>JABYQJ010000010.1:600000-804812 GCA_022606055.1 Trametes gibbosa
CGTATACTTATTACGTACCGTGATAGTCAGTACAGTTGGTGGAGGTACAGGCTTCGTGCAGAATATCACTTTTAAGGACTTCCATGGTGAGTTACACATCGAGGAGTGAGCCAACTATCGTATTCATGTTCGCTTCGCACAGTGGAAAACGTCGACAACCCCGTACTCATTGACCAGGTACTTTTACCATCTTTTGCTCTCTCATTGAGACTTCAACGCTGATACAAATCTGATAGTGCTACTCGACCCCAGCAGATGTATGCGCCCAGTTCCCGAGCAACCTGAGTATCTCTGACGTTCACTGTGCGTCCATCATCCACCCGTACCTTTCCTTGGACCCTCAGACCGGCCTGACTCGATTTTCCACCTTCAACCCAGATATAAACGTGACGGGCACCTCCTCGGGGAGGGAGGGCGCGGTCGTCGTCGACCTCGAGTGCTCCGATACCTGCCAGGACATCACCGCGGAGGACACGCACCTATCATCTCCGAAGGGCAACGCGACGTTTGTTTGCAAGAACATCGCGAGCACCGCGGAGGTGCGTCTTCAAATCTTTCTGCCCATCTATTATCAGACGGGTGGGGGAGTTCAACTCACCTCCAATGGCAGCTCGACTTTGACTGCACTGCACCGAGCGATGCATGAATCACCCATGGTCCCCCTTGCTCCTGAAAGTCGAAAATAACTGCTATACTCTTCCTATGGGTTTGTCATTATCCGGGCTAATATATTCAGTAAGAACGCGCCGGAGCGACGCCAAGCAAATATAGGCTGCGGCAAAGTATTGTTAGTAGTTGGCGTACGGTACAATAGCACGAACCGAGGCTAGCGTCAGTATCCACAGCAAATACAAGAGATCTAACACGTCCTGACCCATCCACCCATACGCCCGAATCATCCGATCACCACCCGCTCACGCACTCAGAGACCAACGCCCGCCAGGAACGCCTCCGTCGCACACACCGACTCCCCGTCGTGGCCCCCTGCGCCCCCGCGCGTCCACACCTCGGCAAAACGCGCCTGCACGCCTTGCATGCGCTCGCGCTTCCGCGCGCCGTCCTCGCCAAACGCGCGCGCGAGCACGTCAAGTGCCTCGGCGCGGATCGCGGCGGGCGTGCCGACGGTGCGCGCGCCGGTGCGGTAGATGCGCTCGAGCCCGTGCCCGGTGCGCACCTCGAGCAGTTCGTACGCGCACTTGAACGTGTCGGTGAGGTAGATCGCGTTCAGCGCGCCGTCGCCGATGAACGGCCAGCAGATCCTGCGAGACGGTGGTGATGGGGGGGTGAGGGGAGTGAGGGACGTCAAGAAAGGGGCACGTACATTGGCACGCCGGCGGAGATGGACTCCATCATGCTGTTGTGGCCGCAGTGGGTCAGGAACCACGCGGTGACCTGACATTTGCGTGTTCAGTTGGTCAGGACCCTTCACCCAGCCCCGGAAAGCAGCTCACCGGATGGTTGAGGATCATTTGTTGCGGACACCACGATGATATAAGGCCGAGCTGATACCGGTCCACCCTTTCCCGCACTTCGTCCGGCACATTCGCATGCTCCGACGCGTCGCTCAAGATCTGCATCGTCGGAGTGAGCAGCCTCGTTGCTAGACTTCAAGAGTTCGGGAGAGTGACGCACGAAAGGGATGCCAAGGTCCATGACGACGTCCAGGAACGTCCACAGCTTCTCCGGGTACTTTGGCCACATCCACGTCCCAAACGAGATCTGCCCCCCACGCAATTAATCAGCACACATCTTCTCTCGTCCCCCCTCTCCTCCTCTTCTTCACTCACAAAGAGCAGCGAGAGCGGCCCGTGGCTCTTCAGCACCCTGCTCACAAAGTCGCGGATCTCCGTGCCGCGGTCCGCCTCGCACAGCGCGTTTTCGACCGCACGCGTGCCTGTAGAGAGTAGCGGCCCGACCGCGTGCGCGCCGCGCCCGGTCTCCGCCATCCACGCGCGCGTGCCGATGATCGAGAGCGGGTCGAAGCACTCGGGCGTCGCGAGGAGCACGCCGTCGCATGATGCGAACATGCTAGGTGCAGTAGCAGGTATGAGTGCGTGTAGGTGATGGGATTTGGGGGATGGGGAGATGGTGTCGAGAGGAGGGGGAGGACGTACTCGTAGATGGTGAGCCATTCGGCGCCGAGAGTGCCGTGGTGCGCGAGCTGTGGGTGGGGGTGACCGTCAGCGGCATGGACCCGGGCGCGTGCGTCAAAACGCGCTGCGCACCTCCTGCGGCTGCACTTCATGCGCGTACATCGGCTCGTACCCAGGGATCCGGATCAATATGCTATCGAGGAAGAGCACAGTCTGCACCGAATGAAGAGAGAGAGAGAACACGGTGAGCGTCGCCTCGTCCTCTATGGCGGCGGCGCAAAGCTCGCCCGCATGCGCACCTCCTCGAACACTTCTTCAGCGGACACCCGCTTCCTCTCCGCCTCCGCCTTCACCTTCGCGCGTACGTCGCCGACGCCCCCTCGCTCGGCTGGGCCGTGGAAGAAGAAGAGCGTGGACGGCACGCGCGCGTACCACGCGAACAGCTTCACGCTCGCGCCCGGCCCCGCGCCCGCGTCCGCGCGCAGTCTCTGCAGGGACTCAAGTGTGGCGTTCTTCTAGCAAGCGTGAGCTGTAACACTGCCCCTCGTCCGATGGGAGAAAGAGGAGAAGGGGGACGTACAGGAGTGACGATCGCTTGGGGCACGGGGAGCGGCCCGTGCTGCTCCCCCGTGGCCGAGCATCGGACGCGCTCTCCAACAATGAGCTGTCTGAAGACGGTGGCGAAGGCGGCCTCGAACTCGGGATCGACGAAGTGTTTGTGGCGGTCTGCGGGGAGCGCGATTATTCTGCAGGGTTGTTAGTGTTTAGTGTTGCGATGTTTGAATGTTGGACGAATGAGAAGCGAGGAAGAAGCGGTACACAGGTAGACCGAGCATGGCCGCGAGGTAAATCTCGGAGCCCGAAGTGAAGCTCGCGCAGATCACGGCTTGGGTGCTTCGTAGGCTTTCGTAGGGGCCATAGACAACTTTCAATACGCCCACCGGGTGGGAGACCCACCTGATGATCCCAACTTGTGTTTTGCCTTCGAGCTCGCAGGCGACGTCGCGCTTCGCACGCTCGAGGAGGTCGTCGTTCGTGAACACCGTTACGTGCACTGCTGTGCGAAGCGTCACTACGCGTGTCGCGAAGATGCAAAGCTGCTTCGCGTCCGCTATGACCAGGATAAGAATTCCGTGAAGGGAGCAGGCGTAGAGAACTGTGCGTACGCCAAGCTCCATTCGCCAAAAGCACAATATGCCCCTCAAGGTCCCCTCGACGTGCGATTGCCGTAGCCATAACTTGTGTGTCTGTTTGGGGTATGCAAACCGGCTCCAATAATTGATTTCGAGGGGCGCAAAGAGTACAGAGAGGGAAAGTCGTCGAGAGCGGCCTCGAGAATGGGGCGCGGAGAGGGCGAGGGGTCGGGCGCAGGGGCGGGCATGTCTGACTTTGTGGTCTTGTTAACCGAGCGATCTATCACTCTCGTCCCTTTCTGTCGGCTCCGCGGCTAAGCACAGCCAGCTCTCGGTCCGCTACGGTCGGGGTATACAGCGTCCAGCGGCAGCGTCTTGTGACAGGGACGACTGTCGCGGAGGAGTATCCGGATGCGCCGTACCGCCACCATCACTGGGGCCGCTTCAGGCACCTTCCAAGTTTCTCTATGGTCACTGGTCTTGCAAGCGTTGTCTTTCGTCTTTATGCTGCCCGGGATACGGCGAGGGCTGAGGGAAAGCTTCGTCGCTGGGCACCTGGCAAGGCCGTCACTTGTGGATGACACTACGCAGCATGAGACCAACGTACCGAATTACGCGACAGCAATGAAACCGACTACAGCTGAACTCCGTCCACGCGTCCATCGTGCGGCGACTCTTTGTATTGAATCCACTTCCAACTAGGTCTCTGTCCGTTCAACATTCGCCACTCCAATCTGTCAGGAAGACGGCCGTAGAACTCTTGCATCAATCACCTGAAGCAGAATCTTAATCTAGACCCTGGTAAGTACCCAGCCTACCATTTCCACAAATATGCGTAGATTATTTAGCGCCTGTCGGGCTGGTGCGGCATACCCATGCGTTGGAGTATTTGCATTTCACGCTTTTACTTTTGTGGCCACGTTCGTTGCCTGTCTGCTGCTACGGGATGCTGATCGTGCAATGAATTATATCATATCATTGTATGTGTATTATAATGCATGCGTCCACATGCCAGGCAGACGTATTCGGACGTCATTGAACAGTACATCGGGGTGGTGCCGTATGATTCATCTAATTTCCCCCGGTAGCTACCACGGCCGTTTTCGTCCTTATGACAGTCTTCACTACTGGCGTGTCCAAAGCTATATGTTACAGGATGCAGATAATACACGTGGGCAAGATCCATCATACGCCGTCTACTCGTGCTTGATCTTCTCAGCCTATCGTTTATGTCGTCACGAACCGTATCGTCAACGGAGAAACATGTACTTGCCGGCTTCTCCGACTGTGTTTGCTCCATAGAGTCGTGCTGCTTTCCGGCATCCTTAAAATAACCTGCAGCTCAGCGGAGACCGTTCGTCAGCAAATTGACTTCAAAGTCTGAGGAATTTTACTGCTCACCTTGCCTCTGCTGGGCATCCGGGACCACCTCGGGCTTCCCAGCCCCAACGGATGATATGCCCATCGGCTTGTCTTCGCCGGTTGCCTCGAGGGGAGGTGATGCAGTACCAAAGGTCTTTCCGGCTGACGACATTATGAGCGTGAAGGATGAGTTGGAGGTGAAAGGTGGCAGGATATCTGGTAGCTCAGCGAGAATGGCTGGCTTAAGTAATCTCATGCGTCTCCCTGCACCTGTCGGAGGAGGAGCAGGAGGAAAGCCGCACCAATGATGTCATTCTGCAGTCGTGCACGCGTAATGAAGCTGATCTGGATACTTACCGCGATCGCAATCGACGCCACATCCAGATTAGGCACATTGCTAGTACGTGGAAGTTGCCTGCCTTGAAGCTTCTTCTCTGGCTACAGCCATCCCTCGAAATGTCTTCCACCACGTCGCTACGAGTTGTTGTCACAGGTGTCATCTCTAAAGAGCATACGAAAGAAACAGCCCACTGAGAGTCTCACAGGTGCTTCGGGCATGCTGGGCAGCCAGGTGTACAATGCTTTCAAGCAAGATGATGGCTGCACCGTCCTAGGACTTGCCCACTCGCGCACAAAGGATGGCCTGAGGAATCTGGACCTCACTGATGAGTCCTCGACAGAAGAAACCCTTACAGTGTTTAAGCCAGATTGTGCGTAAACAGTGAGGCAACGTTGCCATGTGTTTCAGTGACCGATGCTATGGTTTGTTGCAGGGGTTATTCACTGTGCTGCTGAAAGGCGGCCAGATATTGCGGAGAAGGTATTGTGTGCTTGAATTTGGAAATGGATGATTGTATCTAACTTTTGTCTTGTAGGACCCAGATGCGGCCCGTGTGGTGCGCCCATTCGATGCCACTATATCGCTGAACCCAGAGTAACGCTGCTACTCGTGTAGATCAATGTTTCGGTGCCTGGTAATCTCGCGAAACTGTCGAAAGCCCTCAAGTTCAAGCTCGTGTACATCTCAACAGGTGATTTTCTCGGTTCATCACTATGTTGAGAAACTCAACAAGTCGACTTGCTCAAGACTATGTGTTCGATGGGACCTCACCACCGTACACCCCGTCTTCACCAACGAATCCACTGAACTTGTACGGACAGACCAAACGAGACGGTGAGATCGCCGTCCTCAGCATGACAGGCAGCCAGTCCATCGTCCTCCGCGTGCCCGTCTTGTACGTCCTTTTTGAATCTCAGTGTCCAGGCTCATTGGAGCGTTTTTATTGCAGGTACGGTCCAGTAGAGAAAAATAGCGATAGCGCAATCAATGTCCTACTCGACTACGTGGCAGACACAAGTGGGAAGCGCTACAAGATGGATCACTATGCAACGCGCTACCCCACGAACGTCGTCGACATCGCGGACTTCCTCCTCCGCTTGACCAGTCAGTCGTGCCCTCCATGCTTCCTTTGATCTCAGCTGGTGTCGGATGTCTGAACTTATTTGCCCTCCTCCTCCCGCAAACCTTTGAACAGAGCTGCCACCGAGCCGCGTGATCCCCCCAATCCTGCACTACTCCGCGGGTGAGCCGTTCACGAAGTACGAGATCTGTCTTGTCCTCGCACGCATCCGCGGTCTGTCGCACGAGCACATCATTGCAGACGCCGAGCCGCCCAAGGTCCGTATCCCCCACCGGGCCCCAACGTCGATCGCGTTGGTTCATGACTGACGATGTTCACAGGAGGGCACGCCGCGCCCGCGCGACTGCCAGTTGTACACGCGCGAGACGGAGGAGCTGATGGAAGGCTATGGAGGTCTTTCCTGGACGCCGTTCGAGGAGGCAGTGAATAGCGGGATGTTCTGACGTGGCCTAGCCGGTAAGGAGGAGGTGTACAACTCTTGAGTAACAGAAACGGATATGTGTAGTGTACGATTAGCAGCACTTGTGTATGTACCCAATACAAGGTTACTCACTTGTCTTATCTTAAAGTATGAATAGTTAGTAACATGAGCTATGGTATTCTACGATCGAGGTCTAGTGTCGTGAAGTAATGGACGCGACGCGTGATGATAATGACGCGCAGGCGCTTCTCCGCCTTGCTCCTCGACCTCTCCGACCTGCTCGCTTTCTGCCTTGTTCCTGACCCCGGCATCGTCTCGACAACGATGACCGACCATCCTACACTGTCATGGGAGGCCATGCAAGATGGCGCGGTCTTCTACAGGCGACACCAGCTCTATTCCATACCGGGCAAGCTGCCCGGAGACCTGCAGGACTTCATCATTGCGGGCTGTCGGCATGGCGGACCCATAGGTGTGTTCGCTCAGTATCTATGGGAGCATGACGCTCTAAATTACATGCAGCCCTCATGCGTGATACGACGAGGGTCGTCGCGCTGGGCCGTGCGGCACCTGCGTTCTCCAAAGCGCAGATCCAAGTGTACTCGCCCGCGGGCGAAGGGCTCCTCCTCTTCAGTGTGGATAGTTTCCCTGCCATTTGATCTGATAACATGCCTGACATGTGCAATGGCAGTGGGACCAGGCGAAGATCGTGCGTTTTGGCTGGACGAACGACGAGCGGCTCGTGGTGCTCAACGAGGAGGGCGTGTACCGCATATACGACCTCCAGGGCGAGTATCAGCAACACTCACTCGGAAGCGACGCAGGCGAGACGGGAATTATCGACGCGCGGATACACGAGACGGGCCTCGTCGCGCTCACCGGGTCCCTTACCTTCCTCGAAGTCAGGGAGTGGGCGGGCGGAAAGCCGCTCACGCTAGCGAACCCAGGTGCGTCACCCTTGTAAACCCCCACGACTGCAGCGTGTTGCATGCCGAACACGCGCGATACAGGACTATCTCAGCCGCCACAGTCCTGGACGGTCATCCCGCCGGACCAGACGATCTCGCGGCACGTCGAGGTGCTGCTCTCCGTGGACGCGACAATCTGCAGCGTGGACAACCTCGAGAGCGTCGACCAGCGCATCTCGCGCGGGCCGTTCACACATATGGCGCCGTCTCCGAACGGCAAGTCGCTCGCGCTGCTCACGTTCACCGGGCTGCTGTGGGTTGTCTCGACGGACTTCCAGCGCAGTCTGGCAGAGTTCGATACGGCGACGGGCGTCGTGGGCGCGCAGGGTGAGGTATTGCAGGTTGAGTGGTGCGGGAACGACGCGGTGCTTGTTACGTGGAGCCATCTCGCGGTGTTGGTTGGGCCGTTTGGGGACACTCTGCAGTGCGTCAAGCTTGCCGCCGCCTCGCTCGGTAGGTAGCTAACGTATGTTTGTCGTGCGCAGGTACTTCTATTCAGGGTCGATGTTCGCGGTCACCGAACCGGACGGGATACGCATTATCGGCCCCGACACGTGCGATTTCGTTCAGAAAGTGCCAGGTGCGTCCGGCAGCGACTTGCGTGTATGCGTATCCATGCTGAGCATAGCTCAGCATCATCCACCTCAGTTTTTCGCCCGGGTTCAACATCACCCTCCGCGATCTTGTTTGACGCGTGGGAGAACTTCTCGCGGCGGTCACCCAAGGCGGACGAGAGCATACGCAGCATTCGTCCAGAGCTCGCAGCGGCAGTCGATGAGTGCATTGACGCTGCAGCGCGGGAGTGGGAGCCCTATTGGCAACGCCGACTGCTTAACGTAGGTGACCGTGATACACGGCAGCCTCTCACTGCTTACCTTTGGAGGGGTGGATATATGCACGTAGGCCGCCAAGTTCGGACGGTCGTTTTTGGATTTGTACGACCCCTCGGATTTCGTGCACGTTGGACAGTCGCTCAAGGTACTCAACGCGGTGCGGTTCTACGAGATCGGCATCCCATTATCATATGCGCAGTGAGTCGCGGCATGCTCTACGCGTTTCGCCTTCCCTTACCACTGTTGCCTAGATACACCCAACTCTCCCCTTCCCATCTAATCTCCCGCCTTCTAGCACGGAACCTACACCTTCTCGCACTTCGCATATCGTCGTACCTCTCCCTCCCCCCAGACGCGGTACTCAAGCACTGGGCATGCGCAAAAATCCTGCGCTCAAAGCCATCAGCGTCGGGGACGGGGAAGAATGCGGAGCTCGATGGCGAAGACGCGCTCTGCAGGGTCATCGTCGAGAAATTCGAGAAGCTCGGCGGGGGCGGGGTGAGCTTTGCGGACATCGCAAAACGTGCGTGGGAGGTTGGGAGGACTGCGCTCGCAACTCGGGTGAGTGCAACGAGAAACCGAATGGATATACAAATGACGACGGCGTTGACTGCTCCATCTATTCGCGTTAGTTATTGGATCACGAGACGAAGGCGTCTGACCAAGTGCCGTTGCTGCTTAGCATGCAGGAAGACAAGCTCGCGCTGGCGAAGGCGGTCGAGAGCGGCGACACCGATTTAGGTTTGTGGAATTCTGTCAGCGCGAAAATTACCAAGTACAATTGACGTTCACGCCCGCTTAGTCTACCATGTTCTGCTACATCTCCAGAAACGCCTCTCGCTCGGCTCGTTCTTCCGGCTTATCGAGGAGGGCGGGCCACGGCTTGCGCTTGCGAGCCGGCTGCTGCAGGTGTACGCCCGCGCGCAGAATCGGGACATGCTCCGCGACTTCTACTACTCGGACGACCGCCGTGTAGAGAGCGCTGTTCTCTGCCTGGAAGATGCTGCGAGCAGCTCCGTACGTTCTCGCCGCTTTGCTGCGCAAACGTATGCGTTCTGATGGACTATGACCGTAGGACCCCGCGGCGAAGATCGCGTCCGTGAAGGCGGCGCAGAAGTTCTTCTCCGAGGACAAGGACCGGTCGTTCGAAGCCAAGGTTAATCTTACTGCTTCTTCATCTCGGGATATCGCTAGAGCACTCCTTCCTCACCCTAGATCACGGACGAGAGCGTGCGTCTGCTCACGCAGCAGCAACAGCTGGAGAAGGAGGCGGACGGGAAGATTGCGTTCTTCGGGCTCAGCGTGAACGAGACGATCCGGACCTGTCTCGTCAACGGCATGGCGAAGCGCGCAGACAAAGTTAAGTCTGACTTCAAAGTCCCAGACAAGCGGTCAGTACCGGTCACCTCCCTGCCCCTCAACGCCGTGTCGAGGTCGAGCGGGGAACAGAAATCTGACCCGGTTGTTCTCCAGCTTCTGGTACACGAAGCTGCACGCCCTGACGGAAATACGCGACTTCGAGGGCCTCGAGCTCTTCGCGCGCTCGAAGCGGAGCCCGATTGGCTACGAGGTGTTTGTCAAGCATCTCGTGGAGAAGGATCACCCGAAGGAGGCCGCGACCTTCGTTGCGCGCTGCGATGGGCCGAAGCGTGCGGATCTGTACGTCTTGTGCGGAGATTGGCGCGCCGCGGCGAAGGAGTGCAAGGACCGCGGGGATAAGGCGAAGCTCGAGTACGTCGCTTCCATCGACCCATGCGCTCGGTGATGAACGCGACTTTGCTGACGGTTACGCTGCAGACAGTTGAGGAAGTCATGTCCTAACTCACTCATCGCGAGAGAGCTTGAGCAGACTGCAGCGTCTATGAAGTAGTAGCCAACACATTGTCTATTTTCCGGATACTATGGATACGATGATACCAAGTTTCAGGACAGTGTCGTGCGACCTCATTCATGCCTCACAAGTGTTCGTGAGTCTGAATCTCGCTACTAAGTGGTACCTATGCATCAACCTGCATTGCTACGTGGTCTGAGCGAGAACCCCTGCGCCCAGGTTTCCACGTCCTGCTGTTCGTGCTCCTCCGATCGTGCGCCTCTTCCTCCTCGTCGCCGTCTGAGTCGTGCGATGGTTCGTCGTACGAGTACGGGAGTGGCACCTCGCGCGTCACGCGGTACTGATCGATGTTACCGATGTGCTCGTTCTCCAGCCGCACTGTGAAGTGAAAGAAGGGTCAGACCTCGGATTAGAAACGGAGGTGACCTGATGGGAAGAATGTGCGCACGGAAGTTCCACTGCCAACGGCGCAGGGATTCGAGCAGCGCTGCGATGAAGGTCCGGATGATGAAATCGGGTCCGTTTTGGGGGATGTAGAGCACCCAGATGAAGCGGATTAGGATGTTGGTGACCTAGAAGCGCAGACAATCAGTCCTCCCAGAACACATCTGGCGCATTTATGCGACTTACTATAGCAAAATAATAAAACTGAGAGGCGCTGTAAGCAACGGCAACTGCGGCAGCA
Source organism: Trametes gibbosa (assembly GCA_022606055.1). Classification (NCBI taxonomy): domain Eukaryota; kingdom Fungi; phylum Basidiomycota; class Agaricomycetes; order Polyporales; family Polyporaceae; genus Trametes; species Trametes gibbosa. The sequence continues at coordinate 610,748 of JABYQJ010000010.1, forward strand.
ACTCGAGTGGCTTACTGGTATGTGATTTGTATACAATAGATTTGGGCGAAGGAAAGGGTAAGGAGCGTGAGGTTTGAGCAGGGACCAGTCCATTAGGAGGTCCTGCGCGGTTCGTCAAGCTCTACCCTCACCAAGAGCACCGAGGGGAAGATGCTTACCCATGCACCCGCATACAGCGAGTAGTTGGTCGCGAATACACACCATATGACGAAGATAGGCCCGCGTTTCCCGCCTGAGTACCCATTAATAAACGTGCACTGCGACTGAACGTCATCGTCATACCTTGTTCTCTCCAAAGATAGTAGCATAGGTAATATATGATGCCTGCACCATATTTACCGCCCTACGACATCATTAGTCTCAGCGCACACAGAAAACCCGGTTTCGACCGAGTACACTCACATTGATCAAATGTGTGACGAGACGGGAGTCGACCCAACGTTTTACACTCTGCACCAAACGCACAAACAGCGGTAGGGAGGCGAGCAGGAATGTCACGCCCCATGGAGGACCTGGATTCGCGGTACAGCGCCGCCACGTGTGGTCGATGCCTGTCGCGTAAATGCACCCAACGAAGTACAGGTTTGATAGGGTGAAGACGAGACTGCAGAATTGATCGCTGTATGCATGCTTATCGTCAGTGAGAAATCGTTAACGAGTGGGTGTCACGCTCACCCCATCCAGAAGTCTGCGAACTAAGGTAGCTAGCAGATGAGTTAATCTATCGCGACCACGCATATGTGGATTGCTCACCTCGACGCGATGCATCCCCGATGTCAGCAATTTGCTGACGTTTTTGACCAGCCACCAGCGTGAAGGTTTGAACATCACAGGTAGCGGATTGAACATCACCAGCGCTGAGAAAGCGAGCCAAAGCAGGGGCCAGGTCGTGGGCGCGACATTGCCGGCACCCACACGGGCGAACGATAGCCAGAACGCGTAACAGAGCAAACAAAGCAAGAAAGCGGGCATCTATGTGATACGGGCGCGGAAGTGACGATCAGCAGGGAGCAATGAGGTGGAGAAATCAACTCGGGTGCTTCTGGTACGTACTTCGAAATATACACGGTGATCCATCCGAGTCCTGAGATCCAATTCTAGGCGGAACTTATAAGCACTACGTGTCACAAGGTCAATGGAAAGCCTGCGCACCAAAGATAAAAACGTAGTTGATCCGCGCCCGCGACCAAACCAACAGATTCGTCCCAACCAGAAGAGCGAACAATGTAGGGATGAAGAAGACGGCATAGATGTACATTAGCGCATCCCAGCCTGGTATTGCAGCACGCGTGTCTGCACGGAAACCTGAGGCCAAGGGTGTTAAGCCGACGTATGCTTAACATAAGACGATTACGACTGACTTCGATAGAGTCCATCCGCAAGTGCTGGTACGGCTAGCCCGAGAAAAATGCCGGTTCTGAACGTGCTGAAGTGATGGCTCGTGTGCTGTGCACCCCCGCGGAGGCGAGCAAGAGCTTTTTTCTTGTCACCCCGAGCTACAGAAGACCCATCTAATGAGCGCACATAACCACTTCGAGGGGAACACCATACCAAAACGAGCAGCGAAGAGTGCTTCCATGTCGCGAATCAGAGAGTCCAAAGTCTCCCCTGAGGAGAATGCACAGGGCTCGATCTTCTCTTTCGTGTACGCTTGCTGGGCGGGAATCTGTGTAACATTTACTTCCACGCTCAGGTTCCTAAGCATACAGTCACTTACGTTGGTAACCTTCTCGAACTTCTTGAGAGCCTTTCGAAACCCGATCAAGTTCAAAGTCTAACGGGGTTCCTCAGCATTGGAATCAAGCGTCAAAGGTCGGCGTATGTACCCGGTAATTGTTCAGCAATTCTAGACCTCTACCAGCACGCGTACCGAGTGAGTAAGGGGTAACAGCCGATGCATTAGACCACCCACCGGTAACACTCAAGAACAGCCTTCTTGAGCTGCTTCTTCGCATGCTGGTACTCCTCAGGGTCGTACCTCATGCCCACAGCGTTGTGCTTCCCATGCGAACCGGCGAAGTGTGCGTGCCGCGGGCGCTCGCTGTCGCCCTCTTCGTCCGCATCGCTGCCCTTCTTCTGTCCCTCCGCACCCGAAGCGTTCCCAGCAGGGAGGAACTGGAACAGCGCCTGTACACTCTTCTTCGCAGCAGTGCTGTTTCGCCAGCGTGAGCGGCCGAGCGTCCCTTCTGGGCTGCTGCTGCTCTCGCCGTCCTTTGTGACCTCGTCCTCCCCGCTCCCGCTGTCTGTCTGCTTGAGGACGGCCTTGGGAATCTCGGGTTGAACAATCTCATCTGACACTGTGACGGCATGCGTCTCAGAAGAATCGTCACTATGGCCGCTTAGGTTTTGTTTGGGCAGCGAAGATGATTTTCCGCCCTTCAAACCGACTTGCTTACCCTGACGCACTTTGCGACGTCGGATGAGAATATTCGGGATCACAGGCGTCGAGAGGGGAAGCGGAAGCCAAGAATACGGGGCAGCTGCCATGGGGTGCGCTTCCTGCAGATCGTACCACCTGTCAGCGTCAGGGAGGCGTGCGTTTGCGAAACGCCTTACGTAGAACGCCCGCCTGTGATCCTGCAGTTCCTGTAGCTGTTCTTTCAGCAGTCTCGCTCTACCGAAGGACTCAGATTTGAGTGCAATTGTGACAGTACGGAGCATTACCTATGTTTCATGTCTCGCTCGCGTTCGCTGTAAAAGCTATCAACCTTGTCCAGCTCTTGGTCGAGCTTGTCAAAGTATGCGCGTTCTACAGAGGTGAGCTGCGGGAGCAAGTCCATGAGGGCGATGGGGTGCCTCAAGTCGAACCGAAGGCCCTGCAGCTCCGTTCCTGCAGAGCCTCTATGCGAGTTCGCACGATGCGGGTAGTGGCTCGTGGAGAATGCCCGCCCGAGGATTTCTGTGACTGTCGCACTCCTCCCACGGGCGCGCGGCCCGGACGCAGCTAGCCCAGTCGGCACAGAAGGCAGGGTGGACGGTCCACTCTCATGCTCGTCGTGACCGCGGTCAGAGTGGAGCTCGGTGCGTTCCTCCGTGGTCAATTCAGGCCCGATAGGCTCTTCAGGAAGCTTTGGATGTGAGGAAATTGGAGACTCTGAGAGAGACTCTTCGTGCTCCGAGCTGGAGCGCGCGGGTGGGAGAGGCGGAAGATCATCGTCTTTGCGGGCCGCGGCTTGTGCCTGGTGCGCACGCCTGATCGCAGTTATTCGTTTCTTGAGTCCGCGGTAATCTCTAGGAATGGGGATATATGTTCAGGATATATGTTCATTTATATTCTCCTCTTTGAGATATCAGTGCCGTTCGCAAATAATCACTCTCGGAATCACAAAAACCAACGAGAAAGCGAATTGGCGATAGCGGCACTTCATTCGGTGAAGTGGTGATGCACTCACATATATGCTTTCTTCCACTCAGGCGTCTGATGAACAAACATGAGGCATGAGCATCAGGTGGGGCAACGGGGCTGCTTACCTGTGTCTCTTCAAGATAGCTTCATGGGCAGTGCAGCGTGAACATCAAAAAAGGTGACCCGATGATCTCGCGGCGCGCTGCTCACCGTGCAAACTTCATGGTGATCAAAGTTATGAGCTCCTGTTCGTGTTGAGCGGATTGCCACGTCGCAACAAAATCCGGTCGTCAAGCCAAGATGTTGCTGAGAAGTTCAAGAGATAACAAAGAGAAGAGATACAAAGCTAAGCAGTAGAGCCCCAGGGCCTAAACGCGGACGCAGGGAGAAAGAGAGGATGTAATGCTTCACGACTTCACCGCGGCCCCGATCCTAGATCTGCGCGCTCCCTCATCCACGTGCTCGGAACGTACCATGTTTGCGCATTTGTCGCCGGCACAATCCGCCAATAAGCGGCAGATAAAGTGGACCGCTACCGAGACTCAACTTATTTTTCCATCGGCAAACAAATAAGGGTGAGCGCACAGAGGGTGTCTTATTCACTAGCCAATTTTGGGATGGCCACAAAACCAAGAGGTGTGCCCACCGCAACAGCGGCAGCGCACGTACATAGTACGGAGACTATTTGCATAAGTATATGGCGACAAGCAATGGATAGCATGTGATGGAAACGAAAGCCGAGCGAGGAAGGACCGAAGCGTACGAGCGTGTACAAGTGGGTATGGGGGCTGCAAAATGTAGACTCAAAACGTGAAGTTTTCGTGACTGACGGGTGGGAATAGAAATCCGGTGTATGATTGCGGGGGCAAAGAGAGTGATGACGAGGGGAATGGGGAAATGTACGCGAATTGGGTCTGTCCTGGACGTGTGCGGGTCATGAGATGCGCAAGGGCACCCGCACGCGCATCTGGTCCTGCCCGAAGATCACCGAGACGTCCAGATAGTACTGCATGACCAACATAAATTTAGAAGTAGATACGCGATGATTGGCACCAGCCTACCTTTATGCGAAGACCCGCCCAATCAAATGCGGGGAGCATATGCTTGTTTAGTTGAATTTTGCCCTTGTACAAGCCGTCTGGCAACGATGTGTGCGTCTCGAGTGGTGGGTGTTTCTGATGTGGCTCGCAGCGATACCGTGGTCGTTTCGGGAACCCGATACACATATCGACATGCAGCGCGCGCGACTCGTTGAGGCCCGGTGGTGGCAGCTGAGGCAGAGGCTTGTCCCGTGGAGGATGTCGCGCTCGAGCGAGCGATGGCGGTGCGCTCCTGACGACACGCTTAAGTAGCCGACGGGACGCGACCGGCGGGAATTCCGATTCATCACTCGACGTCGAGGGCGTGGGGGTGGGAGACGGCGTGGCGTAGAGGGGCATCGTTGTATCAACTCGGACTTCTCGCTGAAGCGACACGGAAATAGTTGCGTCTGTTGAAATTTCGCGTGCGAGCGTGGTTGATCGGGGAGTCGTTGTGAACACGACGTAGTATGGAATCGACCCTGAGCGCGAGAAGGTTGCGGGGTGTGGCAGTGTTACCTGAGAGAGGTTATGAGATGAATGATCAATGTTATGCTAGAATGTCACTCACAGCACATGCTACTGGGAGCGAGCGGTCTGACTTGAGAGGTATCTCCAACCAGGATTCACTTTGCATTGCGATCCCGTCCAGCGACTGGAAGTCGGTCTCGGGTTGGTAGAGCACCGGTGCCTCCACGCTTCATGTCCGCTATCAGCAAAACGTAAGGGAAGAGGCAACTGATGAGATGCTCACAAAGCGCGATCAACGCCGTCCGAAGCCTCCCAGGTAGCGACGACACTGTAAGAAACCTCTGCGCGTTCCACGCATGCGCGTCCCCGCGGTCCGCATTCACCTGTGATGACCGACAAGAATGTAGGCGGGAGCTCCTGCCCCGACTGTTCGGAGCGCGGGATTGTGAACGAAAAGGGGAATGGGCGAAGGGCGCCTTTTACACTTGTCTGGCTTGGCCGGCGCTCACGGCGGTAGCGCACGCTAGCGGCGAAGGCTTCACGCAGAGAGGTCGTGGACCGGGGACTGTCCAGCTCGCCTGTAGGACGGGTCTCCGACGTCGAGAAAAAGACGTGCCGATGCCTGTCGGGTCGCGAGAGGGCGATGAAGCTCTCCGCATCTGACTGGGTGACACCGGGAGACATGTATACAAAGGTGCCTTGAAGCTGGTGGCGGGACCCACAATTGAGATCTGGGACAGGAACACGCGCAGGTCTAAACTTGGACTCACGGAAATCGTCAAACGGCCGGGCGTGGCACAGAGACTGACGTCTAATAGGACCGAACCTGTCACCTTGTCCTGATCGCCGAACACTGGGAATGATTGAGCAGCGTCGTATCCCTTGCCGCGGGGAATCTTGACGGAAGGACTTCGCACTTGCACCTCGAGTTGAGAAGAGCTGCACCGCGCGGGAACGTGTTCGCAAGGCGGCTTGAGACGCGCAGTAGCACGGACAACTCACCGAAAGACGGACGTGTGCGGGTACTCTGGCACTGGAGGTGAGTGGACGGTCTTTTCCTGGGCAGCTTGGGGGTCAACACGAAGAACAGGCCGACGAGAGAGCATGGTGCGCAATGCTCATGCAAACGACGCGGACGAAGAAGAAATTGAGAAAAGAGGTGGAGATTGAAGAGGAGTTGAACGTCGCTGCCCGCCGAACAGACCGAGACATTGAGGAGACAGCCTTCAGGCCGGGGACCATGAGGCTTTTATTCTCGCACGAACGCGGCGTACCGCATCGACGGTACCGCGCTAGATGATGCGCCCCGGGTACAAGTTTCCCGATCCGTGCTCCAGCCCCGGTCGCGGGATCAGCGCAGGCGCCAGTCGTCCCGCTCGCCCTTGGCTTGCGTATCTCCAGCCGCACACAGCCGCAATACCGACCACCAGGTCCGCCCTCCATTGGCCCTTGATCGTCTGTCGATGGCAGATGTTGCCAGGACTCGGGTAGGCTAGGCACTGCTTACCCGAAATTCAGCACTAGGTCGTCGAAGGGGCCCGGCCCACACCGACACGACAACGTCGGCGAGCACATTCTCAGTCTGCAGCGGCCAGCTTGGACTTCCCGTGTGCCCACGTTCTCATGCCATTCAGACAGACAGCGCCGTCGAACTTTCCGTCGGCCGGCGCAGTGTAGGTTGAGTCTTTCGTCATCTTTCGCATCTCGCCACATTCGAGGGCTACTTTGTTTACCCGGCCCGCGGTGTCAAGGCACTCCCCGCGTTCTGCCATCAGAACCGGCGGAGGCTTCTCCCAGTCCTAGAATCGATTCCGACTTCGACTTCCTCGGTCTTCCCGGAAAGTCCCCGTCCGTAAAGTCCACGACGACAAGTCGGAGCCTGCATAGAGACCGGGGGGAAATGAATATTTGATTGCGGCCAAAGTGTCTTCTCAGTCGGCCCTGAGTTGACACCACCCCTCCAATGCGTGGGTACTGCCAGTGTGATGATACACACCGCAGCCTAGCTTTGATTCTCAATATCATCATCTCACGGCAAGGCAACGTTAGCTACATAATAATGATACACCAGGTCAGCCTCCATCCTCACCAGACTTTGACTGCCTGCGTGTGTACAGAGGCGGTGGTGGGCGTCTTTACCAACGATCGGCCAGTTTGTCAAAAATGTCGAATAGCCAGTGTTCAACTCCAGCGTATTTCGGAAAGTCGAAGTCGCTCGGAATGTCACACCTGCATGACCACGGAGGTAAACGCAGTCCATTCCGTAATGCCAACGGGTCGCCACGGGTTGCGGAGCGACGCCACCATGCCGTTCCCTGGTCGGAGGCGCATGCACAATCGAAATGCTGATCAGTCATCAGCGAGATCAAGTGCGCCTCGGTCGTCATAGAGACTTAATGAACGCCAGCAAGATGAAGTTCACCTCAGAACATTGCCTAGGGGCCCCTGGATGCCCCGCGTGTCCCTGAGGCTTCATTTACCTAGAGGCATACAACACGAGGTATCAATGGGAAGCTCCGTCAGCACCATTCCAGTCGTATTTCCACGACGATCGTCGGTTGTGAGCTTCCCGCTATCCGCCCTCGTGGGGTGAGAGTGGTTGCCCCGAATGAAGCCAGTCAGTCTTGAGAACTACAGCTATTACGGCTGATTGACGTTGACACCCAGAGAGGGAGCAAGGAACGAGGGTGATTACCGCGCGGGCGGTCCACATGCTAGAACGCGGGGTTGGGAAGCAACTGGCGTGCCGGCGGAACCGACCGTCCCACACCATCACCAAAGCATCCTCTGCGGCGGGCATCGGCGTCCATTTGCGTGTTCCGCGCAGAGCCTGGGAAGTCAGCGACTTTGTGGGGGAGGGGGGGAGGGGATGCAACCATGTCGTGCGACATGCGGGCCCCGGACGTTGACTTCTGAATTGTCGCCAGCTTCATCACAAGACCGCAGCGTGAGAGAATGATCCCGACAGTCAGCTTTCGACGACTCCTATGTGCGTTGGTACATACCTCAGACACCCGGTGATAGAGTCTAGACACAAGCCGATGTTCTTCGAATGTGGATGACTTGTCGCTAGCGGGTTACGAACGTTCTGCCGCGCTTCCATCTCACATTCGAGGCGTCCATGATAGTCCAGAATGTCCCAAAACGAATATCACCCAAGCGTTGTCAACGATAAGCCAATTTTACGGTGGCACAACGAGCTTAAGGGGACAGACACTTCGCGCACGACGGCGTCTGCATTGTCGCTGACAGAGACGTTGGACTGCACAATTGGAAGATCTTTGGGCCATAACGCGTGACGTGGGAAAACGCGGCATCGCAAGATCTAGATCAGACCGTTCAGTAGCAACGTGGTGCGTAGAGGGTATATCCCGAATAGACCAACCAAGATGGAGACAAAGACAGGTCCAAGCAGCCAGACGACTGCTCTTCGCGGTTCGCCGACGGAACATACGGCATTTGCCAACGAATATTGGAAGTCGTGCCAATGAGCACAAAGACTTGTCTAGCTTTAGACACATTGCCTGAGGTATCACCGGCTCGCAGAAGTCTAGAGACATAGCCAGAGCGCCGGGCCGTTTCTATCGTACTTCCAGGGGTGAATGTCGAACAGAGGACCCAGTCATCGAAACCCTCAGGAGGGAGGGAAGCAATGCAGGGTACGGGTAGTAGATGCGGAGTAACCGCGGTATCGAAGGATTCGGCGCTTATGCGAGAAAGCCTAATCCCCGAGAACGAGAGCAGAGGCGTCCATAACGACGATCTGGAATTCCCATGCGCGGAGTCGTCGTGATTGGTGGGACGCGACGGAACACGTCAGAGATCCGTCGGAGAGGTCGTGTATCTTCTTTCCGTTAATTGTGAGAGACAGGACCTGACGTCAGGAGGTCCGCGGAACGTTGGAAGTCAGCCCCCGGCCGCCATGAATCATGAGAGGCCTCGGGCTGGTATTGCTTTGTTCGATCATCAAACGACTTGCTCGATGCTGCCATGTGCCGCACACTGCTCACCTTCTCCGTCGACATCGAGTATCCGATGTACAAGCCACGGTTCACATGATGACTGAAGCATGTGCAGACCGCCTTCAATAGCTCGCAAGTGTTCGAGGCCGAACATTCTGTTATGTCATATCTCTTGAATAGGTGGATTAGAATACCTTCAAAAAACCAGATGGGCACTTTCAATGGAGCGTCATGTGAGAGACATAGACTATGCCCTTGGTATTCTAGGCCCACAATATCGTCAAAGTTGTCGCATGGCAGGGCTTGACGTTGGTAGGGTTTCCTAGGTCTGTCGCCCCGTTAGCGAGCAACAGAATCGATTCGGAGAACGGGTTTCGAGAATCCTATTCTCGTTCTCCTTCTTGACGAGCTGCTTTCATTCGGGCCAGTAGGCTGCCAATACCCACTAGCAACGGCGCAGCCAAAGTTCTTTGTTGCCAGTCGAAGTCAGGCTACATGTGTCGTTCTTTGGGGCGGTATGAGCTTAGAAGAGGTAAAGTAGAGATAGTATATACGGCCCCAGGTCTCTGCTTGGAGCGCATATACCTTGCATAGTGGAATGTGGTTAGATGAATGAGGGTCGCGAGCAAGAAGCACCGGTCGCTAGGTGTTTGCCCTATATGGCCGCATATGGCAAGTCAGTAGGTTCGGCTAGGGTGTCACCTCCAAGTCTCTGGGGCTAGTAGTAGTCGATTTTCTACGCTGTCGATTTTTCAAACATGAATTACATGTTACAACTACATAATTTGTAGCCCCACGGCTTCATTATAGTAACTGAAGAATCGAAGAAGGGTTGAGGTGGTGATTCCCATTGAGTATACGTGAGGTACTCTACAACGAACCCCATATGTGAGTAGACTTCGACGTCGATGTCTCTATGACGCTGAAAATGCAGCATACAGTCCATGCGTCCCCTTCGATCATGATACTGACACTTAAGTGGACGGTGTTCTTGTACCACCTGCCACTTCTCTGACAATGGAAGACATCTATGTCGTCCTCTTTCAAGGTCTCTCGGACAAGCAATGAGAACATACATCTGTTCGACATACACTCACAAACACAAGACACTCCAACTTCATTGAGACTTTTGTTGCTGGCGAGATCGTCAAGGGGAAACATCATCTTACCCAAGGATTTCTTCTTTCAATTACGGAGCCGTGGTTCTTGAGTATGAGGATGGAGGCCTTCATACTCAACTGGGCAGTTCGAAAGGAGCTGCCCGGGGTGGCTAAATTTGAGCAGACTTACTCCCATCATTCAGAGTAAACCTCTACTTGTGTGACGGAAGGTCTAGGCAAGGGGGCCATTGCGCAATGGGTGATTCCACGAAAGTCGCATCCGTCCGAGGATGTGTTACGCTGGTAGCTCGGGGCTCGCCGACATAGATGGTAAAGAATAGGGTGTCTTTGCATTACAAAACGTAAACCGCATCATAACGCTATATTAGCGACCATATCGGCAGAGCCCTAGAGAAGAGCCAGAATAACGTGCGCCCTAATACCGGGAAGCCGCGGCTTGGCACTAAATCCGCAGAAGTTAGACGGACACATAATTCATACAACGCGGACAGATACTCACGGCCTTGAGCTGCTCAAGGTACCACGTGCACGAGGTCACGTCGGCAGTCTCCAGGCACTTAGTGAACTCTGTAGAAGGGCGGATGAATCAGCAATGGGAGCAGTCTGACTACGCCGAACATACCTTTTGCCTGGAAGTCACAGCTGAGACCAGAAGCTTGCTGCTGCTGCTGGACAGGAGCAGCAGGTGCTTCGGGAGCGGCAGGCGAGTGGGAACTTCCGAAGAGCATGTTCGAGAGACCATGGCCAATCGTCGAGCCGACAGCGACCGATCCGGCTGTAGCTGCCATCTGGGCAATCATGCCGGGCTGACCACTGGACGCCTGTGCTTGAGGGGGGACGGGAGGGGCCTGATGCATAGAGGAAGCAGTCGCGGGGTGGGGGGCAGCCGCAGTGTGTGCGCCGCGGGTCTGCTGAGGAGCAGCAGCAGGTGCAGCACGGGGGGCAGGAGCAGCACGAGCAGCGGGACGGGAGCGGGACTGGCGCTGTTAGCATGCTATCAGCATTCTAAACGCAAGTAAGATAGACATAGGAGCACGAACAGCCATTATGAGTGCAGTGAGGATCGAAAGCAAAAGAGATGGAGGTGGTTCGCAGACAAGAAGTGCAGACGAGTTTCGTCGGCGACAGCGACGCGCAAAGATTCAGGCCGAAGGGCCACGTGCATTGCCCCGATTCGTCAGAGCGTTGCCTTGATTGGCTGGGCAAATATAGGGTTAGGGTTGAACATCTCCTCCGTGTCCGTAGCGCCTCGCTCGCTGCTTGACACAGTGACCATGTCCCTCCGCGCGTCGCGAAAATGTCTTGACGTTGTTGGCCGTACTGCTGGCGGCTCTAGTGCGCTCTCCCGGACATGGTCTTCTGGCTTGGTTATTCAGCATCGCTGTTACGCTTCCCCTGCTGCATCGATCCAAAAGACGAAGTCTCCCACCGCGTCTGCTCCGGTAGCGTCGACATCTAGGAAAGCGGGGAAAGCTAGTACCGCACAGCAGGCTGCTCAAAACTCTACCTCCGAGGGCAAAACGACGGAAGATGATCTCCGGAATCTGGACGCATTGCAACGGCTAGTGGAAAGAAATGAGGTAGACATATCCTCAGCTCCTCTCGAGCTTCTTGGTAAGCGACTCTTCCTGCGTTGTCTTTGGGTTGAATGAATTTGACCTGTCTTAGACCTACACGTCCCATCTTGGCGCTCTCACAAGGAAGGTGCAACCGTCCTTGACCATTTCCGGGCCATCGTACAGACGCAGAGAAACTGGATTTTCAACGCTCGCGCGTGGGTGACCCTGCTATCACTTTCCGATCGCTACACAGGCTAACGGCGTTTTCATGACAGGTTGTACAGAATGGCAAAGTTTAGGTCAATTCCCGGTGTCAAAGTCAATTCCCCTTGGTCGTGGCAGTTGTTCTCCGCTCAATCCACAAAGTCCACGGCGTGGTTGGCACCCTTTCGTCAAGCTGCTCTCGAAGTTTACAAACAAGTAAATGAGGCGGTTGCCGCGTGCGTCAGTTGGCTTCGTTGTACTTTTTGACCTTACCGTCGTTGCTTCAGGCGTGATGAGAAGGCCATCAAGCTGATGAGTATTGGAGAGCAACAGGCGGCATATGGAAGGCTAATCCGCCAACAAGACCCCCGCTACATCAATGTCTGGAAGTTTGGGGGCGAGCGGATACCTTGCAAGGTCGTGAGTATCCGTGCATTGGAAGCGTACTATGGTGTGCAGGCTCCACGCATTGGCAGCCGCCTTGCAGTCCAGGCCGTCGTTCGGTTTGACACCCTCCAGGCATGTTTTATGTTCCAATCATTTCTGTAATGTGTGCTCACCAGATGAAAAGAGCGTAGAGACCTACTCGAAGAAAACAGGTGTTCGCCTTGGAGAGACCGAGCCCAAAGCGGTCGTTGAATACCTTGTCTTCCAAAAACGCATGTGGTTTGATTCACCGTGGGTCATCAGGAACCGCCTCTATGAAGGCTTAGAGTCCAGGTTTACGATACCTCAGTCATAATTACACACCTAATACAGAGACTACATCGATCTTTCCCAGGATTTTGCCCGTTTATGTGTGCCGTACAAGGGTGGCTCCCCAGCAACATCCATCGGTTGCTTCCCTGCTTCGTGCATGCCACAGGACTGACCCTATCGATGAATATCGTTGCAGGTGCTTGATCATCCTTGCGCAGTCTCCGACCTCAACCTCGTGAGCAAGCCTGATGTTCACCTCAATCAAAATCAGTCTGTTTTACCTGCCACTAACGGTTAATATAGTCCCGCGCCCAAAGACTCCTTCAAATTCAGTCAAATCTCATCATCGAGCCCTCCGTGCTATAATTGGCAGATCAGTTGGAGTATGATAGCATCCATGCTCTTTGCCGTGCCCCTTCCTTACAATGCATGCCCTGGGTTGCATGCCGAGGGCGTGCGTTGTAAGCGAAGACACGGAGGTGTCGTATGTAAATTATTGCATACATTCACGCTTTTTTGGCACTTTCGGTCGTGCACCCTACACCGTTGGGGCGGCGTGCGAGTATGTTAAGCTCACCGCAAGGAAAACGCTGAGTGCTCCAAACATGAAGCCATACTCACTTTGATGCCCTGACACAATTCAAATTGATTGCTTGAGTTAGGGCGAGATGGGTTGCTTGTATTACAGGATGGTGAAATGAATGCTTGTAGCACCCGTTGATTTTTGGGGTTCTCATGCCAATAGTATAAACTTTGCGAAGCCTTCCTCTTTTCGAACGTCGATGTATGCTACCTGATTGCGGAGACCTCCGGCAGGTAGAGAGGCTTAATTTAAGAGCGTAATAGTGCGCGTAAGTCACTTATCCCCAGCCGGTTGCACCATGCGTGGGAACGTAGATAACCGGGCGTGTCTTGCTGCCTCGCGTTGCGAAAAACCCTCTTGCACTCCGTCCACATCCTCGCCAACCCAACGCTCTGCCTCACATCATCCCAGCTCATTTTCTTTACAAACACCCCGGCCACCACCCCTCTGACCACAGACATCAATTCACGCAACCTGTACCGTTCTGCCACCCTACGTCTGCTTCAGAAAGTGTACTAGACAAAGTACAACACCGCACACGCACGCACCTCCGCCTCTCTAATCACCGCAATCACCCCCGCAATGGCTCAACAAGCACGCCCTTCCTCATCTACTTCGTGTGTATATATGACTCAGCTCTGTATGCACTGATCGACTGAAACGCGTCACGCAGCCATAGCGACGCCTGGAAATCGGGTCTGCGCCCACCACCAAAAGACTACCGTCCGCAGACCGAAGATGTCACCGCAACGAAAGGCGTTGAGTTTGAAGATATGTACCTCCGCAGGGAACTCCTCATGGGCATCTACGAGGCCGGCTTCGAAAAGCCATCGCCAATCCAGGAGGAGGCCATCCCTATCGCACTCACTAAACGTGATGTCCTCGCTCGTGCCAAGAACGGTACGGGCAAGACCGCGGCCTTCGTCATCCCCTCCCTCCAACAAGTCGATGTCAACAAGAACAAGATTCAAGCGCTCTTACTCGTCCCGACGCGTGAGCTTGCGCTCCAGACAGCCCAGGTCTGCAAGAACCTTGGGAAGCACATGGGTATCCAAGTTATGGTCACGACCGGCGGCACTACATTGAAAGACGATATTATGCGTCTTTCTGAGACTGTGCATGTGCTCGTCGGTACGCCCGGCCGCATCTTGGATCTCACTGGCAAGAGCGTCGCGGACCTCAGCGAGTGTCCCGTATTCGTCATGGACGAAGCAGACAAACTACTATCTCCCGAATTTGCTCCTGTGATGGAGCAGCTCCTTTCCTACCTCCCCAAGGACCGCCAGGTCATGCTGTTTAGCGCTACCTTCCCAATGATAGTCAAGGACTTCAAGGTGCGTGGTCATCGTCTATCTTTCGGTAGCGTTTGCCGATCTCGTGGCACAGGACAAGCACATGAAGTCGCCCTACGAGATCAACCTCATGGACGAGCTCACTCTCCGTGGTGTCACACAATATTATGCCTATGTCGAAGAACGGCAGAAGGTCCACTGTCTCAATACGCTATTCTCCAAGGTGTGTGCCGCTCCCACATAATTCTCGACTCGCATCGACGCCATTGATCGCAGCTGCAAATCAATCAATCAATTATATTCTGTAACTCTACGAATCGCGTCGAGCTCCTTGCCAAGAAGGTCACAGAGCTCGGTTATTCATGTTTCTACTCGCATGCGAAGATGCTCCAGTCACACCGCAACCGTGTCTTCCACGACTTCCGCAACGGCGTTTGCCGCAATCTCGTATGCTCGGACCTGCTCACGCGTGGTATCGACATCCAGGCAGTTAACGTCGTCATCAACTTCGACTTCCCAAAGAACTCGGAAACCTATCTCCATCGTATCGGTCGTTCAGGACGTTTCGGACATCTCGGTCTGGCGATCAACCTCGTCACGTATGAGGACCGCTTCAACTTGTACAAGATTGAACAGGAGCTCGGCACTGAGATTCAACCCATTCCCCAGCAGATCGACAAAGGCCTCTACGTTGCCCCCACAGGTGCACCCGAGGAAAATGGCGAGCAGCAACAGAAAGGGAAGGCGCCGGCTCAGCCTCAACTTCACCCGCAACCTGCGCAAAGGCACGGGATCCCCCAGGCCGCGTCTCCGGCCCAATCGCGTCAGGGGCCTGCGCAGGTTGTCTATCAGAGCCAGCCCCAAGGCCCGCGGGCGAATGGCACAGCCGTTCCTCAACAGGGCGCACAATACCAGAACGGTCACCGCGGCGTCCCCGTCGCGCGATGAGTGCTAGTTGTCTGCGCTCGCCTCCCAGAGGCCCCAGAGGCCCGTTTCGGCGACATTGAAGACCGAGGACGTTGGCGTACGGAGAGAGAGGGGGGGGGGGGGGAGAGAATGGAGCGTATGGGGATGGATGACTACAACACCGGCCAGACTACGAGCGTGCGCTTTCCATTGCAGTGAAATCTCGGCTTCTTCGCAACCACAGAGGGGACCTTGTAACATATTAGCCTGGTCTTCACCCCCTCGCACCACCACACCACACCCATCCGAATCCGCACCGCGCCCAGAACACCCATTCCACACGCTCACTTAGCCACATGCTCCTGCTTGTCATCCCTGCGCTCGCGGACTTGTGCTGCTGTTTGTTTTCCTATCCGCTGCTTCGCACCCTCGCACCATTAGTATACGGTTACAGTCTTTTTACTCTTGCACTCAGTTTTACCCAGGCCCCCTCTGCCTTTCTGCATTCTCGCGTTGCGTGTAGCTGTAGTCTTTGTTGTCGTTTCAGAAAGCAATCACTCGTCGTTTGTTCGTACGTGCAAGTCTGATGATGCACCACCATGGCGTCGGGAACTCCATGCAGACTCCCAAGTCCCTTCAAGACTGCTACTCTCAGATATGAGTTTATGATGATCTCCGCCTTCAGCAAACTGTTGGGTTACCTCCAGCTATGGGTTGCAACTTGCGTAAATAGGAGTCCTCGTGGCTCTTGACAAGCCACCGGCGGCCCAAGTGGCACATTGGGTGTGTATAAGTAGACAGCATGGGCCCGTCTCATATCACATGCACCCCATGTCATAAGTGCGTCAGCGGTGTTCAAGAGTTCACTCCCCCACCCCCAATGCATAACCACCAATGACTGAATTGCTGCGGTATCATGCGCCCTCCCCCACCCATTGACACAGTATCGCCTCAATAAGATCTCTTCTGACATACGAGAGACATTCTCACCGCTACAGCTCGTGATGTCTCAAACAATTGAGATGGTTGAAAGATCGATATACGTACTTCCCGCAAATACTGGTATCACTGTGTGGAAGGCAATTTTATGTTTAGAACACCGGCCCAGCACAGCTGCGGCTGGAACCGGAACTGAAACTTGTGACGTACATAATTTCGTTGCGGGAGACGGCGGGCCAGACGTCATGCATCATGGATGATGTTTATATATACTTTCGCGCCCCGATGTCTGCCCGCCCGTTGTCCAGAGGAAGTCCAGGGCGAGGGAAGGGATCGGAGTAATTCGGAGTTTGATCACCGAGCCCACTACGCGAATTCCGGATTCGGGTGAATTGGCAGCCGCTGGGTTCTGGATTCCCATGTTTCCCCCACCTCCCTCGACATCCCGTCTTACTTATACTGCCCTCGACTTGTGTGCCTCGCATCCGTGCTTCTAGTAAAGACGGATGTCGAGCGCCAACATAACCTTCACGGAGACGCAAGAGGCGGGGCGCCCACAATTGCTGGTAAGGCTTCACTGAAGTCGATGTGAGAGACTCATTTACAACAACTTCTAGGTACGGACAAGTCAGTTTCTGAAAAAGGTGTCCCAGGCTCGCATAGCGCGCAAGGAGGGCGATAGCAAGCAGCAGAGCCCGTCGTATATCAGATCTGCGCGGTCAATGGACATCGGCTCGAAAGCAATATCGACTGTCGAGGTGCGCGCTCGCCACGGCTCGTTTGACCAGGAACGAGGTCCAAGCGAATTCTACCCGTACCATGCTGCCCATTCGAACGGTCTTTCCCAAATACCTTCACTACCCCCACCATCGGAAACCTCACCCTCATGCTTAGTCGATGGTCTGCCAGCCACCGCCGTTCCTGTTGCAATTCCATTGGGTGCATGTCTTAATGGCGGGAGAGCACAGACACTCCCCTCACGAAGCATCTCCATCGTCGATGCCCCGAGGAATGAGTCCCACCAGACCGCTACGATCGGTCCCTCGACCCGCCGAGCCCTCGCACCTCGCCTTGCGACACTACCGCCTCCGATGATGGCTGGTTACAATGCGGAAGGGAGGGCACGCCTCACTCCTTCACTAGTGACCCGACAAGCCCCGATGCCCCTACTCAACCTCCCCACCCTTCCACCGCCGGCACCGTCGCAACCGGCACGCCCCGGCCGACCGACCGCCCCATTGCGGAGTATACCGGCGCTACCCATGCAAGGGCCTATTGATGCGGGACAAGAGGCGGACCATGAAAGTGCCAGCCTGGAAGATGAGGAGGAGGAGGAAGATGGGGACGACCACGCCGACGGGGCCAGCGCTGAGGGTCAGGATGGCGAGTCGGGCGAGAGCGGCGATGAGGAAGACCATGACTTCCATGAAACATCTCTCCGTGAGCCGGTGGCGACGGAACGTCCGTTCGGACTCGGAACTCTGCCTGAAGTCGATACGTCGCGGTTCAGCGTTTCTTTTGCAGACGCCACTACCGCCTCGTCCTCACGCGCACAACGCACACCTCATGTTCATACTGGCCCCTTCATTGACTACTTCTCATCCAAGTCTCCCGAGCTGGCATTCTCGCCTATGCGCACGCCTCGTCCAACAGACTTTCAACCTGGTGGGGCGGATCGCACGCAGGACGTGCCACAACTCCGAACCGTTCCAATGCCCTCCAGTTCACCGCGTCCCGAACTCTACCATCTGGGCTCTAGGAGTATGATCGACCTCTCGATGTCGCGCAAAGACAAGGATACAATCATCTCACCGAAGTTGGGTCATTCCTTGTCCAGGAAAAAGCCACGCGCGCCGATAGCGGCGGGGCCGTCCTCTAACTTGGAAGAAGTGGAGGAGCCCGAGCCACAGGTAGAAATCCCAGAAGATGTTATCGCATCTCCAATGCTGCGTCGGCGGCGGTCGCTCCCGGTGTACGAGCCATCCTCGGATCCACCACCTTACCCAGACCAGCAATTTTTGCGACGGGGGCCGAAGGCAGACATCTTGCCGCGCGACGACGAGGGGTGTGAGCGACTGCCGCAATACTCCAACGCGATCTTCCTCGCAGCGGTCATGCCACGTAAGGTGGAGTTCACACAGCCCGGGGTACAGGCCAAGGACCGCAAGTGGCGGCGTGTGTACTGCGTGCTCGAGGGGACGATGCTCCGCGTGTACAAAGCACCCCCGGCGGGCTCGAGGGTGAGCGCGATCGAGCAGTGGTGGGAGAACAAGGTCGGCGTGGGCGACATCACGAGCGTGGACACAGCGGCGATGACGACGTCTGGCATTCGCGTCAGCGCGGTACATGAGCGTCCGCGAGAACAGGACACGGAGCGCCCGCCAAAGATCGTCGAGGAGTCAGGGACCGGACGCGCGTCCGAGAGCGCGGCAGACGCAGAGGGCAACTCTGCATCGCATCCGTCTTCGCCACAGTTGCCGCCCTCGCGCTCTCGTTTCCATCTCGGCTCGCGGCTGCTACACAGCCAACGCTCGAAGAGCACCAGTCGGCTTGGGTCCAACCACAGTAGTTCGAGCTCCCGAGTGAGCCTCGACTCACGGCACGACAACCCACGCCCATCTGTAATGCAACATACGCGGCGGTCGATGGACACGCTCGGCTCGTCGCGGACGTCGAACACCTCGTTAGCTGGGACGCATGTAACGACGTCAACGACGCTCACAACGCCCTCGCCCTCTTCATCGGCCTCCTCGCCGACGCTCTCCTCGAGCGATGGCGTGTCACGGTCCTCCCGGAATCGGTTCCTGCCTCATACACACTCTAGCGGGGATAGCAAGGAAAAGGGGAAGGAGAAGGACGCGGCGTATGTCCCCGACCCCAAAGATCTCCTACAAAAGTACACCTTGCAGAACGCGGAGAGCGGGTTGGCGAGCGACTATGTCAAGCGGAAGAACGTCATTCGGGTGCGGATGGGGGGCGAGCAGTTCCTATTACAGGCGACAGACGTCGCAGCGGTCATTGATTGGATCGAGGTCCGTGTATGTTTCATGTGTGGAGGTCAAGGTATTCTAACAATTAGACGATCTGTGCAGAGTATTCAGATGGGAACCAATGTGGCACTTGATCTTGATGAGCGACCGATGCCGCGAGGACCTATCTTCCCAAGGTGAGTACCTTGAGGTTCCCCAAAACCCGTCATTTCGGGATATTGATGATCCGTGGTATATGCAGACGAAGACGAAGACGCCCCCGCCGCGTTGAGCCCTCCGCAAGCGGGTCGTAGTACAAGGGGTCATCGATATATCGGCCTGCTCTACCTGTTCGTCGTTCTATCCACATCATCACGGACCCTTGCACCCGCCCGGATATATATATAGGATGTACTTTTGCTTGTCTCTTGTAGAATATCTTGCGGCATCCTGCCTCTGTTTCCGCCGCATATACGCCCCCGTTTCTTCTTCTATACCCACATAGACAGTCTGGAGCTCATTCGAGCATCTGCGCACACGCTTCACGATGCATCTTGTACGTTCCTACCCATCTCCGCCTACGCTATGGTACCACCAAATGTGTAATGTGACTGCTGAATGGCCGAATGGCTGTGGCCGTGTTGGGGATGGCGGACTGGTTCGCGGTTTGCAGTCTCATGTCTATGTGTTTCAACACACAACATAGGAACAACAGCGTCGGCGTGCAGAGACTGAGTGAGGGCGTTGAAAGCCCGCTCAGACTCCGCCCTAGAATGGTGGCGCGCGGTCCACGAGGGCGCGCAAGCTGAGCATCATCCGACGCTCGTTATCTTCCGCCGCGTCCTCCAATTTTCTCGTCATCCCTCACATCCGGCTGCGAACGTTCTCCACGACAGACAGCACAAACAGCTTCCAGCGCACCTCGCTCTCCCCGGAGGTGTCGCCGACCACGAAAATCGTCCGCTCACAAGCGTCTAAGTCTCCTTGTTCTCCCGCATTCCCGAACCTCACGACCCCCGCTTGACCTCACGACCCACGCCCACGAACGTCCTCGCCCGCGCAGAAGCAGTAGACATGGCGGACACTACCACGGAGATAGATCTCGACTCGGTCATCGACCGCCTCCTCGAAGGTGAGCTCTTCCGCGGCGCGACTTCCGATGCGCTGGATCCTGCTCGACCATGCTGACACACCACTCCCCAGTCCGCGGAAACCGCCCAGGGAAGCCCGTGCAGCTCCAGGAGTATGAGATCAAATATCTGTGCACAAAGGCACGTGAGATCTTCATCAACCAGCCCATCCTGCTCGAGCTGGAGGCTCCCATCAAGATATGTGGTGCGTATGTTCGTGTCTCGCCGCTTGCTCATCCACGCTCAGGCCTTTCCCTCGGGATGCAAATGCAGGCGACATCCATGGCCAGTATTACGACTTACTGCGTTTATTTGAGTACGGCGGCTTTCCGCCAGAAGCGAACTACCTCTTTCTGGGTGATTACGTGGATCGAGGCAAGCAGTCGCTCGAGACCATCTGTCTGCTTCTTGCGTACAAGATCAAGTACCCGGAGAACTTCTTCGTGCTGAGGGGTAATCACGAGTGTGCGAGCATCAACCGAATCTACGGTTTTTACGACGAATGTGCGTATCTGCATTATGAGTCACTTTGTGTCCCCCGCTCATACAACCATGCCCGCTCTGCTCCCCCCTGTCAATATCTGCGGCATACACCATACTGCCAGGCAAGCGCCGTTACAACATCAAGCTATGGAAGACATTCACCGATTGCTTCAATTGTCTACCCATTGCGGCCATCATCGATGAAAAGATATTCACCATGCACGGTGGGCTGTCTCCGGATCTGCAGTCGATGGAGCAAATACGGAGAGTAATGCGGCCTACCGATGTTCCGGACACCGGTGCGTTACTCTGGGAGATTGTCATGCTGCGGGCAATCTGAATCTGCTATGATCAGGCCTCCTCTGCGACCTACTCTGGTCGGACCCGGACAAGGACATCTCAGGGTGGTCGGAGAATGACAGAGGAGTGTCGTTCACGTTCGGTCCGGATGTGGTGTCCAGGTTCCTGCAGAAGCACGACATGGACCTGATCTGTCGAGCACATCAGGTACGCATTGATTCGTATTCGTGCATGCTTTGTCATGCTGGGTTGGATCGCAGCTGACGGTCGGAGCGCATTTAATCCGTGTTCACACTCCACAATCCGTGTTCACACTCCACAGGTCGTGGAGGATGGGTACGAGTTCTTCGCGAAGCGACACCTGGTCACGCTTTTCTCCGCGCCCAACTATTGCGGCGAGTTCGACAATGCCGGCGCCATGATGAGCGTCGATGAGACCCTTCTCTGCTCGTTCCAGGTCCGTCCTCAATCTATGCTCTCTTGGGGAAATGGAAAGGCTAATCGCCCCTCATACTATTGCATCCAGATTCTCAAGCCCGCCGAGAAGAAGGCGAAGTACCCATACAGTGGTGTAAATATGGGTCGCCCAGTGACACCGCCGCGTAAACAGAAGAAGAAGGACGCAAACAAGATGGGCTGAGGATGCATCGTCAGTACATACACTTCAATCATTGCTCATCCCATCACAGACCTCCTTTGCTTCCTCTCCTCGGTGTTCGTCCGTCGCGCATCCACCATTCGCTCGCGCTGGTGTCATGCCGCTGTGGCTGTTGGTTGTGAATGTACATGGACTTTTATAAAACAGGTTCCTGCGGGGGTCGTCGGACGCACTCGGTGGAGGATCGCAAGTGTACGAGTAGGACGAACGAAGTTGGCGCCGCGGCGACGACGGATGTGGGGGCAGGTGCAGCACATGGCTCTGGCGGACGACGAGGGCGAACGTGGGCAGGGCCGCAGGAGACAAGGGGACGCTGCAAAATCGACGACGACACATACGACACGCACACACTCTCGGACTTCGGCGCATACTTCGTACGACATGTTGTGTTATGATGCAAAGGTTTCGTGTGTTTTTCCTTCCAACATACCGACCCCTGTCTTTTACTTCCATCGCTCGTCGGCCCCCTGTGCTGCGGCCGTCCTATCAGTCGGCAGGTCCACGCTCTCCCACTCGTTCTGTCTACTGGCTTTATTATTTGCCCCGTCTACTTATTCTGTCACCCTTCCAATGTTTGATGATGGTTTGGCTTCTGTTTCTTTGTACGTACTCTTCATCTCTCGCTTCGTCTTATTGCGCAGCCATCCCCTCCAGTTCGCGCTGTCTCATAAGATATCGCCTCCTCCTTCCATCTGTACTCCAGCTGCTGCCCTCGTCTTGCTCTCAGCGTTCTGTGTGCGAATACGATACTCATAATGGATCCCGTTCCTGCGTCCTGCTCCCCGTGATATTAATTGGCTGACGTTGATTGCTTCTACTCCAATGGCGTTGAAAAATTGGCAAACATTTGTATGGATATGACGGGGGTTGTACATGGACAGCATCTAGGAAAGATCTGGCATTCTCCGGACGACCTTGCCCTCGTTTCGTACATGCTCCCGCAGCTTGTCCAATATGCGCGAGTTCACCCACCGCTCGGGCGGGGCCCTCTTTCCCGTGGCCCAGTAGTAGATATCCCAGTCTGGTTCGTCCATGAGCTGCTCGATGTGCCGTCAGACCGCCAGAGTGGCGGGATAAACACCAGTCAGTATAACATCCGATCTCACTGTATGCACGCGGGTGTCTGGACAACGCACCTTGTCAAACTCGTGCAGTTCAGCCTCGTCCATCGTATTCAGCCGCTCCTGCGCGAACGTGCTTAACAGGAGGTCGCTCTCGAGCGTGCCGCGCTTGCGTGACTGGTACACGAGCCGTGCCCGCATCTTCTCGACGGGCTCGCCCGGGCGCGGCAGGGGCGTCGGGGCAGGGGCGTCGGGTGGAGACGTCGTCTTCTCAACATGCTCGGGCGTGTTCGGCAGCAGCCAAGGATCCCCTGCACGACGTGCGCTCGCAGAGAACGGTCTTGCAGCGGTGACTGCAAGGCGAGTGCAGCGTTGCCGTGCGAATTTGGAGGCGAGAGCGGAGACGGACATGACGGTCGGGAACAAGGGCAGAAATGTTGTGGGCGCCGTAGAGCCGCGCGACTCTGCTTACCCGCGTTCTCTCCCCGCCACCACCCTGTCTGCTCATCCTTGTTAGACTCTCGACATGCTGACCCGCGCGTCATGTAAAAGACAAGTAACGTCTCTGCGGCGACGAACCTTGCCTCGAAATACAGCACTTGTCGCTCGCCGCTCCGTTTCGACCGCGTCCACGGGAGCACAGACACGGGCGAACCCGCGGGTCTCCACGCTCTTCGGCGTCCTCATGGCTGTCGGCGTCGCGTCGACGGCATACGGCGTGTGGGTGCACCGAGCACGAGTCCGCGAGCGACGCTAAAGTATGTGCGGTGTGTGAAGGTACCAGTTCTACACCACATTCACGATGTGGCCGCCAGAGGTCCGTGGCGACCTGCGTGCAGGCATCAAAGCGAAACACCAAGGTGACCTCGACCTGAGTGCCCGGTACCTCCAGCGGTGCGTGTATCGTGCAATCAAAAACGCGCTGTTAATGCTGATTCGGTCATAGTGCATGGGACACCGCGCAGACACTCCCTCTTTCCGCGTTCAATTATGAGCCGCATCTGAAGCTCTCCGGCATCGCTGTCTCTCTGGCTGAGGCATTCGAGGGCACGAACCGGCCCCAAGAGGCCTATGACATCTATAAGACAATTCTCCTCCAGCTCCAGGCCGCTAAGGGCCTGTCAAATCAGGAGCGCATGCGTGCTATCGCAATCGCTCACAAACTCGGAGAGATGGCCGAGGTGTACCAGCAGGACCCCGAGGAGGCAGAACAGTGGCTCACTTACGCTGTCGAAGAAGTCCTGCGGGTCATCAAAGAGGAATCCGCCGCGACGAAGGGCAAAGCGCCCAGTGCGCAAGAACCCGAGGGCGATGTCGGGGCCATGTTGGCGGAGTTGGACCTGCCGTGGTGGGTGCGCAAGATAGACGTTGCTGCACCTCTCGAAGCGTTAGGTCGGTTCTACGCACGCGAAGGCAAGGACGAGTGAGTGCTAATTCGTGTGGTTGAGCTGAGCTCTTTCTTACGGTGGATATAGATATGCGGTCACGCTTTACCTCCAAGCCGTCGGAATGCTCATGCAGCCACCGCCCAACCAAAAGAATGCCTCGATTGAGGACCGATGTCGAGGTATGATATTGACCGCTCTTCATACGTTTTGCACCATATTCATGCACGCGTGATCAACAGGAGCGCAGCTCATGAACAACCTCTCGGACCTCATGGTCCGCGGACCCCCACCGACGAACCTGAAATACGCCGAGTCTTGGGCTCAGCAGGCCCAAGGCGTGATCGAGAAGACGCGCACGCTTCCCGGCGCGCAGCAAGAGACGGAGGCGATGGCGCTGTGCGAACAGACCCTCACCGCTGTGCTGTACAATCTCGGTGCGCTCCTCGAGGTGGGTCACTTTGAGTCATGTTGGTACATACGTGGTGGACTGACGGCGTGGCACGCGGCTGCAGATGGGTGGAAAGTACGACGCTGCGAGGCAGGCGTTCCAGGACAGCTTGGAACAGGCGAAGCGTATCGGGATGCGCTCTGGAGCGATGGAAGCGCGGGGGGCTCTTCGACGGCTTGAGCGTTCTGTGAATACACCGCGATGATACACTCGACGGTGTACGTTCTCCCGACGCAATATTATATATCATAGCTAGCGGTGCCACTACTGTCACGTTACATCCAGGTACGATGTCTTCTCATTCACCATAATTTGACGACTTAGACAAGGTCCCTCTCTTATTTTGCGGACATAGTATCCTGTTTGTGTCTGCGTTGAGCCAAACGGCCAATCCGCCAAAACAGAGCTTTGCAATTCAATTTCTTGCTGACGCGTGACGCGTGATTGGGAACACCCGTCCCCCGATGCAATAGGCTCCCGAAACCACCCCATCGACCACACATTTAGCACCCTCCGAGTCACCACTCGATACGCCCATCCTTCCCCGCTTGCAAACGCCTCTCGCGACTAGTGATTCATAAGATGGTAGCACATTTTTGGCGGGTTCCGGTCGATCCCGGGAACGAAGATAGGTTTGGCCGCAGTAACTTGTAAGGGCAACCGGCGGCATGCATCCCTAGACCCCCCAACTTGACCAATAGGCAGGGCGGACATATAGTGATCAGATATGTGGTGCGTCTGCGCCAGAAGCCACGTCGTACACCCGGGGTCCTCGGAGCCCCTTCAATGGCGGGAAGTACTACACGAGTCAGCGCCATGCCGTCTCTCCCGTAAATCTCGCGTACCGTCAAGTATAGCGGCCATGGGCAACAGAAATCGACGCTGTCTGAATACTATTGTGCGTATCATGAACCGTACTTGCACTCAAATGTCCCGACAGTGAGCGAGTAGTATTCTTGCACATCCCCTAGACTCATGACGGTCGCAAACGCGCCCTTGGCAGACCGTTCATGTTCCTCATAGCAATAATCGTGTTCTAGTGAAATCGGCCCGGCCCTGAGGCCTGAATGGCCTCGCTCACGAGGCCAGCACCCATCACCTGTGTGCGCAGATCGCCGATAGCTGTGAGCAGCTGCGCCTTGCCCGCCCGCTGTGTGCATGTCAGGCCGCCGCTACGAGCTGCTTTGTCTAGCAAGTCGTGTATCGATGCGCAGGAGAAATTCAGCAGCGGCGAGGAGATGTCTCAAGACCAAGAAAGATCTGCAGCGCGTGTTCCCAAGCCCGCTCTGTGTTCGGACAGGGCGCGTCCGTGAGACACGCGTGTCTGTCCTTGCGCCAAAAGCGGCGCAAGGACGGCTTGTGCTCCAAGCGCAAGCGCACCATTGATGTCCAAGTTCTCGAAGGAGCTGTCGCGGGGGGCGTGTCAGATCGTTCGAGTTCTGCGAGATGCAGCTCGAATACTGCCACGCCACTCGTGGCCTCGTACACGGCGGTCATGACGCTTCCGGCCAGACGAGCAAGTTCCCGACATCCCTCCCGGCCCCGGTTGGTGCACCTCAATATATATACAAACAGCTAGTTAAGAGACAACTTAGGGAGACGTACTTCAGCACGCTTCAGGACAACCACCACGACGGCTGATATGCCCTGCCCTGCGCAAATGATAGAGAGGAAGCGGCCTTCTCGCGAGCCTCGGCCACCGAGATGACGGGCTCGAGGGAACTTCGCGATATCGCCCTCCCGAGGGAACGCACACCGGCAGCGCGCTTCGTCGTGAGCTGCGTGCACTTGGCTGGTGGGAGTGAGGTTCGAACTTGGCGGAGAGGCATGGTCGGTTGATACAGTATGCGGCATGTGTGTTGCGGCTGCACGCTAGAGGGATAGGGTGGGCGGTACTTAGGGTCGACCAGAGTCGGATGGGTCGAGAGTTGTGTGCATGGCGTGTTTCACCCCGAATACAGCTAACGGAGCCCGCTGCTGCGTCGTTGAGAGATGTTGGTGCTGTGCGGGAACAGGCCATGCATGGACGTCCTGGAACGTCACCGCCCTGCCGGAAGGATCGCATGTGCAATGTTCTCGGCCGCTTAGAGTTTACACCTAACGCAGCTTCCGTGAGTGCGATGGGTCGAAGGCTGGCTTTTGCAAGAACGTTGTATAACTCATCCGAGCGCGATTGCCCGGATTTGTCGTAGAAGAGCGGGACGTACATGAATAAATTAGAAGGTGTGCGGAGTGTGGTGGGCTGAGTTCCTAGGTCAAGTCTATCACGTCGTCCGGATCATACTTGACCCGTTTTCGGGGCTTAACGTCTGCCTTTGCCGGCCGAGTTGAGGATCGCTTGCCTGCCCCACGCTGGACAGGTTTGTACTGTGTGGGCGCGGTCAGTGCTTGCGGTAATTCACTCAAGGCGATGCTCACATCCTCCTCATCGTCGCTCAGCTCGATAACGTCCTCTGGTGACGCCCCTCCAGAGAAGCTCGGCTCGCACTTCAAGATGGCGTCATCGTCGATCTCACTCTTCGCTGGCAGTGCTCGCCGACCCCCCTTCTTGCTCCTTGTGTGGTTTGCAGATAGAGACATGATCCCCTCCGCCTGGAGCAGCGCTGCACGAGACCCATCAGCGGGCAACGCATCTGCCCCGTACTTTCGACTCCTCACCTGCCGGCCGGTAGCGGAACACGAACGTCACGAACGGCCCCTCCTTCGGGTTCAGCAGCTTGCACGACCGCGTCCCCCCCGCGCGTCCGCTCCGAGCCGCTTCTCCGAGCCTATCAGATCTCTACGCGTGAGCATCACACCACCACCACCAGTCCGCCAACGGCAAAAAAAAACACCATATATAATATTCAAAAAGAGGATGCGGGGGGGGGGGGGTACGCACGTCACGCAATGCACGCCCGCCTTCTTGCTGCGCTCGTGCACGGCGCCCACGCCCGCGAACGCGTGCGGCCGGAACGGCTTTGAGGGGCCCGCGTCGGGGCGGATGTGGAAGATGCGCAGCTCGATCGTCCCCAGCGCGTCGAGATCCGTCTGGTTCCAGAGCGCCGCGTCGTCGTCTTGCGTGCGCAGGGAGATGCGTGAGCCCAGGAAAGTCAGCGAGAACGCCGCGAGGTTTGGGAGATGGGGGGGAGGGGAGGGCGAAAGCGGCGCACCGGTCGTCTGCAGGTCGGCGAACTGGAACGCGTGGTACGTGTCGGCAGAGGTCGTGCGCACGCCTCTCCTGCACGCGCGATCTCCCGGCTGGCATATCTTGCCCCGGGTGCGCATGCCGTCGACGTAGATCCGCGCGTTGAAGTGGTGCTCGCCGATGTGGTCCTTCCAGCGGACAACGAATTGCTGGAGACACGATAACATGGGCATATGGTCAGTTACTAGTCACTGGCAATGGCAGATGAGGAGACGAGTTCACGAACCTTGCCGCTCTCGCTCGGGATGGAGCAGGTGACGGTGCGCCCGTCTCCATCAGCCACTTGTGAGCCATATTCCTTGATGCGTTTCTTGTTCGCGTCTGTGATCCACGCCTCGTAGCCACGGTGTAGCATGTTGTGTCCGACGGC
The DNA here is from genome assembly GCA_022606055.1 of Trametes gibbosa. Lineage (NCBI taxonomy): Eukaryota > Fungi > Basidiomycota > Agaricomycetes > Polyporales > Polyporaceae > Trametes > Trametes gibbosa. The sequence continues at coordinate 638,903 of JABYQJ010000010.1, forward strand.
CAAGAGTAGATGGTGGTGGTCAGAGGGAGACCTGTGTGGCGGAGCGAACGACGGCGCTACGAACGCTTCTCCCTCCCGCGGTCACATGGGCGCATACAGCCGCGCGCGAGCAAGTGTTGTTGTTGTGAGCAGGCAAGACTGATCACAGGCATAGTAAACCAAGTGTATATATATTATATGCTACACACAAAAACATAAGAGTACCCCAGGAGATCGTCCGTACACAACCCGCTGCGTTCTATCCTACAGTCCCAAGCCCAATCGTGACACAGTCGTTCGCGCCCCTCAGTCGACATCATCGCTCCCCGTCACCTTCTCCTGCACGGGCATGTCCCCCTCCGCGGGCTCGATGACGACGCACCAGAGGACGCGACCCCACGGCCGGTCCGAGCGCTCGCCCCTGCCCGCGCGCTCGCAGCACACGAAGCGCACCGGCTGGCCGTCCCAGTACTTCATCACGTCGATCGAGATCCCGCCGGGGAGGCGGAGGGAGATCCCGCTGTGGCTGAACTGCAGAAAGTCGTAGCAAAAGTCCGTCGTGACGAGGTCCTGCTCGCCGTGGGTCAGCGCACACATACAGACATTAGAAATGCGCTGGGCACGCGCGGGGGGGAGGGAAGGGGCGCACACACCTCTGGGCCGAAGACGACCTCTTGCCTGCGCAGCGCGTTCGCAAAATGGGCGCGGCGCTTAGACGGGTTGCTGCCCTTGAACTTCGCTGTGGGCGGGGTCGCGGAGGACGTCGTGCGCAGCTGGGACACGTCGTCGCTGAGCGGGTCCTTGGGCGGGAACTGTGGTGACGCAGCGTTCGGGGATATGCGCTGCTGCCGGAAGTACGGCATCGTAGCGACGAGGGGAGAGAGCGCCCACGGCTTGGTGCGCGACGCCAGGTCGTGCTCGAGCGTGGGGTCAATGAAGCTGAAGGGGTCCGTGTTACCACGCTTCAAACGCACGGGGGATGGCGTGAACGGGTGCGTACTTCATGAATTTGAGAGCGGCGCCGAAGCCCCAGGGGAGCTTGAACGGCCGATCAAAGACGTTGCCGAACAACAGGTCGTCGGCGCTGTATTCGCGGAGGAACCGGCCTGCACAATACGTAGGTGAACATCGGCAACATGCAGGCAGATAACGAGTCGAGAGGATTATGCAGGTGTATCTCAAGCGCTGGTCACTGCTGAAGGGGGGCATGCCATATCGTTCGCGGTGACAAACTGGGTTGCAGGGCATCGCGTCATACGTTGCCCGTGCGTCTGTCCGTACAACTCGGAAACGTTTTGCATAGCTTGCGCGACTACAACCACTCTCGGCACACGAGCGCACCTTGGACCTGGATGCTCCAAGTGACGCCGCTCCGTTTGCGGAAGTAGTCACTGTCCTCCTTGCCGCCCTCGGCGTCAGCGAGGCCCTTGATGAACACGGCGACCTCGCCCTCGAACGCGTCCGACTGGATCCTGGCCGGGACGCCGGAGTTGACCTTGAGCGGGACGAGTTCCGTTTCGGAGGGCCCGGCCAGAACACGAAGGTATGGCATTGCGATCGGGATGAAGTGTGCGGGGGTGCGCTTTGGTATCTGGTTGTGTCGTGCAGGGTATGTGTGAGCGCGGGCAGCGAGGGTATTGCGACGGTGTGGGCGGGAGGCAGCGAGGGAGTGAGGGGGGAGGTAGACCGGCTACGCTCGCACGGAGAGGACAAGAAAAGCCAGGAAAGCGGTGGGACGAGACGGGGAACTCGGTCGGCGGTCGCTGCGCTGCGAGCCTGAAGCATGGAGCGCCTCTTCCGTCACGCTCAGACGTTGGTGTCGCGCGCGGCATCTCCCGGACTTGTTTCCCCCATCCATCTATGGAAGGTGGAGACATCCAGGGGAGGGCAAAGAATCTCACCATCCTCGCGCCGCCGCACGATCCGCAGCCGCGCGCCGCTGCGCAGTACGAATCCAGCGTCCTATTGGATGCCACACGGCCGTGGAAAGAAACGATGTCCGAGGCCGACGATGCGGGTGCCTAACAGCTCAAGTGAGACCTCGATGAATGCTGGCCACACGTCCTGCGGCGGACAGCAGACATGGTCCCGTGCTATATCTGGGTTCGTACTCGAAGCTTCTCTCGGATGCAAGTGCTGCTGCTGGACACCAAGTGCTTTCCCTCCAAAGCAAGCTTACAAAAACTTGGACAGTACTTACAAGGTCAAAAACATACTCGTGGAGTCAATCCAAAAACAAGCAATGCATTAAGGGGGAATCGAACCCCCGGCGGGTCGATGGCAACGACCCAGGTTACCACTACCCCATTAATGCTTACTTGCGTATCGGTAGAATAAAACCAACAAATAAATGGGTGTATCCTATCGGCGGTCTTAGAGTACTTGTTTAACAGACATCGTATGAACACAAGCTGAACTAATTGTACTAAACCGGTACCAGAACCACAAAGACACTATCCTCTCCCGTCGTTGCAAAGTACTAAACATCATCGAGCGTGACGATCAACTACTACGCCTCAGGCCGCCCCATTTCGGGTCAGCGACCTCTGACGTCAACGCGGGACATCGATCAGCTCCGATGAAGTGGACCTTTGGCACATATATACCAGATCATGGCGCGTGATTTCTTCCACAACTTCAACTTTCACGACATTTCGCCCTAGCCTCCGTTCTCTCTCTTAAGATTTCTCCTAATTCGCTGGCGTCTATCATAATCTGGCCTCCGCCGGAGCGTTGGGTACAAAGTAGAAAACTGGGCTATCCAAAAACTTGTGCGAGTTCATCGCGAAAATAGCCCCTGCTGCTCTGAGATCTGTCATAGATTCAAGAGCACCGCCTCCGTCGAATCATCCGCGGACCGAGAGGTGTCTTGAACCTGGGCCCACCCGCACAAGTCACCGAACCCAGCGTACACATCCGAAGCGGTTGCGACGCAAGCTTAAGCGTACATTTCGCGACACGCGTTGGCCGTTGGGCAACAGCAGGTTCGCACGAACCATTTGAAAGTGCAGGCTCTGTATCTATGGACCATGGTGCGTGCACAAACTCTCACCAGCCGCCACTCTCCGACGGCCGCACACAACACGTTGTTACCAGGTGTCTCGACGAGGCTGGGCTGGAATGCGTAGAGCGGGCGACGGCGACACTCTGACTCACGGAGCATTCGCCCAAGTCCACACTCGTCGAATTTCCGTTGGCATCGCCGGGGGTCCGAGTTCTTCATCATCATGCGATCACGGCGCTGGCTTCGGAGGCGCCGCATGTTCAGACGGGTTTCGCAGGGAGAGCCTTGCGCCAACATACAGGTGCCCTGGGCCGTTCCTGTCCTGAACACGGTGAGAGCTCCATTGCCATCAGCGCCCTGCTGCGAGGTCTGACGGCCATGCATGTTGGGACTAGAAGGACCACTGCGTGCGAGGTGTGATGTCGTCGCTGTGGTTGATCAGGGTTCTGCGGGGGCGATGAGGAAGCGGGAGAGATGAGAGGCGGGAGGAGACTGGCCAATGGGAGGCAGAACGTGATGGAGAGAGCGCCGGGGGGTCTGGGCCAGGGCGTCGATCAGTTTTGGGCAGGGAGGTGCCTGGGCGGGAGCTGCTCTCTTCGACGTTTGCCCCGTCCGAGTCCTCGCTCGCCTCTCGACTCCTTCGCTTCGTCCCCCACCATCTCTCAGACGACCCACGGCCGTGCGTGCCAACCGATACCCGTCCGTCTACGGGCCTCTGCCCTCCCCTGGTATAACTCTCCATCTCCGCGCGTTCCTAGCCATCTCATCTGTTTCGATCGAAACAGCACTGCCGCTCTGCGTCCAAGAGCCCTCAGCGCCTTCGTCCAAACTCCCGGTGGTCTTCTTCGTAGCACTCCGCGCCTGCCGCTCTTTCATTCCCCACACTCCTTCTAGTCTATACCCCCCAATCCCTTCTTGTACCGTATGTTCACGCCGCCCCCGTCGCCAGAGCCTCGTCGCGTCCAAAGCCACCCTCGTTCAGCAGAAACGGCTCCCTCACATCTCCTTCGCACGCTCAGCGTGCCGGACCATCATTTCCTGCTGCCGCACTTCTCCCGCACCAGCAGCTCCTCACCTGAGCGCCTCGCTGCAAATGAAGTCATGGACACACCCCTCTCCCCCAAGGAGGACCCATACGCGCACACAGCTCTGTACAAGAAGCGGACAGGGCGTAGGATAAAATGGGCAGTCGCCCTCGTTCCCTTCGTCCTGGTCCTCATCGGTCTGTCCACACGGTACCTCACCCACCCCGTGGCATTCGATGTCCTTCGCCCACAGTCGAACTGGGCAAATCTGGCAAGCTCCGCAAAGAGCTGGCGGCCGCACAAGCGGCACCCAGATCCCGCACCCGCAGACTTGGCCACCACGATCGACGTCTCTTCCGCCGGCTCCTCGCTCTCCGTAACGCCCTCCGCGAGCGCGGCGGCACCCACTGCGAGCAGCGCGAGCAGCACACAGGTGCCCGCGACGCCGCCTCAGCTGCCTGCGCCGTTCCCGCAGCCGTTCGACGACTCGCTCTCGACAAACTTTACGACGGTCGCGTGCCAGTCCTTCTTCACGAACATGACCGAGACGCAGCCATTCCGCTCGTGCCGCCCGTTCTCGCTCCTCGTCTCCGACTCCAACGCGTTCATCAAAGTGAGTCCATTCGATCTCCTGCCTTCCGCTGGTATCGTCGTCTGCTTGTGTCTGCGCTCTCTCATCGTCTGCACTTGATCGGGGGCGCTGGCGAGCCGCACCGGAGGCAGAACCGGTGAGTGCGTGATTTGAAATCAAGGACCGCCTCGGACTCGCGGAGGCAAATGTCTCCAGTCGGCCCTCCAGCGCCCCCGCGTGATACCATCGCGAATCGAAATGGCGAGAAGCTGACACGGCCGTGATCGAAGCAGAGCCAGGGGAACGTCTCCCTCCTCAACACTATCGTGTGGGGGACGTGCAACACGGTACCGAGCGCGGACCAGTGTGCGGCCAACATGGCCTGGTTCGCGGACACCATCAAGGACCAGTGCAAGGGTGACATCAGCGCAAACAACCCGATCGTGCAGGACGCCGTCGCAGGTGAGCAGCCGCGCGCACGAACACACGCCCGTGGGCGTGCGGTCTAGCATGCTAATGACCCGCGCGGGATACAGGCCTGGAGGCGTACGCCGTCATGCGCGCCGCCGCATGCCAGATCAACGCGGAGAAGAACACGTACTGCTACGTCGACGCCGTGCAGTCGACGCACCCGTCGGACCTGTACCTGTACCAGCTCGCGCTGGGCCTGCGCCTGCCGAACACGACCGTCCCGAGCTGCACGCCGTGCGTCCAGGCGATCATGCGCACGTTCGCGACGGAGGGCGCGGGCCTCGACGCGCTCCAGAAGACGTACGCCGCCGCGGCGCAGGTCGTGGACGGCGCGTGCGGCGCGCAGTTCGCCGCCAGCATGGCCGAGTCGGGCGGCACGAACGGCGCCCTGTCCGTCGGCGGGGCGGCTACGACGACGACGGCGGCGGTCGTGATCACGGCGGGCGTGGCGCTCCTGCTGGGGGCGGCGTTGGCGCTGTGATGGCGAGCAGAGCAGTCCCTCGGCGGTCGCAGCTTGGCAGCGCTGGGCCGCCTGCGGGCTTGCGTCTGTCGCTGTCAGCCTGTCGTGGCTGTCGGCTGTACGTCTCGCGTCTTATGCCCACCCATGCGCCGCGCAGCGGGCGGCGTGTGCACTCGCCCGCCCAGCTGTCCCTCCTCTCTGTTGCATCGGTTCTATCGGACATACGTTCACTGGTTCACTGGCGTCGCGGACTTCCCACACACATACACATGCACATGCACATGCACACTCACCCTCCACCCCTCCAATCCCTCCACACGCACACACACGTACACAGACCTGTTCACAGTCGCGCCCGGCGTCGGCGCGCGCACGCACGATTGTTGTTGTTGTTGTTGTTGCTTTGCCTTTTTTTTTTTGGCTCGCGCGGCGTACCGCTTGGGCCTCGGGGCGGGGCTTTCCGCCACGTGCTGGTAATTTATTCGTAGCCTAGTAAGCGTAGCTCAGGATGCAGTGTAGCAGGACCGATCGGAGACAGACGTCGATGCGGTGGGTGGCGCGCCCGCTGTAGCTGTGTATTCCAGGTGTTTTGACTCGCGTGTGCGGGGGACGTGGCGGAGGCGGAGAGGCGGACGCGATGGGGCGTGTCGGGCATGCATGCAGTCGTGTTTGAAGCTTAAAAGGTGTATGGGGAACGGCGCGATGATACGTACAGTACGTCGTCTGCGGCCAGCATATGGAGACCTGGTCGGCCAGATGTCGTCGCGTGCGACTCAACTGGGGAGTGTGCACCGGATATTGGCGTGGCGCACGGCCGGTGTACAGTAACATTAGATTGGAGTGCGAGAAAAGGCATCATAGGCGTCTGCGCGCGGCGAGCTACTGCACATGGCCCTGAGTCGCAGCAGGGCATGCGTTCCTAAGGATATGCGTACAGTAAAGTCGCTATGACGGATGCCCGTCTGGAGAGGCTGCTTCATCTTGTAGCCGTTCGGTGTTCGATGTTCTTCAGCCATCCAGCGTGAGGTCGATCACGTCGTCTGGGTCTGGCAGGCGTGTGTTGCCCTCCGGCTTGGCCCGTGTTCTGATCACCGGTTTTCGCTGGGGAGGGAAGGGGGCGGGGGCGAGGGGGGGGGGTTGTTGGCATCGACAAGGGGGGTTAGTTGGTTCGGAACTGCACACTTCACGCCGACACGCGGGTCTGCGAAGAGGGAGAGGGACACTCACGTCGTCGTCAGAGTCCGAGAGCTCGATGACCTCCTGTGACGGGCGGTGCGGATCTGGGCGTCGTCGGCGGGCAGCACCCAGGTCTGTGGTCGCATCCTTCTCTGGCTCCGGCTTGGCCTTCTTGTCCCCCCGAGACTTTCGGGCGCGTTTGAGGGGCGGCGACGGGGCGTGGGGCGCGTTGTGGGCGTGAGGGCCTGCGCGCGCCTTGCCCTTGTCGTCCTCTAGGCCCTCGCCGAACGCTGGCTCGGGGGGAGGCATGATACCCTGCGCCTGGAGCAGGGCTGCCCGCCCACGCGAATTCTGTCAGACGGGGCGTCCCCACCCGGAGCGTGGCGCATGATTTGGACTGACCTGATGGCCGGTAGCGAAACACGAAGGTCGCGTAGGTGCCCTCGTGCGGATACAACGGGCGGGACGTGCACATGCTCGCCTGACGGCTCTTCACCCTCGCCCCGAGGCTACAGCATCACAGACAAGAACCACGTCAGCTAGCGGGCGCGCATGTGGGGGGAGGGGGTGAGGGGTTGGCATGGCGCGAAAAAAAAAGACGGACGTTGCACAGTGCGCGCCGAGTTTCTTGCTGCGTTCGTGCACCGCGCCCACGTCGTCAAACTTGCACGGCTGGAAGGGGACGGGAATATACTGCGCGTGGATGCGCACGACATCGACCTCGATCGTGCCGACCTTTTCGAGGGAGGTGGCGTCGGCGGCCCACAGTGCGGTCTCGTCGTCTGCGGCAAAAAAACGTTCGAACGCGGTTACTATTAATTGAGTTATTCGGCCCAACCCCGGTTGGAGAATCTGCGGTCTCACGCCGCAGACGGGCTCGGGGGTGCGTGGCCTTGCGCACCTGTGGTCCGGAGGTCTGCAAACTGGTAGGAGCTGTAGCTGTCGCTGGTGAGACGCGCGCCGATGCGGCTCCCGCAGCTGTTCGGGCGGGACGCCGTTGCGCCAGCTGCTTTGCCGTCGAGGTAGCACTTGAAGCTGGTGTGGTTCTCGCCGTTGTGGTCCTTCCAGTTTATCACGAACCGCTGGGGAGGGAGGGACTTGAGTTTTTTTACTTGCTTTGGACGGCTCCCTTCCCTCCGAGGTGCGTAGATACGGAGGATTGCGCGCGGGCTCACCTTGCCGCTCTCGCTAGGAATGTAGCATGCGACGGTCCTCCCGTTCGTGCCCTCCATCTCCATTTTGTATTCAGGGATTCGGCGGCTCTCGGCGTCGCTGACCCATACTTCGTAGCCCTTGTGCAGCATGTCGACCTTGGTGCGTTCTTCGGTGCGTTTAGCGGAGGTAGAAGAGTGGCCTGCAACGGTATACGAGCGTAGAGAACGGAGTCCGTTGAGTGGCGACGTCGGCAGAGAGCCAAACGCGCTTTCTTGTCGAGGCCCTCGCGAGCCGATAGCCGGGCGCGCGGTCACATGATCGCATACGCCTCCCGCAACACCCCTGGGCCCTCGCAAAAGTTTGAACGATCCTAGTACTAGTACTGCCGTCTCTGTTCAACATGGTATAACTCACATCCATGTGCTTCAAATGGGAAGCCAGAGTGCCCCGCTCAAGGCCTGCACATCCAGCCTCGAGCACTCCCATCCTGCACGCAGAATTTCGACGACGTTCAAACGCTGGCCAGCGTGCGAGACAGGCCTGCACGTCAATATTCAAGAAGCTGACTCTTACTGGCCACAGAAAAAAGTATGAACGAGTGATTACTGCAGGGACCATGACCATGATGCACCCTAGAGTCTGAACCGCTAGGGCTGTGCTTGGGGAGTTGACCTCCCGCTGTGGCTAGCATCCCTGACTTTCACGAGAGCGCGACATATCATGGTTGATGAATCGATGACGAGGGACGCAGCACGCTATGGCCATACGGTGCGCTAGTAATGGTAGCACCCTACGGGAATGTGACGTCGCAAGTCCGACGCCCAGACCCCATCGAACACTAGGAGTACTGACTGATGTACTAGCGGTACTAAGCTAGGATCCGATTGCGGCTCTAAATCCTTGCGCACGGGGCATACGGACGAGCGTGTGGGATTGAGTGTAGATACAATGTGCACATCTGTCTCCAAGTTCTGAGGTCCGTGTACAATGGGGGCGTAGGGGAGGGTGGACAAGGATCTGTGGTCCTCGGAGGACGTGCGCCCGTATGCATGTTGCAAAAGACAAGTTCGAGTCGGACGAGCAAGAGGGGGGGCGAACTGGAGATGGTGGCAGTAGAACCGAGTTAGACAATAGGATAGGATGCGGTAGCGAGAAAGATAGTGATGGAGTAGTGCGATGACCCTAGCGTGATTGCATAAAAGAGCGAGCAGGCTCGAGAAGCGCGCCTTTTAAATTTATGAAGAGTCCTTTGGGGGACGAGTGCGCGAGCAGGGCGGGAGGACGTACGGACTCGTCGGAGATGTCCTTCCGTCGACGTCCGCGCCCTCCGACGCACCCGCGTATATAGCATACAGTATTAGAGCCCGAGAACTTCCGCGTACATGTGCATGAGGGATAATGACGATGATGAGGAGTGCGGCGATGATAATGACGATGCGGATGTCCGAGTCCCGAGTCCGTATATGCTACACGGGGACACCAAGAAATCTGGGATGAGCACTAAGAACGAACGATGCCAACAAGCATTTGAGCCGAAGACACGAGCCAGCAGCCTGAAGTCGACCGGGAGGAAGACGTACCCGGCGAGACGGTCCAGCACAAGATGGACTGATTGGAAGAGGAAGAGCGGGACCTACGCCCGGATCGCCGCAGGAATATGGCTCAACCGCCGCCAGAACCGCCACCCGCCGTGCTGCTTCTTGGTCTTCTTCTCCTCGCTGACGCTGCTCCCCGCGCTCCGCAGCGCGCGCTCGCCCGTGCCCGTGCCAGAGGACGACACCGAGGATGTGCACGCGGACTCCTCCGAGTGCGGCGGCGTCGGCAGCCCGTCCGAGCCTGCCGCTGCACCATGAGACGGATTGAGCGAGGACGAGCCGACAGGGGAGCGCTGGCGCGAGAGCGCGCTCGAAAACGAGTGCGTCGCCGACATTGACAGATGCGTGCGGGAATGCGACAGCGTCCGCGCCTCCGGGCCCCAGTCCTGCGATTGCATCTGCACAGGAGCTGACAGTGATGTCGGGAGCGGCGACGATGCGGTGCGTCCGCCCTCGCTCTGGCTGCGGCGCTGATGTTGTTGCGCAACGATCAGAGAGTCTGTGCGGGCGCGGGTGTCCGGGGTGAGGCGCGGGGGCGGTAATTCCTCCGGAGAGGGCATTACGACAATGTCTGCCGCAGCCGCGATCCACGCGCGCCGTGAGGCCTTTGAATTCGACGCCGCTCCGCGCGCCTTGCCAATGCTTGAAGTCGTGTATGACCCGGCGGCTGCGACGTTTGTACCCGCCGCACTAGGGGAGTCAGCGTCAAGGGCGCCGCTAAGCACGATGTCCGCGACCGTCCAGTCTCCCCAGTCGACGACACCAGGCTCACATCCCACTGCCTCACAGAACGTCGCTGCCTGCATCACGTACGGCCTTGCACGCTCCATCGCCTCCCCGCCCGTCCCGGAGACAGCCTGCAGCGCAAAAGAAACGAGGAACGCCTCCATGCTCTCCACGAGCTTCCTACGTGCGGCCAAGGGCGTGTGCGCGGGCGCAGGGGGCACGAGGTGCAGAATGAGTGCTTTTGCAGGGGGCAACGGGAGGGTGCTCGGGAGGTTGAGCGAGTCGCCGCTCTGAGACGAGGGCGTCGCCGAGAGGTAGACCGAGGACGAGCTGCGGGTGAACGTGCCAAAGAACGACTGCGGGCGCGGGAAGCGCGATGTGGAGGAGGTCGACGAGGTCGACCCCGTGCGCGGGCGCGCCGTCGGTGCCGAGGGCCCGTTTGAGACCAGGAACGGGCGTGAGATGGTCGTGACGAGGATCGAATTCTTGAGGAGCGCCTTGTCCGAGACGTGATCCGGGAGGAAGTTGATCAGGGCATCGAACGGCCGCTGCGAGGGATCTGGCCGCGGCAGGCTTTGCGACGTTTGGCGGCTGCGCGCGACTCGGCCAGACGCGGACGAGAGCGGGCGGAAAAGCGAGGAGGGGCGGGAGGGGAGGGATTCGGACGAGAGCTGGGTGGATGAGCTGCCCGGGGACGCGGGCGTGCTCTGCGAGCCGCTGAAGCGGAGCACGTTTGGCGGGGCGAGCTCGCCGTGGATGTCGAGTTCTTCGGACAGTTCGAGGACGCCCGCTCCGCCGTGTTTCCGCCAGGTCCGAGCAATCCGCTCGGCCCATTCGAGAACATTCACGAATCGGACAGCGCCGGCATCTTCGAGAGCGAGCGGCCCTGTGAGGTGTAGAATGCGCACTGTCGGGAGCACGATGTGCGGAATATCGGGTGGGTTGTGGGTGGCTAGGATGACAAGCGAATTTGCGAGATGACGGGATTGGAAGAGCGGGGCGAGCTCCTTCAGGGTGGGGGCTGACAGCGGGACAGCGACGGGTCAGGGTGCTTTGAGCAGAAGAAACGAACATGGGACGCACCTCCCAGCACAAAAAAGACATTTCGACGCTGGTGGGCGGTCGCGGCGAGGATCGCGTCAACCTTGAGGAACCAGGGCTCGCCCAGAGCGGTAGGGGCGCCTGCGAAGGGGTCGAGGGGGAAGCGCGGCTTGAAGACGTCCTGCTTGCGGGACCGTTGGGGCGGGCGGGGCACGGCGAGCCTGCTGGAGGAGGCGACTGCGGCCATGTTGAAGGAGGAGGGCGAGGAGGGCGAGGAGGAGGAGGGAAAGCGGGAAGACTGGGGTGCCCACTCTGGCGTCATATCTGAGCCGAAACGCGGCAAGACGGCCGAGCACGGGCGCTGGACGGGGTGATAGGACGAGCGGGAGACTGCCTGCCGGGATGAGAGACGGGAGCAGAAAGCAGAGACGACGAGGCGAGAGAACTCTCCGAGACGGCGAGCTCCTCGCAGACCTGCAGAAAATACGGCGGAGGGTGCATTATATTCTCCAGCCTCGCCTATTAATGTATGTACGAGGAGGTGCCTGCCTGATCGCCTCCCTCTTTCGGCACTCCGGCGGACTTTGAACTCTCTCGTCAAGTTTGTGCGGAGCTTCGATTAGCCTCCAAAGACGATCCCGATCTGCCAAGCCTCCCGGCCATTATGCGCGCCCGAGTCTTCTCTCTCCCGAACATGTAACGTTTGCTCACCACCCTCGTCAGCCCACGACAATGGCGGCGACGTCGACGTCCTGGCGTATCGTCGGCGGCGGTCAGCGCTGGCACTGCGTGCATCAACTTTTGGCTGCAAGCTATACAAATATGCAAATGCATGCGATATGGGCGGCGGGCGGTGCCCTCGTGCATTCCTAGGCCCAATGGCCATCATCCATTGCGGCCGTTGGCAATGCATTCTCGACTTATCGCGGCCAAGCGCGGTGCATCGCACTCGCTCATTTGCAAACACTCTCCTTCGGCTTAGGCGGAGCCGACATCGACTGACAGCCAATCTTTGCGCAACCACCTCGGCGTGGCTCGGCAGCGGCTTGGTACACACATTTGAGTGGCCGAATACCGATCGGCCTTAGAGTGTACGGTGCGGTATGTCTCTGGGCAAGTGCAGAACATATAGCTATCTCACCCACTTGCGACTTAGGACGGCTCCAGAACAGGGGCACATTAACTGCAGGGCTCTCGGTCGAGCGTCCACTCCACTCACGCGGTGCCACAAAGCGCCAAGTCCTTGCGCGCGCAAACCGGCCATCTACATCAAGCTCGGCGTAACACCGCAGAGCTTGTCATGGCCAGCCGACCCCTGCCCGCGCACGCCTACGCGATACGTACTCGCCCAAGCACTGTCGAAAGCAAACTCCGACTCCGCTCGCACACACAAGCCCACAAATATTCCCCATCCGCCTGGTGTGTCATGCAAACCTCTCAGGTCCGAATCGTCCTGGACATTGCGTTCGAGAAGCCCGGTAATTCAACGCCGTGTGGATGCCTTCGCCATCAATGGTCTCAGTCACACGCTGCGCGGCCGAGAATAGAATCAACAGGTGCCTCTCCGTGCTCACTGCTACGCATCATCCGTTGAGGCGCAATCCCGACAGCAGCGCCGGGGGGCCAGACGGGGAAGCGTCGTCCAGATGACCGCCTGGCCTGCAGGTCTCCACCTCCACTGTGACGGCAGCAAAGCGCGCATGACCATGGCCACCGGATCTGGCGCCATGCAGCGCGGCGGGATTGTGTACGACACCTTCCGGAAGCGCATCGTCTGTTTCCCTTAAAGTTCATGATGTGCTCCTTCGTCATCGCGCCGACCTCTCCCAGGTTGGTGTGCGTCTTTCCATGTTGGGGCATCAATGGATGTAAGTGGTGGTGCTAGAGACACGTACACATGAACTCCTTTGAGTTGCTCTTACCCGTTTGGCCGACGTCAGGATACTTGCGAGCGCGTGGACCTTCGGCAGAACATACCTCCCATGGCCTGTATAGACAGCTCCGATTCGAGCGACAAATCGGCGGTAACGTCAAGCGAGCATCAGTCACGCCTTCGCTTTTGCCCTGGACGCTTCTGCAATACTCTGCCAGAGCCAAACTCATGTTGTAGGCTGCGCAGCCCTGACGTAGCACGCTCACTTCGGAGGGGCAGCCAAGTATTGCCGTTCCCGATCCGTTCGCGGACGGCAATGCGCGGACGTCGCTTTGCAATCAGGAGTGTACTTGTGGACCCGAGTGAGAATTGAGCGCAAAAGCGTCATGCCAGCACCAGCGTCTCAGAAACGGCTGCTCTAGATATTGGCAGTCGTTTGGATGCTATGTCACCGGTCGAATACAGTATGTGCGTAGCGGTTCGGCTTTGATTCCCCGTTCTATCTCTGACTTCTATTGTTGTTCTTCGCGGCATGCAGGGCTCGCTTGTATGCCTGTGCTTTCAGCCACTGAGGACATGGCACCTGCCGGAACGGCAAAGATCCTGCAGCGCCTCCTCAAAGCTCTCTAGTCTTTTCAACGCCCATATGGCGCATACAAACCGCCCCTGCATACAATGACAACACAAGCTAAATAGCTTCACGCCCTGGCTCCCCCATAATGCGCCCCTGTCCCCGGCCCTCATAGTGCTAGCTCCGGCGCCGTCATTGTGTACAGGTATCTTGCCTGGGCTGGCCGCGTATAAAAATCCTACGGTAACGACTGCCTCCCTCATCACTCCACAATCTCATCACCCCAAATCATCCACCCAACATGCGCTGGCGACCATCTACATTGCTCCGGACCCTTCGTTTCCGCCACATAATCCTACTCTACCCCGCCCACGGGTGTTCGCCCTCTTCGGACGGCTCTCTCGCGTGCTGACGCCTCTGCAAAGCGCCAACGGCTAGCTGTCGCTTGTGTAGCGTCATGTTGTACGTCTCGTGCCCTCTCGCGCTACTCACCACGCTGACGCAGCACGTTCCGTGCAGCGTTGGCCTTGTCAATAGGGAACGTTGTGGTCCTCTCAGTACGCGCATAGCGACGCGCCGTGGCGTACGTCTGCGCCTTTGGTCTCATCCTTGTCGTCGTTCTCATTCTGCTCGCAGTCTGGCCCATCATGTCGTTGCCTCTGGACATCATGACCTCCCCGCGGAGTCCTTCGCAAGGGTCCTGTGGACATGCTACAGCGATGGAGGATACTCGGCCTAGAGACCAGGTTGAGTTGCAAGGGGCTCCCCACAATAGCTCCACCGCTCTGTCGATCCCAAGCACCCTTAGCACCAGACGTTCCTACTCTCGCCGTGTCCACGCCCCATTCACGAGCATGATCAATCTACCGCGAGGATTCGCGGCGGGCCGTTCAAGTAGAACAACCTGCCAGCGCGTGCATGCTCGTGCAATGGGGAGATGCGTCTTTCCCACCCTTCTTCCCTCTACCCACAGGGAACTCAGCACGATCTCCTCGGGCACCAGCGACATACCATGCAGCGCCGTATGCGTCACCACCCACGTCCGTCCCAGATTTATCGGGCGACCTGACGGGCGACAATGACTGGGACAGGATGTCATAGCCATAGTCCACGCTTGCAGGCTATCTCAAGATGTGGTCCGCCGGTGCACTCCAGAACGTACCGGTCAAGGGTCGGGCCTGCCCACGAAGCTCGTCGCCGGTGTTGTGACACCTGCAAGACGCTCATCGAGCCCTCCTCGCGCTCATCTGAGACTAGCGGATGTAGTACAAAAAATCCTGTACGCTCTAAATATGCCACCTAACAAAGGCGTATCAATACACGTCTTCCGCATGCAGCGCGCTATTATTGTGTTTGTTCCGCGACGCCGTCCGCGCGATGTGCCAGCTTTTGCGCAGTCACTCACGGGTCGCAGTCTATCTCGGGTGTTGCGTATTTTTATATCGAAGCGCGGTACCACAAATACATGCACCCTTAGCCTGCGAAGTATTTTTGGGCGTGCACAACAGGTGGTTGTGTGTGCGGACCGTGGGGACGGTGGCGGGGCGGGTATGCCTATCCGCTGTTGTCCCGGGAGGCGTGAGTGACCGGTCTTTGGGCCGGATGGCTACACTGACCGAACAGTGTTCTTGTTGCTGAACTCGACAGACATGACCAGGGACCGTAGACTCGTAAGTCCTATCATAGCTATGAGAGCGCGCCGCAAAGAAATGGGTTTATCCACGGCTACTGATGACATAGTTAACATCCTTTGACAGATACTGGCCAGATGCGCTCACCGTCTTGCCATGCAACAATGCAGCGATGCTACGCGACCAAAACGCCTCAACAACAACGGGGTCGCTAGGTTTGACCGCGGCTTCAATGGCGAGGTGTGCGCGATGCTGTCCAGCATTGAGACTACGTACACTTCCATTGGTCTATTGGTGTGGTACACTTCTAGTGTTCCACCTGATCGCATAGTCGCCGCCCATACCGAGCAGCGAGTATGGGCACAGCTGTCGAGCTGTTGTATTTACACCGCACCTCGTCAGAGGAGAGGAAGGACTAGGAAGTCGCAGTGGAAGGATCGCCAAGCATTCGCCCCAAGGGCTTCCTTAGCCACGTCGGATCCTCTCTACCTCCCTGCAGAATAGCCTTTGGTATCCCACTGGGACATAGGTTCGTACCTTCTATGCCAAGACCCGACTGCCAGCAGGGCCAGAGTCGCCGTAAGTTAATGCCAAACAAGGCGGCGGGGTCGCACCTCTTGTAAATCCGCCACTACGCTGGGAAGCTGTTTATTAGGTAGAAATCGGCAAATTCGCATACGTCAGACGACCGTGGCGGAATGTCCGTCGATGAGTTGGCGTCCGAAAAGAAACTGCTTGAAGCCGTAATCCATTAATTGGCGGAGTCCAAAGCATAACCGCTGAAGTGCCAAGCACATTGGGTCGGCGGAGGTAGGCCCACGGTCTCGACCGAACAATGCACCACTTACCGCCTAACGGAAACGTCAACGGTGGCATGAGAATCGCCAGCACATGTATGGCATTGGTCGAGTATGAATGACGGGCAGAATATGCACGGGACGTGCGGATGTGTATTAGAAGGGAAGTTTGGAGTACGAGACTGCCCGGGCAGGGCTGACGGGGCTCGGCGTCTTGCGCTTGTACGTCTGTGCAAGCCAAATCCAGTGAGTACCGCTCGCCATGCCGCTGTTCAATGCGAGCACGCACCGTCTTGAAGCGCTCTATGCGCGAGTCCATGTCCTTCATGAGCATCTTGCGCTTCCAGGTGCGCTTGTCGATTGTGCGCTCCCACTTGTGGCCCTTGAACATCCGCTTCTTTCCTGCGTACAACCTGTTCCCAACATCCGCGCCCTTCACCTCCTTCTGTTTGAACTCGCCATCCCACTCAACCGCAGTGGTCCAGTTTTGCGTCTGCCCCACCGCCTCCGGTGTCGGTGTCTGAGTTGCGATGGACGCGTCCTTGCGCGACAGTTTCGGCCCAGGGGGTAGCAAGTGAAGCAGACCGCTCGCTCGTGCACTTTTCACTAGATCCGCCTGCCGTCTAAGGGAGTACTTTGGTGGTGCCCATCGGCCAGACTCGGGGTTTTTGTGGGGGAGGAAGGGGTTGAGAATCTTTGGTCGTGCGCCCGGGGGCTTCGGGTCCGCCTTGAGGATGGGCGCAAGTTGGCGCAGACGAAACTGCTTCACTGCGTGAAGCGCAGCCGACATCGAGAGCTTGAAGCAGATATATGGGACCGCGAGAGCGAGGGGAGCGACGACGATGTGTTGGACGCGCTGGAAGAGACTTGGCGAAGGAACGTGAGAATGAGCCGCTGGCGATTGGATGGATGACATAAGCGACGCGTTCCCGATATGGGATGCCAGCCAGCAGTGCGCCTCATTCAAGCACACCGCCAGCTCAACATACTCTCTCTCCATCTTTCTCTCCGTTCCGCCCCTCTGTTTTTCCTCCGGACCCGACGGGACTTCTAATTCTTGTCTTTGGTCACTAGTGCGTTTGAAAATCTGTGTTGCGCGATTGCACTCTGTTTGCTTACAGCGAGCAAATCAACCAGGTCATCCGCGATGGAGCAGCAGTCCAAGGCTCCTCAGGACATCCGGAATGTCGTCAACTTCCTCCGTAGTAGCAGCGCAGGGATGAAGGTTCGCGTCGGTGTGCTCAACGGAAAGCGCGTAGATTACTTCAAGGGTGAGCACCGATTTCCGCTTTCCGTGTACCCCGGACACGTAGCGAATCGTCCTCCGCACAGGCAAGGGCGCCGTGAAGGCTCTCCTCTCCCCCGCATATGTGAAACTCAAGAACGTCCCGAAGGTTGCAGATGAAGAGGAGGCGCAGCGGCTCCTCCTTACTGTCATTCCCTTTGCCTTCTTCCTCCGAGTCGAGCGCGGCGCACCCTCCGGCACATCCTCGAACTCGCCCAAGCAGCTCCAGATCACGCAGATGCAGACGTTCGTTGCTTCAGATTACTACGCGTGGTTCTACGAGGGCTCGCAGTGGACGACATACCTTGGCGGCGTGGCAATGGTTGCGATCATGCTCGCCGGTGTCATGTTCCCGCTCTGGCCGCCCATTATGCGCCTTGGGGTGTGGTATCTTTCAATCGGCGTGCTTGGTCTCATCGGTCTCTTCTTCGCACTCGCGGTCGTGCGCCTTATATTCTACATCATCACCGTCATCGTCGCCTCGCCAGGCATCTGGATATTCCCCAAACTGTTTGCAGACGTAGGATTCGTAAGTCTCGATTCATCCCCACGTTATGGTCTTCAAATAACGGTGCCCGTACGCCGCAGGTCGAGTCATTTATCCCGCTATGGGAATGGGACCTCCCGAAGAAGAAGGGCAAGAAGAAGCGGTCGGAGAAGGGCAAAGCGGTGAACGGTGGCTCGCCCGCGCCCTCTGCGCACATCGAAGAGATTCAAGATTCGGGCAGCTCGCGGCCTGCAAGCCGGACGGCGGCGCGCATTGAGGAGGTGCCGGAGGAGGACTCATAACCGTGTGCGCCATGGCGCGGGTGATGGGGACTGTATTACGCTGTATCTATGTGCCAGAGCCTGCTGTTATTCTATTGGGGTATAATCCACAGCGTGCAGAACTTACAGTGAATAAAGCCGAGCCTGGCTTCGTGATTCGGCTTTAGCTGAATCGCATCCCTTCTGGTAAGCTTGCCAGCCTGACATCAAATTTATACCACTGGTAAGAGAGTGTTGTCTCCCGAAAATCTCGATCGATTCATGATATTCTGGCCAGTACTACTCTAGTGGGCCAGTCGACCATGTAGCTATACCTGCATCCCAACAAGTACAAGCATTGACCGACCAGAATTCAGAACCGAAACACTGCTGGTCGATTGCAGACCAGCAGGAAACAAGGCGCTCCCGGTGATGTCCTGGGACATTGGCTATTTGTCACATCGTCCTCGAACAACTCTCCCGTGATCGTCAAACCTTGGATTTTTCATGACTTCGGTGTCTTGCATCACCGTGACCGTGTTCTCGGGCCTGCCATGTCGTGCTACTCATCAAGAATAACCTGTATGGGGACTTTTCTGTTTTGTTGCACCGTGCTCACACTGCCTACTTCCGCGTCTGCTGGAGTGTGCCCCTCGACTGTCCCTTACCCACGCCTTACCCACGAGGAGGACTGAATTTAGCTGAGTGGAAAGGAGATCCCTTCATGTGCACGAGGCGCCCGCCGTTCCTGAGGCTAAAAGCTCAAGCGCTTATGCACATGTATGATGATGTCGACGTCTATGGATGCTCCGTACACAATAGTCATGCGAACAAAGCAGTCCCTCCCGGCTCTATCATGATGCGTCCCTATCCCTGGCATGATGTTTTTAAGCCCTGGCTATGGCCAGACCTGTCCGCAGACTTGTCCACAGGCCGCCATTGTTCACCAAGTATGTGGCCAGGGCTGGTGGCGTATATAAACCCCGCGGTGTTGACGATGTCTCTCATTACCCAACCCATCCAGTAAACCACTAAACAACCTACCCAGCAATCCCGCCCTCCATAACAAACCAGTCAACATGCATTGGCGACCACCCCCACCACCGAGTCGGGCTTTTCGTTTCCGCCACATAATCTTGCTTTACCTGTCCACCGGCCTCCCGCGTGCTCAATTACACCTGGGCGACTAAGTCGCAAATACCAGCCACGCAATGTCACCTTGTAAGTCCTGCGCTTTCTAGCGCCACTGTCCTCATCGACTTACTGCTCCCCATGCAGCGTGAGCCATGTCGGGACAGAAGATTGACGTTGCCCTGCTGCTTCCCCAGGCGCTCCTATAATCGACCAGAGCCGTGAGGCTTCAAAGTGTCACCATCTCACGTGCATCACCCGCTATGGTCCTGCTACTACGTTCCGAGTGCAAACGCAAGTCCCAGTTCGAATCACTCATTCGTACCGTTTCACTGCTGCTCCCGGTCCACATATAGTGCGTAGTCCTCAGTCCCTCCTTTATTATTGTGCTTATTGCCCTCTCAGTGCAGAGCACTGTGCCGCTGCGCCGTTGCCAAACCCGCTCCCCTTTCATCTCCAAGGACGCGCTCACGACAGGCATCCGTTCTAGGACGATGGATCGACCCACTGTCCTTCCCAGTGCTGTCCACAATGCCTATTGGATTTTCTCGCTGTCCAATCGTTGTCACCCATCGCCTGGGGCCGTTGCGTGCCCTCGGTTCCAGCAACGCCAACAGCGACACGTTCATGTCTTGTATATGGCCATGGCCACCGGGCCGCCCCATGATGACCATTTGCATGAGGTTATGCAGCAACTCACGGCTCGCCAGGTTGTCGGTATAGACGTTTGACCGCCCTTGACCTTCAGTCGTCGTCATCCCCCATACCTGTACTATGTATTATTTGCGGTGCTGTACAACTCTAACCATGCCACATAACAAAGGCATAATCATGAAAGTACTACACCTCTTCCGCGTGCAGCTCAAAGTTGGCGTTATGTTCATCAGCCGTGAAGCCATCGGCTCACGGCCAAATATTTAGGGACTGCCGTATTTCTATGTCAAAGCACGAGAGCACAAACCCCCCACACGCAGCGGTGTATTTTGGTTGGTGGGTGTATCATTGTGCAAAGTCAGTTTCTGTGATAGTCTACTGTCTCGGGAGGGGCGACACGCCAATCCCGAGACTGGAATATTTATGTTATCACGGTTGCACTTAACGGTGAAGCTTTACAACCATTCTTTGAAAAAAAAAAACCTACGCACATGAGCGGCGGGTATCGTTGAGCTATCCAGCGAGTGGGCCGTGAAACACTTCGGTAGGTGTTCCTTGCTGCTGCGTGTTGACTGAGGACCTCTGATGTAGACGGTTCTAGGACATGCGTTGTCTTGGGTTTTTGAGACGGTCGTACCCGTTCTTCGCCTTGATAGCTCGACGCTGTGAAACAAAGCCCTGAGAGATGATACTAAGACGCATACGTATGCCTGCCATATATGTATCCGACTGTCGAGGTGGCAGGAGGTAGATGAAAGGCCCGTACCAAATGCGGAGGGTCGGGATTGGAAGCGCCCGCCAGGCTGCGCGGCGCGTCGGAGGATCCTCTGCGCGTCTCTGTACACCTTCATGATGGACGGCGACGACGTCTCTTTCCTCCCACCGCTGCTCTCGACATCCTGTTGCATGCTCACGACATCTGGCTAAGCATTCTTTCACCGCAATACTTACGACAAGATTCTTCCACGGCAGGTAAACGGGTCGTCGCGCCAGCCACGGCGGGCGTCCACTTCGCAAATGAGCCGGTCCAGCTACGTCAGCATCCCACTTCATAGTAACAGGACTATTCCATCACCACGCTCGCGCCTATACCGGAGAGTCGAACTTTTTCTCCACCACATCCTGCGCCCGCGGATAATCCTCTGGCTCCTCAAGTTCGTTCTACCTATCACCGTAGCCGTCATCCTCATTGGCCTCTACTACTGGGAACCTCACATCGAGATCGCGTTTTACAACCGTTCATGGGTGAGCCAGGAAATCCTCGCTATCGAGCCGCTCGCGGGTTGCTTCGCACAACACCGCGTCTCGTCGAGCTACAACGTCACCGACGCGCTGTACGGCCCTCGGTACAGCGAGGTCCACTCCGGCATGGCGATGCAATTCGGGATGGACTGCTACGACTTTGCGGGCACCGTCCGCCCCCTCGACCGCGGACCGCCGCGCCAACGTATACCCCCGGACGAACGCGTTCAATATCATACCTACTGGCGGACGGACCTCGCGCCGTTCGGGCCCCGACAGGAATGGCTCTTGAAGTCCTACTTTGCGACCCAGGACCTGGACCGCACGCGCCTCATCCTCTGGTCGAACGTCGACATCTCGCACCACCCCATGCTACAGAAGTGGCTGAGGCGATACCCAGACGCGTTTGCGTTGCGAGTCGTGGACTATCATGCGCTGGCGCGGGGGACGGAGCTGCATGGGAGCGAGCTGCTGAACATCAACGATGCGAAGGCGTGGGTCGACGGGGACTTGGTACGGCTCCTCGTCATCTGGGCGTACGGTGGGGTGTGGATCGACATGGACTCGCTGCTCATCCGCGATCTCGGGCCGCTGCTCGAGCACGAGTTTGTGACGCAATGGGATTGCTATGGTGCGTACCTCGCCAACCTCTTCTTTGCCTGAAATGCTCTCTCATGACGTCGCCGCAGACAAAAAATACGTGCCGCTCAATGGCGCCCTGATGCGCTTCCACAAGCACTCCCCATACCTGTGCGAAGCCTTCCACATCATGGTCACGTCCCCGCCACCCCGACAGGGCACGACCGACTGGGGCGCGCTCCTCTACCTCAAGCTACGCCGGCGACTGCTAGCAGCGGGCATCCCCCCATTCAAAGTCCTCCCCTTTTGCTTTTCAGACGCTCGCTCATGCCGACTGGACAACCGTTTACCGGACCCGTTCAAGGCGGACCCGCTGAATGGCCTATGGACGAACGGACTCGGGAGGGAACGGGGCGGGCCACTGGATCGGGCGCTGGCGAAGGTGTTTGCGGTTCACCTTCACAATCAGTGGGAGAAGCCGTTTCCGAAAGGGGGCTGGGTGGAGCGGTTGCTGTTACGGAGATTCGACGAGCGGATCGAGGCAGGGCGTTGACGAAACGAGTGGTTGCTTTTTTGTGTATGTGTTGTCGCGCACTACTTTACATAATGCTCAGATAGTTGTTTCCCCGTCAGACTCCGTGCGGGAGTGGGTGCCGAGTCAGAGTACTCAGTGGGCGGAGTGGGCGGAGGGCTGTTGTTTTTCATGTACGGTGTACCGTGGGTTTCTCTCAAGCTTCGCTCTTCGTGGTGGTGAACGTTGACAATACTGGACACTGGCAGATTGCTGCGGGTTGGTCCACTATTGTCTGCTCAGTATCATACAGTGGGGTGGGCAGAGTTGGGAGCCAGACTTGTCAGACTGGCGCTGCCCAAGACTTTCAGAACACATGCGTTCGCAAACGCTGATTGAATGCTGTATGGCGAGTAAAGACGCACATTCGCTCTGATAGACTTAGTATGTTATGAGGAACGAGACGAAGGGCCCTCTTGAGTGTTTGCCGGTTTGCCATTCATATGCTGACTCTACTCTGACATCCAGGGAGAACAACGTTGACCTCGGGGGATGTTCCCCAGATGCCGCAGTCTTGCTCTCGCGAGCCTGGGTGCATTGTGACTTATTACCTAGCCGATATTGCGGGATACAATGGTTAGTGTTGAACGTTGAACGCTGAACACGCCGTAACGTCAAGTTTCAAAGCTTTAGAAGCTTCAGCAGCATGCACACGCGCTCACGTGACCGTCGATCAAAAGAACACGCAGCGCATCAGCCACTCTTTCATGCATTGAATAATTGTTTACGAGCCACAGCGATGTTCTGTTTCAGAGTATGTATTTTCTAATGAGATCGAAATTCTTTAAATCGGAGAGAACTGCGATACTTGTGACATGAATAAGCGCCAGACATGTGCATCTTGCAAGGCGTCTATCTAAATTGCGCTGCTGTGCCGCTGCGCGTCAAGTGCGTGTCCTCAGGCTCACGAACATGTTCAGGCGAAGACACCTTTCTTTCTCTTGTGCTCTCACTGTCGGTATACGGAACGGCCCTGGTTCTGGCGCACATATTCTGTTGGGACGCCTAGGACTGGCCTCCCTCTAGACGCAACAAGCTTGTACTGTGTCCCCAATATCATCCGACCGGCAACCGACTGGAAGACAACGGACACAAGAGAGGGAATTGCTGCTATCGTGCAGGTGTGTGCTCTGTCCTTTATTCTCATATAAAGTCTGTGGTGAGTTTCAGTTGTTTGTATCATATAATCATCCACTGGTTGGCTATGCTTTGTATATCATGTTCAGCCGTGGTGTTGTAGTGTGGGTGCGGAAGGCGGTGGGCTATAAGCGGGTCTGAGAGGGCTTGGGAAACATAGCCAGTAGCCCTCTACTCCCTGTTCAGCTGGCCCCGATGTCCAGCCTCCTTGTCCGAAGCCTCGTGATGTAGAACGTCGCTGATAACACCCACAGCCGGCTGGTAGCTCATTATGTCTACTCCCGCCAAGAAGCCTTCTGGCGGTAGGCCTCTTCCTCGACGGCTCTTCTCTCTCGACACCCTCAAGAAGAAGCGAACTGGCTCGGATTCGGATGCCTCCTCAGTGAAAAGCGACGTCTCTCACTGGAGGCAACAATCAAATGCATCATCCAATCTTCTCGCTCTCGCGGAGAAGATTGAGGAAGGCGCGGACCCGTTTGGCAACGAGGTGAATCAGGCATGGATGGAAAAGGATATGACACAGTCTCCGGAGGACGAACAACCTCCAGCTTCCTCGGAAATCACTCCGAAGGCTAGCGTCCTGAACGCTAGGGGGAAGCTTCCCGCGCCGCTCGACCTCGACTCGACGCTTTCGACCCCCACGATTGATCCCAACGTCCCCCCGTCCCCCTCTCGCCGGCGCTGGGACACTATTCGGTCTCATGTAATCCCTTCGTCGAGCTCAACACGCTCAACAAGTCCGCCGCCTATGCCCACACCTCCTTCGGAAGGTTCCTCAGTCCCTTCAACACCTCGACCGTCGACTCCGCGCGGATATCGGTTTGGCGCGAAAAAGTCGATGCGTCAAGTTGTGGACCAAGCACGCGATGTCGTCCACGACGAGACGCACCGTCTCACGGAGGAGATCCGCAAAGCCTGTCTCGCCGTGCGTTTCGGTGAGCTTCCAACGCGAACGAAAGCAGAGCCGGTTACCCAGAACACTATCGGGTCTACACTCCATCTTCCCTTCCTCGCCTCGGCCAATTCGTCGGTAAATACCGGCGGGAGCGGCATGGGGCATACGCGTCAAGCTACGGCCGGAGGTCTCAAGAGACCTCCGAGTGTCATGTCCTTGGGAGGATCACGCGGTCAGGCAACTGTGACACATATCGCGAGGGCGCTGACTTCGTCAACTTCTGAAAACCGTCCTCGAACGCTTCCGTGCGAAACTCAGGTGCTCGCCGCATTGCTCGTGCCTTTCCTTAGTGCACAGGGCGACCCTAAGACTGCCGCAACCGAACATATTCTGGCTGCAGAGACCTTCGAGTACGTCATCCGAACGTGGAAGCCAGCATCCAACGAGGTATGTTTCTCTACGTTTGCTCTGAGCACCTGTACACAAATTTATGAGTATCACAGGCTGAACTCGACCGGTGTATATGGTGTTGCAAAGCCGCCTCAGTGTTCTCTTCCTCGCGCATGCGCATCCTCGGCACGCTCTCCTCACTGCTTTTCTCTCGCGACAGAACATTCAGCGTCGAGACTCCTGCCATTATGCAGACCCTCCTACAAACCCTCTTCTCATTGCTTGCCGTATTACGATCATCCCCTGACACGGCGCCGGAAGCAAGGTCGGTCGCGGGGTACATTGCCGCAGTCAAGGACGGCCAGAGTGGTACGCCGTTGCCCCAGGCCCTCGAGAAAGAGTTTGGGGTGAGGTACAAGGGCGACAACGACGAGATGATTAGGGAAATCGTTGTCGCTGATAGCGTTATTGGCTGTCTGGAGGCCGGGTCAGAGGCTTCAAGACGCTGGTTTTTGCATCACATGCTGGAGGTTTGTTACGAGCCAACTCTAGCGAGCGCCTGCAAGCTGATACTACACTCTACTTCAAGGATTATTGGATGCCCCTCAGTTCACCAAAAGCGCTCACGCCTCTGCTCACGACGATGAACTGGCGAAAGTTGACGTCGTTCATCAACGCATCCATTTCACTGTTCTCCTCCGCACTTCCTTATGCGCGCACAGCGATCGAGGATGTGAAAACCATAATCCACTTGCTGCGGACGCGCCTACTTCCCGAGGTGGAAGCGATGGAGGACGATGCTTTCGCGGCTGTGGATGAGATCCGCAGCGGTGTGGTGCGCCTTGTACTGCAACTACTTTGCGTACGCGGCAGTGCCGATTCGGATCGTGATTACCTTATAGTGAACGTTTGGAATTGGTTCAAGGACGGTCCATCATGGCAACAGAGCGTTGAAAAGTCGCTCAAGGAATTTGTGAGTACATCACGTTTACAATGGTGCGTCAGAGAAACTACTGAAGTAACTGCTGGCTATTCTGCAGACGACGAATATGGATTGGCCCGTCCTGCTGCGCATTCTGCCCACCCTCGTAGAAGAGTTGCCCAAAGAAATCCAATTGGCGCTGTTTGCGCAGCTTCTACCGCTGCTCATAGACGTGAGTAAATCTCCCCATCGTTTCCCGACATAAATGAACCCATCGTGCCAAAGCGTCTAACAGAAGACCCTCCTGTGCTCCCTTGCGCACCGCTGTCCGACTTCCTAGAGATGATGGCGCTCACTTGCCCCAAAGCCTTCTTCAAACCGGTGTTCACCTGCGCCGTGTCAATGAAAGACTTAACGATCGCGAACCAGCTGTGCGCTTTATACTCTGTCGCGCGGTTCTACCCAGCTCTATGGACGCACGACCCGGAAATGATGTCGGTGGCGCTCATGTCGGATCCGACGTCTCGAGCGGGCACATCTACGCAGGATGGCGTCCTTGCAAAGGGCCACGCGAGATTTGGGCAGTTGGTGTTGACGGTTGAGTTGATCCAGCATCTCAGACAGGTCAGGAACCTAAGGAATCCGATTGTGGTGAGTGATCCGTGCATGTGTTGGGCCTACGTTGGGGGATTCACCATGCACTTTAGCTAGCACACAGTGCGAAGTTCGCTATGGCACTTGAGAACAGGATGGGCGTGCTCATTTCGGCAAAGGTATGGCCTCGCATCGAAGTTTACTGCAAGTTTTACTGAGTCTGCCCAGGAGCAGCACACTCTTATCCCGCCATCCCAACGACTGCTTTTATGCGCTCTGTTCCGAGAGTGTAGGCTGCTCACACGATCATTGAAGCCGTAAGTGCGGTTCACTGCTCGAACGGACATGTGTCATCTGATTACCTGATTGTAGGGCGGCATGGCTTCCATCTGTAGTGAACTGGACCTCGTCATATTCATCCAACAGTGAAAGTGACTCAGAAGAGGACACGGACGAGGAGGAAGTTCTCGCTACCCTTAGGAAGGTCGAGGCGCTCTACGAGCATTCCAAATCCGGCATTAGCGCTAGCGGCAAGGTACGCTGGTGACCCTCCTAACTATCTATAGTACTCACAAGAGAACAGAGGCGTACAACCGTCGTCGGCGTCTCAACGTCGGAAAAACATCAGTCCAGGAGGATGTCCAGAGTAGAGGAACTCTCTAAAGAAGTGTTCGGCGACCGTATCGTGACACTACGTGCTCTTGCAGAGAGACATAAGAGTACTGGTCTTGAACTGCTAGTGACAGTGTCGGGCCTACTCACGCCGGATGACTATCTGCGGTTGGCCCCGATCTTGTGGTATAGGCACATGGATGACCATGCTACTCATGTTGTTGCTTCGGTAAGAACCGTATAAACTGGCATTCACATCAAAAATTGACCTATCACAGGCAAGTTTCCTAACCATGCAATGCGCTGAGAAGATACCGGACGAGTTCACGAGACTCATCGATCACAATCTGAACAAGTACGTGCATTCATTTTCCTTAAAATCTGAAAAAGGCACTGGCGTACTGACATGTATACAGCGCGGAGGCGGCGATACGACGCGAAGCCCTCGAAAGGATCGCTACAATCTCTAGCTGGCGGTTTCAAATGCTGAACCAAGAAGTAGTTCTCGACAGGACGTATAGGCGACCGTTCAAGCTCACTCGGCCCCCTATTCTCTTCGTCCCCACGGACATTGGTACTAGTCTCTTCGAAATGGAAGAGGATCCGAATGATTTCAAGGACAGCAAGGGCCATGTGCTTCCGCTAGAACTCCGGCGACGTCTCTCAGAGGTCGGATGGGCGGAAGAGCGGGGTGAGATGGATCCAAAGACACAGTGGATCAAGACGCCAGTGTCCCGGCTCCCTACCCCACAGCTGGACGCCTTGAGCTCTGCTACCGACACTGATACAGGGGCGCAAGATCCACCTAGTCCCAGCCCAAGCCCAGAGCCATCACCTACAAGATCGTCCCCGAGGGAATTCCCACTCACGGCCAAGGAATCTGGCTCGACCACACAGACCAAGGCAAAGCGTCGGCCAGTTTTCGTCGCGACGATGGTGTCCCTGTTCCCCAGGCTATCGGAGATGACCAAGGACAGCGACTTCAACGTCGCAAACACTGCTAGGAACCTCCTTTTGGATCTCATGCGTGATGACCCGACCGTGCTTTCGCGTTCGGTATTCCACAGCATCTCCGGTGAGACCAACGATGTTCTGTTTGCGGTGACCACACTGCGCAATTTCCTCCACTGCGAATCTGTGCTGCCGCCCGGCATGGCTCACCACATCCTCAATCATCTCGCCGGATTTTTGAAATCTGCCATGAAGCATACGGAAGCGACCAACCCTCTGCAGAGTTACGGCTACAGCTGTCCAATCATTGCGAAGCTTGTGCCTCAGGTCAGCAAGATCTCCATGCGCGATATACGACGAGGCAAGGTGGACATGCTGTTCACCCCTTCCGGCTCCTTGTGGTGGAACGAAACTGCACCCATCGGTCCTATGTTCCCGAGAATGTTGGAGGGCCAGCACAATCCCTTCGTTACATTGCCGGAGCCGGTGATCTGGGTGACGATGGTCAGGACTGCCCAGAACATGCTGATGCTGAGTATGCTTCGCCGCAATGCGCAGGACGTGAAGGTCGTGCGCAAGAATCTCTCGACCCTTGTGCTTCCTTTGGAATACGATGCCGACCCTGCAGATTCTATCCCGTTAAGCGCATACATCCCTATGAAGAAACCTACTCAACCTCCGCCGAGCCCAGCACTCGCCGCGCTGTCGTTGACACTTGTACGAAGCCATCTTCTCCTGCTTCATCAGGTTTTCCGATCGACCTCGAGACATCTCAACGATCGCGAGGAGCTGGCGCTGCTACTTGACGGCCTCAATCGCATCCTGCTAGCACACGGTGATGACGTTGGCGTTGTCGCTCAAACTATGCTTAGTTAGTATCATTCAATACTGTCCTCGAGGGTCCCAAAATTAACCACCTCTTCAGACTATCTGGTGGCGAGCACGCGTTTCCGACGTCTGTTCACGTCTGGGGGTGGCTACACGCTCTTCATGCCTGCCGTCATCAAGGTCTATTGCGACGCAGAGTCACATCCCACCATCCGTTCGATCATTGAGTTCGCTGTCAATCGTTTCTTTGCACTTCACCAAGAGTCTTTTGTCTTCCAGACATGCGACATCATGTCTAACGTGATCGCTCTGCCCGGCGCGGACGGTCCAGTCATGTGCTTCAACATCTTCACGCTTTTCGCCACACTGAAGAACAATCAGCCAGCCCAGAACGCCGAGGTCACTGCCCTGAGCGCGCTCACGAAGATCGAGGAACAAGAGGCCATCATGGTCACCATCGCCGAACGGGTCCCGCAAGCATTCCTCGCGTCGGTTCACCGGAGTTCGCAAGAGAAGAACCAAGTCACAGTTGACGTTCCGGACGAGTTTGATAGCAAAAAATTAGGTCTCGATGACCTAGTGCGACTCTTCCTCACAGTGATTGCGCACAACCCTACTATTCTTCGTGCCCAGCAGTTCCTCCGCTTCTTGTTGTTCCTGACACCTCACCTCTATCATGCATCTGCGTCGACACGGTCCGTCCTACGCGACGGTGTAACCGCCTTGGGTGGCATCCTGCTGAACAAGGGTGCTGCGAAGTTGAAAGGCGCAGAGGGCAACTCGCAACTTGATGAGCTCGGCGCCGACACTGTTTCTCAGAGCGGTCTTACTCAGGCTAGCATGTCCCATTCGTCACTCTCTAGTGACTTACTGGTCATGCGTTTGGACTACCTATCTGTTGTGGTCAGTTTCACCAGAGCTGGCGGACATCTCTCCTCCCTGGCCGCGCAACGTGTGCTTGATATCGTGAAGGTCATCTTGAAGGACTCTCGCTCAAGCGTCCCACGCGTCGCAACCTTCCTGGCAGACTATGTTAGGGCTGTACTCGTCCGACCCACCCATCCAGAGCTGAAGGAAACAGTCACCCTTCTCACCGACGTCGCGCCAATTATATCATCCTACTGCGCTGAGGTCGACTTCTCCGGTGTGTTCGATGTCGTCGCCACCTTGGCTGCGGACACGGTCTTCGCCAATCAGCCTGCCTTTGCCCGTATGGTCGTCACGCAATATTGCACTGCTGGTCTCGAAGCGTGCGAGGTGGCCGCTTCCGCGGGTGTTCTTTTCCTCCTTGCCATCCGGGGGAGCCTGCTGAATCTCATGGACCGGGCTCTGCTCGTGGTTGGAGCGGACGTTGTTGCAGAGCTGGAGAAACGGGAACCAACCTACGAGTTCCTCTCCGGAGTTATTCTTCCTCTGGTTCTCCGCATGAAGACGTCAGTCGAGCTGGCCAGCGACAGTCAATGGGCAGAGAAGTGGCGCAGGGACGTGTACGCGAAAGCATGGATGCGTTTGCTGGTATACGTTCTCGCAGTCGTGCAGCGCTCCGAGGCTCTCCGCAGCGACACATCGCGACCATCTGTTTCTAGCATCGAACGGCGGAAATCCACTGACAGTCGAACGGCCCCCACAACACTCGATCCCAAACCGGCGCTAGCCGTCGTAGTCGCCCTCCAGATTCTGAAGGTTATCATGACCCGCGCCGAACAGGACATATCAGTCGCTCTCCCCGGAATCTGGGGCCAAATCGGAGCGATTCTACGGGAAGCGCTAGCAGACGGGGATGCATCCTTCGCCATTCCCTCTCGCGCAGGCTACTCCGAACCCCCCTCGCCAACGCACTCACCGAAAGCCGCGCACTTCACCATCCCGGACGAGAACCCATTCCTTACACCATCGCTCACACCCTCCCTCGCCGCGCCGCGCACCCATAAGCGGCCGCGTATTCTTGACTACATGACCTGGTCGCTTATCGAGTGGCTCTGTCTCTGGCGCACCCCGCTCCTCATGCAGATGCGCATCTTTGTGCAGGAGAGGATTGCAACCCTACACCAAGAGCTCTCGTACACTACCTCCACCGGCGCCGCCAGTGGGGGCACCAGCCCCGGCGGCTTCCCCTTCCCCCGCACGCGCAGCCGTCCTTCCTCGCACATCTTCTCCAAACCACGCCGGAGCTTCCTCGGGGCGGACTCCGCAGCGTCCACTCCGCGCAGCTCCACGCTCTTCCCCGCGTCCGTATCTCTCCCCTCCTTCGACGACTTCGCCGCGGGCGCACACCACACGTCCACCCCGCGCAAGGCCACGGGCGCGGGCGCGGACGATCGCCAGCCGGGGTACCAGCTCCTTCAGAGCCCACTCACGCCCTCACGCCGCGCCGCGCGCGACTCTGGACCAAAAATCGTGCACCTCGGGCCCGTCCGCCCTCTGTCCCCCTCCGGCGCGGGGCTTGGAGGCATCGGCGCGGGGCTCGGTATGGGTACGGGCCCGGGTGAGGGCGGTCGGCGGTCGACGAGCCCGAGCGGGCGGCGGGGTGCGCCAGCGCGGAGCGCGCTGGGCGTGGCGCGAGAGGTTGTGGTGGACTCGCCCGTGCTCGTGCGCGGAACGTATCGGCGAATACGCGTCGCGCAGGCCGTGCTGGGTTACCCGGCGTTGCCGCTCGCGGTCGTATCGTCGATGGACTCTAGCGAGGTGGGGATGGGAATGGAGGGGCTGGTGAGGGCGTGGTCGCGCGTGGAGGCGCTAGAGGCGCTCGTGCAGGAGACGAAGGACATTATCGAGGAGTGGCGGGAGGATGGTGAGCTCGGAGGCGGAGAGGATAGCGGGATCATCGTCGACGTGGAAGAGCCGTTTGGCGGATAGTGGTGGATCCCATCAGTCCAGAGCATATGCGCATGAACTACACGTTAGAGACGTCCCTCACATTGCTACGAAATCAGTTGTCGTTGTTGTAATAGTGCACGAGCATCGCGTATTGGTATTGTAGGATCGGCGCTCGGACGATAATATACGTAGCTTTATCTAAAGACCTCTTCGCATCCGCTTCTCCGCTCACTGCGTCGCTCTGGGTTGGGCACAAACCTTTCCATGTGAACGTCCATGTCGACACGCGTGATATATCGGTACGAGACTATGCGTCGCTCGGAGAAACAAACCATATAGGTATATACAGGCAAAAACCACAGATGACACGTCCTGCCATCCAGCGCACAGCTTTAGAAGACAACACATCGATAGCCATCGAGCGAGGATACATTAGGAACAGGAGGGGCAATGAATCCACCGTCCAAACCAGTGAAGTAGGTATCTTATCCAAAACCCAGCACTAGAGGAGATACACAGCAGTCCATCCGTCCATCCGGGTGCACACCGCAGATAAGGGTCAGCACCTGGGTCCTGAACAACAACAGGTCACAGCGAGGCAGCGGGCAGGAACCTCTCAGACGAGTACCGCGCCGACCGCGAGCATAGCGCCTGCGACGAGCGCGCCCCATACGCCGCTCCCTACCGCCCCCATCCTCCCCATCGCGCCATTGTTGATCGTCGTCTGGTTCGTGACGTCGACTGCGGGGGTGAACGCCGACGCGTTCTTGCCGTACACGTACGACTGCGCGTTGGAGGGGTTCGACGCTGTGTCCGCGCACTCGATCGACACGGACGACACGAGCGCGTAGAAGTGGCCCGCTGCCTTGTACTCGGGATCGTCCCAGTTGATCATCCCGCCTGCCCACTCGACCGTGCCCGGCGCCGAGGAGGGGATGCCCGCGGGCCAGAGACTGCGTCGCGCCACGGATCAGTGTTGGTTGTTCACACGAACGGAGGAAAACGCACCTGAGCTCGATGCGCGACGGCGTGCTGGGGTACCTGCTCACGCCGTCCGAGCCGGTCGCGTCTGTGCGCTTCAGCGTGCGCACCGCCTGGCCGTCGATAAGCCACGTCAGCGAATCCTGCTGCCAGTCGATCTGTGCAATGCGTTCCTCGTCAGCGGCACTCAGTAAACTCCTTTGCTCCGGGAGAGACGCACCGTGTAGTCATGGTAGTTGCTAAACGTGTCCGAGAGGTTGCCGTGGACGCCGCCTGCGGTCTTGTCCGCTGCACGACGGGTCAGCAGTGCGGCCACAGTGTAAAGGAAGCGCACGGGCGCGGAGTACGTACGGATGACACCCTGCCAGAAAAAGTTGGACTGGCCCTGCGTGGTTTGGTCGCCCGGGAACTCCCAGTCAATCTCGTCCTTGATGTCGGACATGGTAATGAACGCGGTCACGACCCCACCCCAGTGGCCAGTTTTCACTGCGGGCGCGCAAATCAGCAAGCCCGCATCGAAAAGCGACGACACCCGGATACGCACGCCTGGTGGTGATCTTGCCGTAGTGGACGTAGCGGGTCGAGCTCAGGCGGGTACCGCCGTTGTCCTGCGTGAGCGTCATTCCGAGCTCGCCCGCGGCCGTGCCATTGATGATGTTGCCTTGGTTTACTACCCAGTCGTACTTGGTCGCATTCCCGTCAAAGTAGGTCGCGTTCGAGAGAATGCGCGAGAAGTCTGTGAACGTGAGCTGTACGCGTGCGTTAGCGTGCGAGGCAGAGGGCAGAACGGGTGAGGCGCGAATCTGGCACTGGCTTGCCGAGATCGGAAAGTGCTACCTAAAACATGCAAGCGCGAAACGCAGGCCTACTTTGCTTGCGAAGCATGTTTGAAGAAAAACAAGGACTTCATGGTTCGTATAGAGGCGTGGGTCTCGTTGCCAAGCCCATGCGAGATGAAAACTCTCTCAACGTGTTGAAGGTCTCGATCGCGACGCGACCCCTCCGAGGACGCGGCCTGAAGCTATTTGCGCGCCGCAGGACAAGCCAGACGCACATGTAAGGGCCTGGAGATAGACGTTCATCGTGCTGCTGCCTGGCTAAAGCATCGCACAGAGCCGACAAGCCGTGATGCAGCCGTGTGCGTTCCATACGAAACCCACTAGATGGTAAACGAGCGGTCTCTGCGTGGTTTCTGCCCCTCCCGCGCTGGGAAACCCGCAGGCCGTCTATTGCCGGCTGGCGAGGAGACTATCACGAAAGCACACGGCGAAGAGAAGCCCTCACACAGACATGTGGGCGTTCACTAGCCACGGATCCTGAGGTCACGCCGCAGGCAAGGCGGCCATCGCGAGGCTGGGCACCGCGCGCGAAGCCACACACGAGGTCGGAAGTGCCTAACTACGCGCGGCTGCCCAGAATACGACCGGACAACATATCATGATGGCGGCGGAAGTAGCGGGCAGTGTACACCGAACGGGGAGAACAGAGGGCATGCCGACCGCAGCCGTGGCGCGCAGTGTTCAACA
Source organism: Trametes gibbosa (assembly GCA_022606055.1). Lineage (NCBI taxonomy): Eukaryota > Fungi > Basidiomycota > Agaricomycetes > Polyporales > Polyporaceae > Trametes > Trametes gibbosa. Next base: position 672,840 of record JABYQJ010000010.1, read on the forward strand.
TCCCGTCTCCGGTTCCTCGCGCGGCGGACCTTGCAAGATTCGAGGGGAAGGCAGCCGGGGAGGACGAGAAGAGGCACGTACATTGGCGTTCTGGCAGACAGGCTCGGGCATGCAGGACGTGAGGGTGTTGGAGGCGAGGGGGTTGCACCCGCCCAAGCAGAACTGCATTGGCATGAACCGTTAGCGGGGGAGTAGATGAGATGGAGTTGCGGGGACGAGGAACGCACGCTGCCGGTTCCACAGAAACCGAATTCACCTGCGGGAAGTCGAGGTTGGTCAGCGAGCCACACGGACAGCAGAGAGGAGCGACTCACTGCAGCATGGGGCAGAAGACGGACAAAGGGACGTGGAGTTGCTGTCGTTCGAGGCATGGTGAGATCACGGCATGCACGGAAGCAGAGAGAGCATACCACTGCTGGGCGGAGACAACGGAGAGGGAGGCGAGGAGAGAAAGGACGAGGGCGGCGGAGAGCCGGAAGGACATTGTGGGATCGCTTGTAGAATGTGGGCGGTCGTTCGTGGTAGAGACAGCGGGCGGAAGAGAGCGGAGAGGTGTAGAGCGGAGACCAGCAGCCGAGTGGAGATGAGCGTCGGAAGAGAGAAGCGAGGCGATGCCAGAACATCCCTCGACCGCAGCCATACCCACCACAACATCACATTATCCCGCTCAATGGTCTTAGACCACAGCGTCTTAGAGTCGCTAGCAAATAACAATAGGACTTCTCAGGCGATGTGGCGAGAGTCGTAATAATCAGATCTTCTTGTATACATGTAGTAATGGGTCACCGTACGCTGAGCGCCAGGGCGGGGTGAGCCACCCGAGATGTTGCACATAGCTGTAAGGGATTTATATAACAATGCGTGTTCAATCCACAAGAAATCCGCGTTTTTATGTGCGGTTTGTACTATGTACATATACTATCATGGACCGGGAGTTCGGACGGGACCTAGTGTTCGGACATTGCAAAAAAAACATACCTTCCCGCCCTTCGATAAGCTTGAAATATTGCACAATTGTACAGTGCCTCACAAAACTATTGCCAGAAATGACCATCCAGCGCCTTTTTCTAAATATCTCGGTAATGGCTGCGTGGAATGCCACGATTCAAACTATGTTAGGTAGCTATATATCTTGGCTTTCTGTAGCTACTTGTTTCATAAATTTATGTGGTGAAATTCCAAAGTTACGATATGTTCTTTACCCACACCTCCTGAAAACAGTTTTGTAGTGGGCAGTTTAGCAGGGAACAATCGAGTCGTTTTTGGTCAAGCATGTTGTGAATGTCACATGATACTGTGGGAATATATTGTCTAATATTTACTGAGGTGATGCCACATCAGCACTGCTGGAATACACCTCTACTTCTGCTACCACCATGCCTCCAGCACTCTCTGGTGCAACTGTCAACAACATCATCCATCTTTGTAACCAGAAGCTCTCTCTCTCCATGATACACAACAAAACTGGTGTCAGCAAAGGCAAGATCAGCAAGATTCACTCTGCCAACTGCCCTGGAGTCCACAAGTCCAAGGGTGGTCGCCCATCACTCTTTTCCCCTACCGACATCTGCCATGCTACCCGCTTAATTGAGACTGGACAGGCTGATACTGCTACACAAGTCCATGCTACCCTCAAGGAAACCTTCCTGGGACATGTCTCTGTCCAAACTGTTTGTCGGGCATTGAAGCAGGCTGGGATGTTGGCTGCGACAAAGAAGAAACAGCCGCGGTGATACGGTAAGAGATACTCTGACGGCCGATAGCCGAGGGGTAGAGGATGTCTCTAAGAGGGGTGAAGGGGAGTAAGGTCTCGAGCTCCCTGAGATTGTTGCTATGCCACCAGGGATGAGGGATGGGTTGGTGAGCGCGGGGGTAGGACGTGCGCGTGTGATGCTAAGCTCAGCACACGAGGTTTGCAGTATTGGTGTAGCGCATGCAGTGGGGACGCAACACTCTCAGTAGGGACGCAGTAATGCAGTGACACAGTATTGAGTATCACAGTAAACACAGTGAAAATGCAGTGTAACGCAGGGGGATGCGGTGAATGCAGTGAAAACGCAGTAAAATGCAGTGAACACAGCTGACTTTACACTGTCAAGGCAGAGAGCTTTCCTGGCGCGCAGCGAGTGAGTCGAGCACGATACTCGTTGAGGGGCGCAAGGGACACATTCCCAAAGGTGAGGGAGTAAGGGGTGGATTGTCTGGGGGGTTCAAATGCCCCCAAAACGACTATGTACAGGAATGCCCGAAGGCTGAATCAAAACACGTGCTACGAGGCAGAAGATACTCCGAAACGGAAGCCGGAATGTCCTGCGCGCCGAGCGCGTGATCAGGTACGGGAGCGCGCGGTGCGCACGCCACTGATGCATAACTTGATCGAAACCCGAACGCTGCCGGCGCCGAGAGACCGGGCGGCCTCTGGAGACACGGAACATCCCCTCGGACGGAGACCGAGCACGTTCGCGCGGCCTGCGCAGACGAGGGATGGAGGGAGGACTTGAACAGGGACCTGGGGGGGTGCGTAGAGGTGCGCGCACCTTGAAGAGCTAGCACACTGATACGCACGCATGACGTCCACAACTGGAGCGCAGTCTCAGCGCACACCTCAGGTCTCTCTGCGCATACTCCGGGATACAGCGCTGGCGGCACGGACCTGACGCAAGCAATCTATGCGTCGCGCGGCTCACTCCCCACGGGCAACGAGCAGCGGAAACCATAACAAGTCGCCCTACGCATGTTGGATCTCGACGGGGTCCTGGGAGCTCTGCGCGCCCTCCGACGATCATGTAGACCCCCAGCTGTTGACTGCAAGCCCTGCGCCCTAGCGGCTGTGTGGCCAAGATGAGCGACCGCACGGTGCGTCGATCGCGGTCTCGCGGCGGTGGTGCGGCAGCGACTCTCGGAGGCGCGCGGGTCTCGCGACATGCGCCTGCGTGGTGCGCAGCCAATCGCGGACTCTCTGGTCAGTTTCCTTCGGACTTAGGCATCGGACTTTTGTAGTTACGGGCGCAAGGCCCATTCCTGTACATATCCTGATTCTGGGGCGACAAACCCCAAGGACACCTCCCCCCTTTTACTCTCAATTTGCCCCGGAAGCCTATGAACGGTTCCAGGGTGTCGCGACCGACTACCAAGTTCGCAAGAGCACCAAAGGTTCTATACCAGGTCCGCCAGTCAGCACGTTCGACGCACGACTACGCGTGAAGTGTCCCGACCGACTGCGTTGTGACTGCGTTATCCCTGCGATTCCTCTGCGTTATCCCTGCGATTCCTCTGCGTTATCCCTGCGATTCCTCTGCGTTAGAGCGAGCGAGCTGCGACTGCGTTATCCCGAGACTGCGACTGCGTTGCGCTACACCCCGCGACTCTCGGCGCGAGGCAGCGACCTGGCTCCCCCTGCGACGCGTTGATGAGCACCGCCGGCATACCACACCAGAAAACCCCACTTCTCACCTCTCTGCTCGCGCGCGCGCGCACTCCACGCGTTATCTCTTCAAGGCGCGCACACCTCCATGCATCCCCAAGTCGCTGTCAGGGTCCTTCCTCCATCCCCTGCCTGCGTAGGTCGCGCGAACGCGCTCAGTCTCTGCCCGAGGGGACATTCCGTGTCTCCGGAGGCTGCCCGGTCTATCGGTGCCGGCGGTGTTCGGGTTTCGGTCAGCTATGCATCAGTGGCGCGCGCACCGCGCGCTCCCGTACCTGATCACGCGCTCGGCGCGCAGGACATTCCGGCTTCCGTTTCGGAGTATCTTCTGCCTCGTAGCACGTGTTTTGATTCAGCCTTCGGGCATTCCTGTACATAGTCGTTTTGGGGGCATTTGAACCCCCCAGACAATCCACCCCTTACTCCCTCACCTTTGGGAATGTGTCCCTTGCGCCCCTCAACGAGTATCGTGCTCGACTCACTCGCTGCGCGCCAGGAAAGCTCTCTGCCTTGACAGTGTAAAGTCAGCTGTGTTCACTGCATTTTACTGCGTTTTCACTGCATTCACCGCATCCCCCTGCGTTACACTGCATTTTCACTGTGTTTACTGTGATACTCAATACTGTGTCACTGCATTACTGCGTTCACTGCGTTCTACTGCGTTTACTGCGACACCGCATCCCACTGCGAGCGCTGCGCCTATACTCTGCGTGCTACATCAACACTGCGAATTGCGCGCGTTGAACCCGGCATCGCGCGCGCACGTCCTACCTCCGCTCTCGAAGACTAATTCCCATCTCCGGCGGTCTAGTGACGATCCCAGGGGGCTCGAGACCTTACTCCCCTTCACCCCCCCCTCTTAGAGACGTCCTCTACCCCTCGGCTATCGGCCGTCAGAGTATCTCTTACCGTATCAGCGTGATACTGCGTTACACTCTGCGACTGTACCCCTCACTCCCTGAGCGCGCGCGACCCTACCGCACCACCTAGTCGCGAGCTCATCCGACAGGGAGCTTGAGACCAAACTCCCCCCCCGCATCACTACTAGGACGCCCGTTACCCCGCGGCTACCGGCCGTCAGAGCCTGTCCTAGCATATCAGCGCCTCCGCCGGCACCCCAGGCGATCGTAGGGCTGACACAGGCCATCACCGATCTCGCCAACACCATGCTGCAGACACCCGCGGCAACACCCCAGGCATCCCAGAATCTGGATAAGGCAATCCAGAAGCCGACCCCTTTCAAAGGCACCTCGAGCGCGGATGCCCGGCGCTTCTTAGCAGCTTTTAGTGGCTATGCCATGTCCACCGGCACCCTGCTCAACACCGTCACGGCCACCGGCGATCTTCATCCTGATGAGCGCAAGTGGATCTTTGCGGCCCTCACGTACCTGCAGGACAACGCGGCCATCTGGGCCACTCCCTACCTGGAACGCATTTGCGCGGAAGAAGTGGGAAACCGCCCCTTCCAGGACAGCTGGAGCAACTTCAGATGAGAGTTCTGAGCTCAGTTTGAGACCGCCAATGAGGCGGTGGACGCAAAGGACGCGCTTTGCAATCTTTGGCAGCGGAGCCTCACGGTACCGTAATACGCGGCTAAATTCAAGGAGCTCATAGATCGTACGGGTTACTCGGCTGAAGACCTCCGAGACCAGTTCTACAAGCATCTGGCCGGCAATATCAAGGACGAGCTGGTTCACACCGCCTGCAATTATGCCACCCTGGACAACCTCATCAAGGTTGCTACCGACATCGACATCAGGGTGCGTCAGCGCAAGGCAGAACGCGCGCGCGAACAGGGCAAGACCCTGACCCCGGCTAAACTCATCTTCTCGTCGACCCCTGCCATGCCCTTTGTGGCACGGGATCCCCACGCCATGGATATAGACGCCACCCACACCAGGGACGCCTTTCTCAAGTCCATGACCGGCAAGTGCTTTGGCTGTGGATCTACGGCTCACGCTAAGCGGGACGGCAATCACGAGTGTGATCTCTGTGCCTGGTGCGGATGTACCGGACATTGGGAGGTCGTATGCCAGAGCAAGTACATGGGACAGCCTAAGCGACAACGTGTGGCAGCAACCGAGGACACCCCATCAGACCCTGCCCCCACCTCGGCTGCAACAGTAGCAGCAACGACTTTGCAGAACGATGTGATGGCTCAACTCATTGCATCCCAGCAGGCACTAGCAGCACAGCTAGAAGCATTGAAGGAGGCTTTTTAGATTGGGCGCACGCAAAGGCTACAACGTTGCCGCCCAATAGTTTACCAACGGACTCTCTTCCCTCCTCGTACGATTCACTCTCCTCCTGTACTCTTAGTATACCAGAAATAGAGCAAGGTGGATCGCATTTTTGCATTGAAGTGAATCTTAGAGGGAGAAACCGGAACGTAAACGCAGTAGCCATGATGGACTCCAGAGCCATGGGTCTATTCCTCCATCAGCGTTTTGTCAACATGCATCACGTCATCACGCGCCCCCTCGCACGTGCCATCCCCCTCCACAATATTGATGGTACCTGCAATCAGGCCGGGAATATCACCTGTGTCGCTCGGTTGGATCTAACCGTTGGATCACACACAGAACACGCAGAGTTCCTAATCACCAACATTGGACCAGAGGACATGATCCTCGGACTTCCCTGGTTGCGGATGATCAATCCCAACATCAATTGGAAGAATGGGACAGTTGAGGTAGAAGCAGAGGGCCGATCGGCGGACCCTGTGAGAGACCTCCCCCCATTCGAGAAGATTGTGGCGAATCGGCGCCTTCGACGGCAGTGGCAGAAGCACGGAGTTCTCCAAGAAGCCACGGAGGAACTCTGGTGTGCCGCTGGGTTCACGTACTCCACGGAACTAGCCGCCGAGGCCCACCAGGCCAAGCCGAAGAAGACCTTTGAGGAGATGATACCAGAGGAATACCGGCAGTACACAAAGGTGTTCTCTGAGCCGGCATTTGAGCGTCTCCCAGATCACAAACCGTACGATCACACCATTGATCTAAAACCGGAGGCCCCGGAGACCATTCGCTCTAAGGTGTATCCCATGCCAGTCAATGAGCAGGCCGAGCTGGATGCATTCCTCGAAGAGAACCTCCGTAAAGGCTACATTGTTCTCTCAAAGTCCCCCATGGCCTCCCCGGTCTTCTTTGTCAAGAAGAAAGATGGAAAGCTCCGCATGGTGCAGGATTACCGGAAGCTGAACGACATCACGATGAAGAACCGGTACCCATTACCCCTTGCATCCGACATCATCAATCGCCTTTGCCAAGCCAAATACTTCACCAAGTTTGATGTACGTTGGGGTTACAACAACGTGCGGATCAAGGAAGGCAATGAGTGGAAAGCGGCGTTCACCACCAACCAGGGATTATTCGAGCCATTAGTCATGTTCTTCGGCCTTACCAATTCACCTGCCACCTTCCAGGTGCTGATGAACTCCATCTTTGGCGACCTAATTGCAGCAAGAAAAGTGGGGGTCTACCTGGATGACATCCTCATCTTCAGTCAGGACATCCTGGAGCACCGGAAGGTCACGCACAAGGTCTTGCAACACCTGCAGAGACACAATCTCTTCCTCCGCCCTGAGAAATGCGAATTTGAGCAAACCGAGATCAAGTATCTGGGCCTGATCATCCGGCAAGGCAGGGTCAGCATGGACCCCATCAAGGTGGAGGCAGTACGGAAGTGGCCATCCCCACGCAATTTGCGAGAGGTCCGGGGCTTCATCGGCTTCGCCAACTTCTATCGCCGGTTCATCAAAGACTTTGCTAAGATCACACGTCCCCTGCACGACCTGACAAAGAAGGATGTCCCTTGGGAATGGGGCGTATGGCAAAGCACGGCCTTTGAAATGCTCAAGGAGGCCTTCACCACTGAACCAGTGTTGGTCACCTGGGAACCAGACCAGCCTACTCGCATGGAAAGGGTACGCCACGGGCAGAGTCTTGCTGCAGAAACTGGAAGATGAGCTCTGGCACCCGGTAGCATTCCGTTCAGAGTCTATGAACAAAGCCGAGCGCAACTATGAAATCTATGATCAGGAATTGTTGGCCGTCGTGCGCGGACTAGAAGATTGGAGACACTTCTTAGAAGGACTACCGGAGCCCTTCGAGATCATCACGGATCACCGGAATCTGGAGTACTGGCGCACAGCACAAAACCTTATGCAACGCCAAGCCCGATGGTCCCTCTGGCTCTCCCGCTTTGATTTCCGGCTTATGCATAAGCCCGGCACGGCTAACACGCAAGCCAACTCGCTATCCCGCATCTCCGATCTCCAAGTGACCGACGCAGAGGACAACCTAGCGCAGATTGTCCTCAAACTGGAGTGCTTTGCTACCCTAGCCGCCACAAGCATCCAGGGAAAGAACCCCTTGGAGGATCAGATTCGAGAAAGCAGTAGTAGGGAGGCAGAAGTCCTGCGTGGTCTGGAAGACCTGCGGAAGGACAGCCCACGCCGGCTGACGGATGGGACTCTGGAATGGGAAGAAGAGGGTGGGCTGGTGTACTACTGAGGACAGTTGTACATCCCGCCCGTGGAAATATTACGGGAGGCAGTTGTGAAGCAGTGCCACAATACCCCCACTGCAGGACACCCCGGGAAGCACAGAACCATGGAACTGGTTAGCCGCCTCTACTGGTGGCCCAGTATAGGTCGCTTTGTTGAAAAGTACGTATTGGGATGCGAGCAGTGCCAGCGCTACAAGCCTGCTGCCCATCCCAAGGCTACGCTCCAGCCACACGAGGTACCTGAGGCGCTCTGGACAGTCATGGGAGTCGATCCAATCACGGGACTACCGCCTTCAGAAGGGTTCAACGCTATCGCAACATATGTGGACTTGTACAGTAAGCAGGTTCACCTAGCGGCAACCACCGACACGGTTTCAGCGGAGGGTATTGGAGATCTCCACTACCGAACAATCTTCAAGCTCCACGGCATCCCCCGCAAGATAATCTCGGATCGAGGTCCTCAGTTTGCAGCCCAAGTCACCCGAGCACTCTACAAGCGGCTGGGTATTGAAAGCGGATTGACTACGGCATACCACCCCATGGCAAACGGACAAATGGAGCGCACCAACCAGGAAGTTGAGCAGTTTCTCCGGCTGTACTGTAGTAAACGACAGGACGACTGGGCCCAGCTACTCCCTACAGCCAAATTTGTGCTGAACTCCCGGCTTCACTCAGCACATGGGCAAACCCCGTTCGAGGTCGTATACGGCTACCGCCCAGACTTCACCATCCCTGCAGGGCGCCCCAGCGCTATCCCAGCACTTGACGCCCGCCTAGACAAGCTGTGGAAAGCTCGTAAGGAAGCAGAGGCGGCCCTTTGCATGAGTAAGGAGCACATGAAACAGGCATATGAGGACGGAAAGCGGCGCGCCCACATATTCAATGTGGGGGACAAGGTCTGGCTTAGTGCTAAAAACATCCATATTCATCAAGCGACCCCCAAATTAGGACCTCAGTGTTGCGGAGCTAGGTCCAAGGTGACCGGTAACGTACTACTAGTGACTAAAACGGCTTACGCCGTGGAAAGAGGATGGATCCTGACAAGGGGGAGCACGGACAAAGGTCTCGCAACACCGAGCAAAGGCTTCTCACGCCGAAGTCTAGCCCAAAGACCAAGTTAGCATTGTGTACTACATACTACACTGTGGTGCTTACCTAGCCCAAAGACCAAGAGGTCAAGATGAGGGCTAGAGTTGCTACATGGGGGGTTTATATCTACTGTGGTTATGCTGCCTTGGTAACCTCGAGAACAAGAAGAACAAGAGGAACAAAGAGGTCGATGAGAACAACAATGCAAACAACAAGGGAATCAGATGCGAACAGATGCGAACAAAGGGTGGAAAGGGATCAATCCCTGATGTATGTGATTGTCCATGTACCAAGCATCAATGATGTACCATACTGTTTATGATGTCATGGTGAGGTCATAGCCCTGTGCGCATCACCTGACTCTTTTGTGAATCTGTCTAAGTCCTGACTACCTTGGTACTGTAAGAAACGGTCATAGAAAATACGGAAAAATACGGAAAAATATGGAAAAAATACTGGGGCTCCGTCGTTTCCACGACATCTGCGTCTGGAGCATCTCTCCGCATTCTTCGGGCTATGTTCACTTTGAGGGGGTGTGTTGTATTCAGGCTGTGCGTATGATACACATACCTACACTCTTTTTGTTTTGTATTCAAAGTGTCTCTGCCCATAATCGTATTTAGATGCCCATTGTAATTTTGCGCATCCATTATTAGCACCCACCTCATTGTTCTTATTCTGGATGCTGAGGTGAGCATCCGTCACTAGTCATACATTTTGTCGCACTCATGTACAGTAGCTCACATCGCTTGTTTAGGTAGCTACTAATAACATCATCGTTCTTATTCCGAATGCTGAGCTCGTGTTGCTTGTTTAGCTATGCTCCCAAGGGGGGCTATACAAAGTACTAGAATCCTGTATCTTGCCTTTCTAAACTACCTGTTACAAACCTGTTTTCAGGAGGTGTGGGTAAAGAACATGTCATATCTTTAGAAGATCACCACCAAATTTGTGAAACAAGTGGATACAGAAATCCAATATATATAGCTACCTAACATAGTTTGAATCATGGCATTCCACGCAGCCGTTACCGAGATATTTAGAAAAAGGCGCTGGATGGTCATTTCTAACCATTTCTAACAATAGTTTTGTAAGGCACTTTATTTTGCAAACAATCAATAATGCTAATGAACGCTAGGAATATACAAGCTGGTTGAAGCCCGCCCGCCTATATACTACCAAATGGGATGCCAAGGTCAGTGCGAGGGCGATGCTTTGGTGTATCACAGGGCTTGCACCTTTTGTCTTTGGTGACTGGCTCTGTGGTGTGCCACTAGCGACCACCCACTGTAAAAATGGAAGAGCCGCTATATTTGAGGTACGCGCGCCCAAATGGCATGTCTACACATGATGCTACCGAACTGTGTTGAGGTGCCGCCGGCACACTTGAATCGGATACGTCAGTAGTCAACTTGAACGCCCCCCCGGGGGCGAATAGGATGCGCATTTTTCCTGAGAACAATAACGCTGTTGAGTTCGACTCGGAGGTGTTGGCAGATTGGCGCAGATGAGCCTATCTGGCGGGAGGGCGTTTCAGCGGAAAATCCTCTGCAAACGATGAGTTCCCAAGCGCCCTCTGGAACGCTTGTTAGTAAGTGCAATGGGGCCGAAAAGCGGTTGCAACTGCGTGAGCTAGGAATGGTCGAAGTGCTAGAGGACGTAGTCACGGCAGCTGCGGACTCTTCGATTCCGACCTTCAACACAAGCGCACTAGTAAGGCAGAGCAAGAAATCTGAACCCGTCTGGCAAAACTCGCCGATTCAGCGGATACACCAGAAGAGGGACCACGTTGGAAGGTTGTGGCTAGCGAGGCATGTTTGACATGAGGATGGCAAGCAAGTTGATGGGCTAAACCACGAGCTCTATACCGCATGGAAATGGACAAGGAATGAGTGATGGATTATCAGGCGATACGTACGAGATTGTGAGGGTAACGTATATGAAGGGCGCACGCCTTTTGCCGACCGGCGGCATTGTCAGAGTACGCGTTACGACTTGCAAGTAAGAACGGCGGTGTTCAGCGAAGCGCGCTCTATGGCCGGCCGATTGAGCGTAAGTAAGTAGTGTGCATTTCAATATCAGAAGTGTCATCAGGGCCAGTATGGACAGCGACAGAACGGGCTTGACTCGGACCCTTTTCAAAGCAGATTGCCACATATGAGCCTGTTTGGCAGAAGGGCGTCCCAGCTGATAGTACTATTGTAATGAGGCCTTGATTGACTTGTGGAACTGTGGGTTACCCTGATACGGTAGTGACGTTTGTGTGGCGACACACTTTGTTGGTAAGTCGAGAGAGTACAAGAGATCAATGCGCTGTATGAATTCACTGACATCTGTGTGAATGAAACACCAACGCTGGCAAATTTGATGACACATTCACAATGTGCAGGCAACATTTAGTTTATCCTCATGACGGGCCTGTCAACCTCGGGTAGAATACCGTCATATTATAAGCATGGACGAATGGAGGCCGCCCAGCTATCTGGAATCTTGATGAAAAACCTTGGGAACGAGAGCATCGGCCGCCTATATGATCCCGAACAACCGGTCGAAACACTTTGTAGATGTCGAGGTGGTCTGGCGCGGCCGTCTACCGCGCGAAAGGTTCCTCAAGCGTTACAACGTGAGCCTGCAAAGTCAGAGTCAGTCCCGAAGGGCGAGTATTGCCGTCCCCGAGAACGCCGATCACTTACGAGGATAAGAGAACCCACGCACAATCCGCAGCAGACGCGCCCCGGGTGTGAGTTTTCGAAGACGCACACCAGTGAATTCCAGGCGCGAACAGCAGCGAGTTGGATTCGCGTCTGGCTGTGCTGTAGGGCCGCATGCGCGACGCTCGCGTGAACGGTCACGCGCCCGCGCGCGGTTTCACAGCTGCATCGCGGAAGCCCGACTGCGTTCTGCGGAAGGGTCAATCCCTTCGATGAGAATGAGAGACGTCAGATATGGAATGGCACTGGACGTACCTGTGGGAGCGAACGGTGTAGGTGTGTTGTACACTTTCGTGGCGCGAATGCTCACGCAAGGTGATACCGTGCTGGTGGCCGTGAATACGCCCGACAGGTCGCGTAGGGCGTGGGAAGTATTGCGGAACCATCTCAGTGCGCGTGCGTCGCGTGAAGCTGTTGGATGAGCGGTATGTGCGACGGGAGAAGCTTGAATTTGATTGGATGCTGCTTTGACCATTGGCAGTATCCTTCCCAGGAGCCGGGGGCATATGGGACGTGCAGTTCCAAGGGAGCTGTTGGTCTTAGTCATAAGCGTCAGGTCGGAATCACTCGTAGTAGCCAGATGAATAGAAGCCACCGTGGAGGTACATTGGAGAGGGCGAAGCTGCGGCTTGGGCAATATTCTTCAATTGGGCTAAACTCAGGGCCGGCGGAGTGTACATTGTGCTGATTAGCAACTGCCCATCACTGAATCGTTCAGGTTGAGTAGCGGGTCCTTTATAGACCTAGACCTGAGCCCGCGGTATGACCTGGAATAGAACATGCTGGTGTTATATATACAGTACCCAACGATAGGGAGGCGCTTATAAGGCGCAGGAAGTCACATAGACGCAGGATCCTAGGCGCAAGATTTATAGGAGTTTGTACAGCCTATGGGCGGGTAGAAGTGGTACAAATTTGCCATCCTTGGAGATAGCTGTTGACTTGTGCAGGGTCGTCGTCAACACAAAACAGCATGGATGATATTGTGGCGTCAAGAGTTTTGTACGGAGCCTAGTGCACCTGCTACAAAAGACTTCACCTCGACAGCGGATGAAGCTTGAACCGAGAGCAGTGCAAAAGCGATTGATGGTGCGGCACTGAGATAAAGGTCAATGCCAGTAGACGCTCGTTTGGGGGGGCGTGACGTTTGTTTATACGTTGTGTGACGCGACGCGACGCGTTTGTTTACCTCTCTTTATAAGGCAAGCGACGCGGGGCGGCGGGATCGTGCTTCCGCTCGTCCACGACGCCGCCGGTGCTCTACTCGCTGTTCTTGTCGACGCTCATGCTCTTGGACACGTGCTTGCAGGGACTTGACGCGTGAAATGGGAATTTCTGGTCTTCTTCCCCTTCTGAAGGATATACAAGCAAATAAGCACCTCTCCGAATTCCGTGGTCAAACGCTCGCCGTGGACGGCTATGTCTGGCTGCACAGGGGCTCGTACGGATGCGCGCCGGAGCTCGTCACGGGCAAACGGACAAACAAGTGAGTTCCCTTTCTTTTCATGAACTTGCGTTGGACCCCTAGTCGTGCATGAGAAGGAGTCGATCCACGTGCTCGGATCGCTCTCCCGTTCCTCCTGTCGGCATCCTCCGCGCACGCTCGCAAAACATCTCCGTGTGCCTATCCTGGCTTCGGCTCTCTCTTCTCGCCACCCTCATCGATTTGCGGACTTGCTGGATCGATCAGCTTGACAGACGACTCTATCGGGAAAACCTGCACTGTACCGTTGAGGCTCCGAATGTCGCGATAGCCTTCACACCCCAGAATGCTGCAGAAAACCTGTGCGGACGGGCGTGGTGGTAAGCAGGTTGCTCTGACTTCTATGCATCGGCGTCTCTTAATGACAAGCCGATGATCAACACTCGATGCGTGCTCCCTTGCTGTGAGGAACAGGAGCAAGAGTGCGGAAACTGTCGATGAGCTCCGCCTACTCCGACCTCCAACACTCTTACGTGATGCACTCTAGGGTGTAGTCTACCGCGTGCAGGGTGTTGGATGGAGGAGTGGGCCCAAGTTAGACTATTGGCAAACATACATGTCCCGCAGGCGGAGCATTACATACCCAAAATGCATTAGCCTCTTGCCACGTTTTGCCCCTTGAGCTCTATGACGCGCATGGGTGTCTATACTGTGTCGTTGACGATCCCAGAAATAACGGGCTGGCGCAAGGCCGATGACGTTTTGCGGGTCAACGGAGAGTTGTATCGTATCTTTTGGGGCTTATGCTGCGGACCGCATCCTATGGCCACTGCACTGGTCTGCACGCGGACAGTGCATTGTCAGTCTTCGGACGCTCTCCGGTAGTCTCCATAACGTCCACCGATGTTTCTTGAACATGCCCAAGGCGCCGCGTTGACCAAGGCCCTGTACGATGGTCGGCATTCGTGTTCCTGGACATTCGTGCAGGGCGTCGTGCCGGACCCCGTCGCAGCTCTAGCTCGGCCCGGGTGCGTATCGCTCGCGCCACGATCTCTCTTCTCCAAAAATTTCTCTCGTTGCGGAGACGTAAAATGTGTGTTCTAGCCCGGACATTGCCAACAATGTCTAGATGGTGCTTCGGCGCTTCCTTCGGCTTGAACGTACAGTCTTACAGAGCGCGTACGCTAAGCTCTATTTGTGCGCCCGATTCCCGTCCTGGGATTCGGCTGACGTACCTTCTTGACTTATTGAGCAGCACTTGTTGGGCCTTGCAGAACTCTGTAGTACGCAAGATCGACAGGTCATGCTCCCATCATCAATACGTAAAATGGGCGTGAAACGTCCGCCACCGCAGGCCTTCTGCTCCTCACGGACACAGTCCCGCGTCTTCGCTGTATACCTTGGGCACACACTCGCGCGGCCGAACCGCGGAGAAACGCATTTTCGGCTCTGCTGTCGTTTCTTGTCTATGTTTCTCGCGTTTCTACCCACGCCCATTTCGGACCCAGACTGACGAGGCATATGTTCTTCCAGATACGTGGAGTATGCAATGCATCGTGTGCGCTTGCTGCGCCACCACGGCATACAGCCCTACCTCGTTTTTGACGGTGGGCCACTCCCGGCCAAGCAGGGCACCGAATCCGAACGCAAACAGCGGCGGGAAGAGAACCTGTCACGCGCGAACGCGCTCGCTGCGCAGGGCAAGTATACCCAGGCGCGCGAGTACTATGTCAAGTGTGTGGATGTAACGCCCCAAATGGCATATCAGTTAATCAAGGTGAGAACGCTCGCCTGTCGCCTGAGCTGGAACTTTGTGTTGCTTCTTTTGGGCACGCCTGTCACGGGCCCTTCGAAGACTTGATTTCGCGGGGCGTGTGCGGGCGTGCAGACTCGCGGACGTGCGCTGACGGATGGGGCTATGTTCTTTGGTAGGCTCTGCGTGCGGAAGGGGTTCCGTACGTCGTGGCGCCGTATGAAGCCGACGCCCAGCTCGCATACCTCGAGCGGATCGGCGTCGTCGATGGTATCATCACGGAGGATTCGGACCTGCTGGTGTTCGGGTGCAAGAAAGTGTTGTTCAAGCTCGACACAGCAGCTAGCACAGTAACTTGCATATCCCGTGGCGACTTTGCCTCCGTCGCGTCGACGTCCGCGGGCGGGCTGTCGTTGCTCGGATGGTCCGACGCTCAGTTCCGGTCGATGGCGATCCTGAGCGGATGTGACTACCTACCAAGTATTCCTGGGATCGGACTCAAGACGGCATGGGTGCTGCTCCGGAAGCACAAGACCGTGGAGAACATGCTGAGTGCGCTCCTCTTGGAGGGCAAGAAGAAGATCCCGAAGGGCTACCTGAACGCGTTCAGGCTTGCGGAGAAGGTGTTCCTTCACCAGCGCGTGTACGACCCCACGCAAGAATGCCTCGTCCATCTCACGCCTCTGCCAGGCGACGAAACATGGAATGCGGAGAAGGAGGCCTACGTCGGAGCGTGAGCACCCTTCCCGTCCGTTCGTGCCCGCCACGGCGTGCAGTCCTGCGCGTCGTGCCCTACGCGTGTGCCCGCCGCTGATGTATGTCCTCTGCTCGTTTAGGCATATCGAGCCATCGCTCGCGAGGCAGGTTGCGCAGGGCGACGCATGCCCCATCAGCCTGCTGCCTATGGAAGACATCAACCCCTCCTTTGCCCCGCGCATGCTCAAGCCGATCCCGATGAACGCAGCCACGCCCACCTCCGCTAGCCACCGTCCAGATAAGGGCAAAGGCAAGGCTAAGCACGCGGCGCCGGCCGGTGCGAAGCCAGGTGCGGCCGCCCCCGCCGCCCGAGGGTCCCTGCACCACTTCTTCTGTGAGTTCCACCAGGGGCGCGTCCCGCGTCGTTTACGCTTTTCCTGCGCCCCATGCGGCCCTCGACGCGAACATTGTTGTGCTCATTACGTGTTCCGCATATTACCCCCGTAGCCCCGCAGGTGCGCGAAGCCGCCGCGGGAGCGCAGGCGACCCGTACGCCTGGCGCCGGACACGCCTCGACGGCTTCTGTTGCTCGTCCCGGCGGCTCGTGCCCGGGCAGCACGGGCGTGCGGCCGGCTCGCGCGGGCCCCGCTGCCGCTGCCGCCGCGGCGCCCACCATGGTCGTCGGGAAGCAGAGCGGGAAGCGCACGCTCGCGGAGGTTATGCAGGACGACATGAGCGCGAAACGTAAGAGACGGGACGACGACAGCACGGCGGCCAACGCCCACCCCAGTGCCAATGCGGGTGCGGTGCTTCCGACGCACACGCCGACCACGTCCAGGTTCTTCGGTGCCCAGCAGCGATCGGTTTCGGACCCTCGAGGCGCGAGGGGCCACTGGGCGTCAGCCGCGTCGATCTCGACGCCGCCGTCGGGGTCGCAACACGGCTCTCCAGGGGCAGGCCCGTCGAGCCTGGCACAGCGTGGGAGGGCGTCCGGCCACACGCACACGCACGCTCGCCCATCCGCACAGGAGAAGGAGAACGTGCCGGTGCGCGAGGGAGGCGTGGCGGACGCAGACGCAGACGCAGACGCAGACGTTCTCATGGCGGACGCCGCCGCCGTCGTCGTCGTGCAGGAGGACGGGTACGCGTCGCCCGCGCAGTGGGACTCGCCCGAGCTCTCGTCGCCCCCGCGCCCCCGCGCCGCGCGGTGGGCCGACGACGAGTGCGACGCGGACGTGCTCTCGAGCCCGCCGCCCCTGCACCGCCGCCCCGCCTGCGCGGGTGCGAGCGTCGTCGAGCGCGCCGTGACGCGCGCGCTGCCCCTCGTCCCGCTGCGCGCCCCGTGCTTCGCTCACGCGCGCGCTCGCGGAGAAGCCCCTGGCTCAGGCCCGGGCGACGGAGAAGACCCACGGGCGCGGGAGGCAGCGGCGCGCTGCGGCCCAGACCTGCGGGACGCGTTCGACGACGACTACAACGACGACGCCGACGACTGGGCGGACGAGATCACGAGCGGGGGCGAGGACTGCTCGGCGGCCTCCTCCGAGTGCGAGTCCGGGGCGGGGCGTGCGAAGGGCCGCGCCGGACCCGGCTCGACGGCGTCGTCGACCCCTGGGCCTGTGACGCCCGCGGAGGCAGACGAGGACGAGGAGGGGGAGGGGGAGGGGGAGGGGGAGGGGGAGGGGGAGGGGGTGCGCGCCTCGGGGCCCCGGTACACGTACGAGCTTGCGCAGGCGGGCGACGAGAAGAGGACGGGGTGGGACAGGTTGCGTGCGATGCGCGTAATGGCGCGCGGTGGAGACGTAAGAGCGCGGCAGGCAGCAGTAGGAGCAGCAACAGCAGCAGCAACAGGAGCGGCGGCAACAGGAGAAGGAGAAGGAGCAGGAGCAGCCACAGGAATGCGGCCGGCCGGCGCAGCGGCGGACGAGGGTAGCTCGGAAGAACTCGAGGAAGAGCTGCTGGAGCCCTCCCCTGGGGACCGCGACGGCCGCGTCGCGCAGGGCTGGTGGGAGAGGTGGGCCCGCGGCGGGCCGGGGCCCTCAGGAGGCGGGCGTGCGGCGCAAGCAGCAGGGACGGGAGCAGGGGAGGGAGCAGGGGAGGGACGAGGCGAGGGAGGCGGCCGCGATCGGGTACGTGTTTTCATTACCGACGATTCTCCCTCCCCCCCCTCGCCGTCCGTTCCGCCTCCTCGGCGGCGCGGCGGGAAAACGTGGGGGTGAGGGGGGTGGAGGGGAAGCCGCTTCGCGATGTGCATCCAAACAACTGAACGACTGATTAATGGGCGACCAGGCCCGCGCCCGCGCCGAGAAACCAGGACGGACGGCACAGACCCCTCTCCGGCGCAGGGAGACGACGATGACGGCGGACGGCCGGCAGCGGCCCCCCCCTGGGGCGAGCGGGCGCGGGCGCGGGCGGAGCGTCGCCCAGCGGCGGCGGAGCCTGCCGTCGTTTGACGGCGAGGACGTGCGCGCGGTCGGACGTGCGCGACTGACGTTCACGCCCGACGCGGACGTGCGGACCACCGCCACTACCATCACCACCACCACGCCCAAGCTCAACCCTCCCAACCTGGCACCGACGCGGACGACGTGGACGGCCGCGGCAGGGGGCGGCGACGGTCACTGGGGTGCGGCAGAGACGGGGTCGACCTCGGCCTCCCGGCAGCGGCGGCAGCAGCTGGAGCAGTTCAGGTGCGTCTGCGTCTGTGTCTGCGTGTGTGTGTGTGTGCGCCGCAGCCGGGACTCATTCATCTGCGGTGGCTGCTACAGGTGGACGCCTGCCAGCCGATGAGGATCTGGCTCTCGGGAAGGCTCAGGCAGGGGCGCGGAGCGGACGGATCCTGTGACACTCGTGTCATGTCGCCGGAGGTGGCCTGTCTGACGCTGACGGGTCGGGATCGACGAGGTCGGGTGGGCGAGTGGCTGGCTGGCTGGCTGGCTGGCTAGGCTCGCGGAGGAGGAGCAGACAGGCGGACGGACAGATAGACAGACAGATAGACCGATCGGTGGAGGGAAACGGACGGACGGACGGACGGGCGGAAGGGAAAACGGACATGTACAGTCGTCGTGCACGACGACGATATTCACGATCTCGCTCGCTCTCGCATCGACACTTGCATATCGCTATCATACCGCCCCGATCTAATTTTTATCTGCGTTTCCCCATCTCTCTCTCTCTTCTCTCCCTTCTCTCCTCTCCCTCGGTACGACCCTCCCCGTTCCCCCCGCGCGCGCGCTCGCACCGGCCGGAAAGAGCCCCCTATCGACGACATATCGCCCGCGTCTCTCTTCTTTTTCGCTCTCCGCTCTCCGCCCTCCGCTCTTCTCTTCATGCCTTTCTCAGCTTTCAGTTCTTTTTTCTCTCTCCCCGCCAGGACTCCCACCGCCTTCCCCCCCCCCCCCACACGCGCGGGCGCGCGGGCCGGTGCGAGGAAAGTCTCCACTCGCACGGGCCCGCGCGGTGCAGCTCTAGCACCAGATGTATAAGATGTATATGGCGTCCGTGGCCCCGAACCAAAACCCAAACCCAAACCCAAAACCAGAACCCAACACCAGAAACCAAAAAAAAAAACCGCGATCGATGCGCCGGCGGAGTCCGAACGCCCGTTATGGGTTATGGTGCAGCACGGTGGTCCATGTGCCGATGTGCCGATGTACCGATGTGCTGATGTGCCGATGTACCTAAGTGCTGATGGGCAGTGTGGGATTGCGGGATTGTGGGATTGTGGGATTGTGGGATTAGCGGGCGGATTGGCAACGGCGGCGGGGGGCGTTGGCGCGCGGCGCTCGAGAGCATGAGAGAGAGAGCGTCTCGAGCGGGCGCTGGACCCGGGCGGGCGTCGAGAAGGGGTGGGGCAAGTCGCGGCGGCGGTCGAGGAAGCCTGCGGTGACGGCGTCTGCCAGAGGCAGGCCGGCCGGCCGTGGCGGTCGGACGCGATTCGGAAAGAGAGACTTGAAAGACGCGGGCGATGATGGCGATGGCGATGGCGATGGCGATGGCGATATTGCTTGGAGATCGTGGGCTTGACATGTTGAGCACCGTCCAGCGCGCCTCGCGCCCTCGCACCGACGACAGCCGAAGGACAGGGCAGCAGAGACAGGGCCAGACACAGCCAGCCAGACAGACAGGCAGACAGGCAGACAGGCAGACAGACGTATACGTACGGAGTCGGACAGTCGGAGTCCGAGGAAGCGGCGGGCGCTACAGATTGAGTGCAGCTGCTGCTGGGGAAGGGGGGCGGGGGAGCCGGCGATCTCTCTCGTCCGCGTAACCGTGCGGACAGACGGTGTTCAAGTTCGCGCGCGATCGATGGGGGGGTCGCCGCCCGTGGCTGGGGACGTCGACGTCAACCCCGAGCACTGAGTACCGAGTACCGAGTACCGAATCCGAGTGCGAGCGCGAGCGCGAGTGCGAAGGGGGGGCTAGTGGTGCTTGTAGGCGCGCGCGGGCGCGACTGGTGGGCGTTGCGCAGCCACTGTGTGGGGAGGTGTGGGGTCGTCGCTGCCGGCCGGCGGCTCCCCGAGGGCCCGCGCGATTAGTTCGTTGCTAGCGGTGGGCAGCAAGTAGCGAGTAGCGAGTCGAGTGCCGTCTAATAGCGCGGGTGAACGGTACACGAGCCTGAAAGCGGTGCTGCCCCCCCCCCCCCCCCGCGCCGCTGCAGAGCGCGCGGCGACCGAAAGACGAGTGCGATTAATATTGATGATGGGGCGGAGAGAGAGGCGAGGGTGTGGGCCGCCGCCCGATCGAGGCGTTGTTGATGGCTGTTGATGCACCGCGTGGGAAAGCTGTGCGGTGTGTGCGTGCATGCGTGCGGCGGCGAGGGCGGAGGCGGACGAACAAACGACGATGTCGGGTTGTGTTCGGCGACGGGTGACAGGGCCAGGGCGCGGGTCGAGGTCGGCACGCGAGAGCCAATCTGAGGCGCAAGGCCGGGGGCGGTGGGGGCGAAGGAGGGCTGAGGGGCGCTGTGCGTGCTGTGGCCGGACGGACTGCGGGGTGGGGGCTGGAAAGACCTCGGAGGGCTGGAGATGGCAGGAGGGAGGCCGGGGAGTGGGTCGTGCCAGATCTGGGAGTATCGTGCGGGCGTGGAAAAGGCGAGGGGGGAGGGGGTGCCGGGAGTGGCCGGGGGAGAGTGGAGGAGGGTCGAGTGGAGGAGGAGGAGATGAGGATGGGTGCGAGTGCGAGTCTGAGGACAGGCACGCTGCGCTGTCTCGTGTTTGATCCACCCATTCTCATCCTCCCCCGCGTTTGCGGTCCATGTCCTCTTGTCTGTCTTCCCCAGAGATGCCCATCTCACTTCCCGCTCGCCGTTTCAGAGCCAGAGCCTAACCCGCACGCCATATAACCCCTCCCTCCGCCCTCCTTCCTCCCAGCCACATCCCCGCACACGCCCTAGGTAAGCCCCCGCCCGCACCACCCTCGCCCTCGCCCTCGCCCTCGCCCGCTCACCCGCCCTCGCCCCGCCCACAGCCCGCCCACCGCGCCCCGCTCCGTGCCCAGCGCCGACCCGCCCCGATACCCCTCCCCGCCCCCAGCAGCCATGTCCTCCCCCCTCGATCACCCCCACGACCCCAATACGCTCCATAGATTCGCGCACAGCTCCAATCCCTACTATCTCGCCCACGCCCAGCCCCCGCTAGAGCCCCTCGCGACCGCCCCCGTCGCCCACCCCCCGTACTCTGCCCGCCAACAGCCGTGGATGCTGAACGTGCAGACCAGCTATGCCCACAGCCACCACCAGAACACCCTCTCTGAACGCGCTGCACAACAACAACAGCAGCAGCAGCAGCAGCAGCAGCACCAACAACAGCACCAACAACAACAACAACAACACTCGGGAGGGTTCTACTCGGGAGGAGGCCCCGAGTCCCAGCTGGTCGGATACCCAGAGTCTTCTCAACGTACGCTTCTGCATGATGGCTCGTACAGCGGAAGCCTCTACGGCATCCCATACCCCAGCCCCGCGTTCTCGTACCAGAACGGGTACTCGTCTGCCACCTCGAGCCCGTCCGAAGATCTCCAGTCTGCGCTCGACCCCCACACCTCCCTCGCCCGCGCCGCCTACCGCCCCGTCCCCGCCCTCCCCGACCGCCGCTCGTCCTACCCCCTCGCGACCCAGTACCTCCAAGACGGCCGCGCCGACCTCTACGGCCCCGCAACACCCCCGCGCGGCATCTCCGCCTCTGCCGCCGCCGCCCCAAGCCTCGCCCACCTCGGCTCGCCGACATCCTACTCCGGATACGGCCTCGCCTCGCCCCCGTCGTCCTACCCTCACATCACGTCCGACGCGACGTCCCTGATGGACGTCCACTCGCCCCGATCGGCGCCGTACCCCCAGCACCCCCACAACGCCCACGCCCACGCCCACGCGCACATGGCCATGCGCCGCGACTCGCTCGACTCCCTCCCGGACCCCATCAGCCCGTCCTCCGTGCCCGGGCTCGTCTTCGACGGGGACGACTACGACGACGACTCCGAGTCCAGCCTGCCCTCCGCCGCGTCCGAGGTCGCTCGCGCCCCCTACCACCACCACCACCAAACCCCCCATCCCCACCCTCACCCCCACCACAATCACCACAATCCCCACAATCACCACAATCACAATCATAATCACCATCGTGGGGGCACGGGCCCGCACTCGAGCGAGGAGCGCGAGTTCGACTCCCCCGTGGCGGGCGGCGGCGGGCGCGAGCAGTGGGCGACGCCCAGCGGGGGCGGCGGCGCGTACCCCGCCTCCTCGTCCGCGTCCTCCTCTGCGTGCCTCGAGGACGGCGCGCGGAGCCCGGAGCTGCCGTACGAGGCGGCCGGGTCCGGGGGCGCGGGCGACGCGACGGACGGGGGCTCGCCGGTGACGCCGTCGGACGGGGCGCACGGGGAGCGCGCGCGCGCGCCGCAGAAGAAGAGCAAGATGCACCAGTGCACGGTGTGCTACAAGCTCTTCCCGCGCCCGAGCGGGCTCGCGACGCACATGAACTCGCATTCGGGGGCAAAACGTGCGTCTCTCTTTTTCCCGTTATTTTTTTTCTCTTTTTTTTCTCTCTCTCTTTTTTTGGTTTTTTTTTTTTTCGGTTTCGTGTGTCCCTCCCTCCGTTGCTGAGCTGAGCGCTGACGGCGGCCGGGACGGGGTGTGCAGCGTTCAAGTGCCCGATCCCGACGTGCACGAAGAGCTTCGCGGTGCGGTCGAACGCGAAGCGGCACCTGCGCACGCACGGGATCTTCCCCTCGGCGGAGCACGCGGGCGCGGCGCCGTCGCAGTTCACGGTCGGGTTCGACACGCCGCTCGTGTCGGACGTGCACGAGGCGGGCGCGCTCCCCGCGAAGCTCCGCTGGGTCCCGCCGAGCCTCGCGACGCGCTCGAACGTGGACTACCTGCGCGACGCGGCGGAGGACTCCGAGGACGAGTACTTTCAGCCGTCGTGCCCGCTCCTGCCGCTCCCGCTCCCGCCGGTCTCGCCCTCGTCGTCTGCGGCGGCCGCGGTGGGGATGGGCGCGGGCGCGGGCGCGGGGGTGGCGTCGGTGGGGGAGTCGTCGGTGGAGCGTGCGCTGGCGGCGTGGGGCGTGGAGCACGACGAGCGGTTCGTCGTCGTGGAGGAGCGCAATTCGTACGTGCAGGCGGACGCGGCGCCGTACATATCCAGCCAGGTTCGTCCCCAGCGTTTGCCCGAGCGGGCGGCGGCGCGATGCGTGTACGGTTGCTGACGGTTGCTGGCACAGTGGCGCGCGCTGCCGGGGCCCGCGATCGCGTCGCCGACGGGCAGCTTCTGAGCCACGGCGGACGTCGATCGTGGTGGAGTGCGGCGCGGCGTCGGGGCACATGGCGGGCGGGCAAGCTTCTTGGATCGATCCCCTCTGGTCGTGCGAGTGCGCTTCGGCCTCCGTTGGCTCTACGTCCCGACCGCTTCCATCGCTCCTCTCGCGCCCTGCTCTGTTCCCCTTCGAGTACCACCACCTCCTCCTCCCGTTTGGGTTTCTCTTTCCCCCGCAACGCTCTCTCTTCTTCCTCCCCCACAACCGCTCGTCCTCTCCATCCCCTGATTTTTTGCGCCCCTCGTGCGGCTCGTGTGTGTGGAGGAGGACGGGCGCGGGCGTTATCGGCGGCGGTGGAGATAGCGGGCCCCTCCGGAG
Organism: Trametes gibbosa; assembly: GCA_022606055.1. Lineage (NCBI taxonomy): Eukaryota > Fungi > Basidiomycota > Agaricomycetes > Polyporales > Polyporaceae > Trametes > Trametes gibbosa. Next base: position 696,566 of record JABYQJ010000010.1, read on the forward strand.
TCTCGCGTTCTCACCTCGCGCTGTGCCCTGCCAGCCCGCCCAGCAGCCTTCCGGAGAGCGTGTGCATGCCCACCGTGATCGTCTCTTCCTCCCTCCTTTCTCCCCCCCCCCCTACACACCTCCACCCGCTACGGTGCGCCGCGTGCAATGGCCCAAATATTCACGCCGCCGCCGCCGCCGCCTCTATTCCCCCCCCCCCCCCCCCCGATACACACACACACGTACGCGCGCGCGGAACAGGTCCAACCGTCCAAACGAAGTTCTCATGCCACGCTCCACGATATATTTTCACCGCCCCTCCCCCATCGACCATCGACTCCTCGACTCCCGGCACACGCGGCTCCGACCCCCTGCAAATCTCCAAGCATCTTGTACCACCAGCCACGCATTGTTTGTTTTTGCTTTTTGCTCGTCACGCGTCACGTCCGACTGTGCGTCTCTCCCCTGCTCTCTCTCCCCTGCCCTCCCTCCCTCCCCGCTACCTCCCTCCCCGCTACCTCCCCGCTACCTCCCTCCCGATTCCCCGACCGCCGCTGCCGTCCCCGGAATCATCCTCATCGTCACCGTCATCGTCACCATCACCATCATCCCTCCCGCTCCGCCACACCGGGGAGGGCCAAAGGGCCAAGGGGGGGAGGGAGCGCGCGGCCAGTGCTCCCGGCATACATACCGTATCCGTATTTTTTGTTGTAGAGGCTTAATTACCGTAAACGTATTCGACCGTCCGGGTTTCGCGCGACTCCGGATTTGAGCTTGAGGCCTGGGGCCTACCGTTACGAGCGAGCGCGCGCACGCACACACAGCACACAGAGAGAGAGAGAGAGATGGACAGATCCCCAGATCGATGATGACCGATTTCCCGGGCGTTTCTCGTGGCGCGCGCGCCATATGGCGGGGTGGGGTGGGGGGATCATCGATCGATATTCAATATATTCAATATATTCAATCCCGAGTACCGAGTAGCGAGTACCGAGCGCTAGCGACGACCGGCGGTGGTAAATTGCTTACATGGCCTCACGAGCGGACGCGGACGAGGGCACACGGACACGCTGGCGGCGCACGGTGCGAAGGACAACAGCAAAAGCGAAAGCTGAAGCGAAAAACAAATAGAAATCCATTGCCCGACCCCGACCCGTCCCAAAAAAAAATAAGAAAGACAAAAGCTCCACCCCGCCGGTCGCGCGCCCGAGTCCTACGAGCACGAGCACGAGCACGAGTCCTACGACTAGCTACCACCCTCGCGCTGCATCGATCACGCCTCCGCCTCCGCCTCCGCCTGCCCATCCGCGCGCGCGCCCTCCCCCCCCAGTCCCCCAAGGTCCGCCACGTGCGCGTGCTCGCTTCGGGCGCGGCGCAGGCGCGGGCCGTACAGGACGCGGTTGACGAGCCCGAGCGGGATGTCGCGCATCTCGGGGATCGCGCCCGCGCAGGCCTGCGCGCGGTACGGCGCTGCGGACGCTGCGATGTGCGCTTTCGAGTCTATACGCGTGTGTGTATGTCCGGGGGGGGGGGGGGAGAAGGGGGGAGGTGGTGAGCGAGCGCGGACGGGGACGAGGAAGGCAAAGGGGGAGGGGGACGAGGAAGGCAAAGGGAGGGGGGGAGAAATGAGGAAGAAGGAAGAAGGAATTACGCAAAAGAGACTGACCGGTGACGGTGCTCATGTCGTCGAAGGCGGGCGTGCGCGCGAGGGCGAGGGCAAAGTAGGCGAGGTAGGTGAAGAGCACGGCGACCATCCCGTGCGCGGGGACGAGGAGCGCCCATTCGCTGCGACGGCGGAGAGTGCCGCCGGGGGCGGTGGGGGCGGGCCGTGCGTCGTGGGCGGAATGGCGGGCGTTGTTGTCGAGCGGCGTTTGCGGTTGGCGGAGTGCGTGTGTCAGTGCGTGCGTCATGACCGGGGCCGAGGGCGAGAGAGGGGGAGAAGGGTGGCATGGAATGGAAGAGGGGGGACGCACCGGTTTGGGTACCAGGAGACGCCGAGGGCGAGGATGGCGCGGTCGGGGAGGAGGGCCCAGAGGAGGTAGAGGACGAAGAGGAGGTAGGTCGAGGCCCAGGCGACGAACCCGTAGAACTCGGGGGCGCGGCTGCGCGACTCTGTCGGGGGGATGGGCGGGTACGGCGCGAGCGGGGACGTGGGCGACGTGGGCTCGTCCTGTGCAGAGACGTGCGATGCATGTCCCGCATCGAGCTCGGAGTCGTACGAGGCGGATGAGGCCGAGGGTGCGGGCGAGGCGGGACGCGTGTTGTGGGCTGGGTCGTGTCGTCGGTCATGCATGTTTGCGTGTCGGAGGAGACCGGGTGTGGGCGAGCGGAAGGACTGGGTTGCGAGTACCAGGGGGCTGTCGCGATAGGGAGCAGAGGACAGTGGCAGCATCAGTCAGCACAGTCCAAAACGGGCGGCCTGAGGAAGCACGGTGCACGGTGCGCGGTGCGCGGTGCGCGGGTGTGGGAAGGACGCCCGAGACGCCTGCCCCTCTCGAATCCGCGGAGGCTTTCTGCCGCCGGGAAGAGCAGATCTGGCCCGGGGCGGCGGAGACGAAGGCTAAACTCACTGTGCGGTGGGACTCGAAGCTTTGCACGGCCAATGGGTGCGTGCAACGAGGGACGCGAGGCCGATGCCCACTCGTCTTCTGGTCTCGTCCAGAACCGGCGATGGTCCGACCGGCGCTGGCGCGATAGATAGCTCCTCGCTCTTCTCTCTCCACCCTTTCCTCTCCTCGACCCTCACCGTCTTTCGACCGAGAATAGCGCGCAGGAGTGGTGGCGGTTGCTCGTGCGCTGACGACTCCGACGCGCGAACGACTCCACCGCCGTGTGACTGTGACGATCGCTACCGATCGCCCTGATCGGGCCACAAACGCGCCCGAACGTGACACCTCGGCAGCCGACTCAGTGTGTACGTTCGCTGGCAGCTTAGAAGGAACGACCGACCGTCCGACCGTCCTCTCAGACTCAGACTGCCACTCGCAGCTCGCCCTCGCCGCCGCACAACTCCAAGCAGCACGCAGCACGTCCCACCGCCTTCCTCTTCCGGGTGATCCGTGCTGATCTCGCTGTAGCGAGCATCCAGATAACATATCCGACGTCATGGCAGCTGCCCTGGCCAAGCAAAAGAGCGCATTGCGCAAGGCGATGAGAACGACGCTCGCCAATCTCACAAGCGACGAGATACAGGCACAGTGTAGGCCAGGCGGCTTGCCCCTCCCCCTTCCCCCCTTCCCCCAAATTGATCCTAGCCTGCTACGCCCCGGCACTGACGAGGTAGCCTTTTACCGCAGCGCGCCAGATAACGCACACGCTCCTCGCCCTTCCAGAGTTCCAGCAGAGCTCCGCCGTCAGCTGTTTTCTCAGCATGCCCGCGGGCGAGGTCGACACCGCCGCGCTCGTTGCCGCTATCTTTGATGCAGGTCCGTCGGTGGGCTTTCGCGACGTTCCGCGCGCGGCTGCTGACGCACGGACGCGTCTTCTGGCTCGTGCGCTCTTCTTCTCTCTCGTCTTGCCGCAATCTCGTCCGTACTACTGCTCGGCGGCTCGGAAATGTTCGCGCCGTGGCACCCCTTCACCCGCCCCCTCACCCCCCACCCCGCTCCCGTCGTTCGCACCGCAGGAAAGAGGCTGTACGTGCCGAAGATGCTCGACAAGGACCGGGGCATCATGGACTTTTTCCACATCTCCGGCGCGGACGACCTCCGCACACTCCCCCGCGGCCAGTGGGGCATCCGGGAGCCCGACCTCCTCCTGAACGGCCTCCCGAGGCAAAGCGGTCAGTCCCCCTCCCCTCTCCTCTCCTCTCCTCTCCTCTCCTCTCCTCTCCTCCACATCTCTCTGTCTTGTCTTGTCTCCGCTCACACCGGACTGACTGACTGACTGACTGACTCCCCGCCCCTCCTCCACTCCGCCCCTCCGCCCGTGCAATTCCGCCGCTCCGCCCGCGCACGCTTCCCACCCGCGCGTCCCTCGTCCCGCCCACGCCGTGTGTGCGCTCGAAGCGCTCGGCGCGGACGCAGAGCCGCTGGACCTGATCGTGATGCCCGGTGCGTCTGCGCGCCGTTCCCTCCCACACACACACTCGCGCCCGCACGCGGCAGCTGCCAAGCTGAGAGCAGCAGTTGCAGTAGCAGTAGCAGTTGCAGTTGCAGCAGTCACAGTTGCAGTTACAGTCACAGTTACAGTATTACTCGCAGCCACCTCGGGTCCACGCACACGGCGCGTCGGCTGCTTTTGTTGTTGCTGCTGCTGCTGCTGCTGCTGCTGCGCAGGGCAGCTGCCTCTGCGGGCACATCCGCCCCCCCCCCCTCTCGCGGTCGTGCCCGTTCTCACGCCCGTTTTCTCCTCCCTGCCTTCCTTCCTGCCTTCCTTCCTGCCTTCCTCCCCCTCCCCGCTCCCCCCTCCAAACACACACGCATGACGCATGACGCGGGTTGTGGTGCGCTCGCACGGCCCGCGCCCGCAGGGATGGCGTTCGATCGATCGTTATCGCGCCTCGGGTACGGCAGGGGCTTCTACGACCGCTTCCTCGCGTCGCAGTGCGGCTACGCGCCGGGCGCGACGCCGCGGCCTCGGCCTCGACTAGGTGGGTGGGTGGTGTTGTTGTTGTTATCGTTATTGTGGGTGTTGTGGGTGTTGTTCGTGGCCCGGGGACGTGTGCGCTGCTCTGCGGTACACGAAGGGGAGGGGGGGGGGGGGCTGGCGATGTCTCCCGACGTTCTGCTCCCCGTGTCTTTTTTGTTTTGTTGGTGTGTGTGTGTGGTTTTTTTTTTCTCGCAATCTCACGATATCTCTATTCTGTGCGCCGCGTCCTCGGCCGCTGTACGCTCTGCAGTCGCGCTCGCGCTGCGCGAGCAAATCCTCGAGGCGGGAATGGTGCCGGTCGGGGAGACGGACTGGAAGGTGGACGTAATTATAGGACCAGATGGGATCGTAGAGCGTGTATAGCGTGGAAGGAGGGAGGGAGGGAGGGGCACTCGGGGGGAAGGGGGGGAAGGGGGAAGAGGGAAGGAAGCGAATGAATGGCACAATGAACGAACGAACGAAGGAATGCAGCCGCGCACGGCAGGTGCAGCCACGCCCGAGGCGCAGGACCGCTTCTGCATACCGAGGAATGCCCGCGCCTGACATATCGATCGTGCGTGGGCGCGAGGGAACTTGCCGGCTGCGAACGCTAACGCGCGAAGGGAAGGCGCAGCACAGCGCCGCGAAGCGGGCGGTCCGCGGCCGGTGGGGGGGAGGGGTTTCTGGTCTGCTTGTGCCACCGCTGTGGCCGCGCACGCTGCTGCCGTGGCTTGCGCTGCTTACACGATCACGCCCCGGACCTGTGCGCGCGTGTGCGTGTGCGTGTGAGTGTGTGTGTGTGTGGCGAATGACGAGGCGGTTAGCGGGGCACGTGGGGCTGGAAGGCACCGACGGACGTACCCGCTGGTAGGACTCTTCGCGCACGGCGTGAGCCGGGGGCTGGCTGGTGGGCGTGGACAGCAGGCGTATGACGCTGGGGTGGCCAATGCGAAGTCAGCGCTGCTGCATCGTGCCTCTGCCTGGACAACTAACCCCGTCGTTCTCGTCTGGGGCACAACGATCACCCTGTACGTCCTCGACGTCCGGAGATAGTCTTTGCCCTTGTGAACTGTGTGAAGGGCGTCAGGTGAGCGTTCCGTGCTCGATGCGAGGAGGTGTGGCTGCAGGACGCACCAAACGCAGGACTCATTATCATCTTCGAACCCTGGGGCGCCGATCCGGGCTGCCCGTTGCCCTCGACGGGCTTCGTGACGAGCTGGCTCGTGATTATGACCTAGATCCAGGTGGACCCTTATTTTGAGCACCTTCTGATACGATCTGGTGCCCTCGCAAGAAATAGCTGCTCTTACGTACACTTAGACCCATGGAAGCACACGCGCGCGCCAGCGTCTGCCTCAGCCTCTCAAGGATAGCGTTGCGGTCCTTCGGGCTGAATTCGCACTGGAAGGGAAACGCTAATGAATTGAGCACGAGCAAACCGGTCTGGGGGGTGGGCCGATCGGATCGCAGCCGCAGGGGGGGGGGGCGTACGCGTCGCGGTCAGCACGTCATATCCGCGGCGATACTGGGCTGCTGGGCGACTCACGGCCGGCCGCTCGTCCAGATACGCAGTGAGATTGCGGAGGAAGATGACGAATTCGGCGGCACTGTGCAGCGCCAGGTGGCGGACCAGAGCCGCGCCGCCGCCGTCGACCGTGGGATTGGAGTCTGCGCCAAGCGCGTGGTCAGCGCATGCGGCTGGGGAGAACCCGCTCGGAGTTTGCCTGTCCACGTACTCATCAGGGTTCTCTTGATTGTGGCTGGGGAGGCCATGTTCTGCATGTCTGCGCGGCCGCGAGATCAGTAAGCCAGAGGAAGCCGAGGTATTTGCGGACACACATGAACGCGGGCGGAACTGGCATACCGACGAAGAGCACCTCTTGCTTGCGGGCGACGAAGCCCCTGACTGCATTGACAGCTATTTGCTCCTTGCCCGAGCCGGGGGGCCCGTTTATTTCGAGAATGTACCCGCGCTTGAGGCCGCCGTCTAGGAGCCTGTCCAGCGGCGCGCACGCCGTAGAAAAGGGCTTCTGGGTGCTACCCATCATCGCTGCGGCGGACTGGGTCATGGGAAACGATGCGGAGGGACGAGTGGCCGCGAAGACGGCTTGCGAAGCCGGGAGCGATAGGTTCAAGTCTGTTGGATTGGGGTTCGCATCGCGTACAGTGGCAAAAGACATCACGTAAACATCAAACCTCTGGAGAGCTGCTCGGGCGTGGCGGTCGACAGGTCGCGAATGGTCTCGTAGCCTGCCCCGGCGAGGGCGTTGAGCGTGGGGGCAGGGAGCGACGATAAGGTGGAAATGAGTCTGTCCGACATTTCTGCGAAGTGAGCAGGTGAGTTTGCGGACGCCGGCGGACGATACGGAGGAATTCTGAAAAATGGGTCACAGTGCTCGATGGCACGCAGACGTTCGCGCCCTCCCGCGGCTGTGGATGGTGGTGGTCCGTATGCAACGCGTATGGGCGTCTCCGCGTCTCGTGCAATTAATTACTCGCCTCGCGGTTTCGGACGCGTCGCGAGCGCGTCGTGGCGTGGGAATATGTGCTCGCCAAAACGAGCGAATGAGAATCGGCCTTCTCCGAACGTTCTTGTTCTTCAACTCATCCCTTCCCCTCCTCTCCAGCCGCCTTTCTTGCTTCTTGAGCATACAGTAACGTACATTATACACTAACTGCCCTTCTCTTGCAGAGCCGTTTGTTTTTCCTATACAGGGGATCCACCACGCCATGTCGAACACGCCGAACCCCCTCTTCAAGTTCAGCCGCGAGGGCTACTCCGTACGCGTCAACAACATCGCCGATGCGGGTGAGTTGTTCCGACGTTGATGCGCATCTCTATACTGACAAACCCCCCTCCTTAGTATCTCGGCGAGAGATCCTGGACCTTTTTAACAACCTAATCGGTATGTCTCCGCTCTGTTGGTCGCCGATGTAGGTATCAACCTTTAAGCTATTCGTTGCAGGAGACATCATCAAAAGCGACGAACTGTATGACAGGGGTCGCAGGTACTACGTCCTAACTTTTGCTACCCAGGACTCGGCCAAGTAGGTGTTGTCGTTGTATGCACATCTATGCTCGTCTGACCTTTCATCAGAAAAGCCTTGTGTATGTCCGGCTATAATGTAGATGGTGTGCCTCTGTACGTCATTTATCACCATTCGCTCGCTTCAATGACTCACACGTACACCAGCGCTGTCACCGCGATGACCTCCCCGGATGTTCCTCGCCATGGACGAGCGGGGAAACAGCCTGATGCCCGGAGGAACCTTTACGTGCTGGGTCTCCCATTCGACCTCACAAAGTACATCTTCCCAGTTCTCAAACACATTCAATTACTTATCTACGTTGTATAGGACCGAGTTTGCCGACGTGTTCTCCCGGTTCGGTACTGTTGCTCATGCGGTCATACTCGCGACGGTCGATAACGCATCCAGACGTCGGGGATTCGTCGTCATGAGCAACCATCTGGAGGCGAAGGCGGCGATGGATGGCCTAAACCGTAAAGAAATCAAGTAGGTCGCTGTGAACTGGGTCATCGCTACCTCTCATTGATTTTTTTTCTAGAGGGCATATGATCGATGTTTCCTGGGCGGTGGTGCAACGTTCAGATGGTGCGTGTGCTATCCGGCGAATTTGCGCCGCTTGCTGACCATGACAAGGCTTTCTTGACGGCGGGGATCGTGCCACCGTTCTGTCGAGCACGCCTCCTTCCCCAACACCGGCTCCTTTCGACACGCAAGCAATCGGTCCTGCAATCCCCGCCGTGCACGTTGTCACCCCGCCCACTGAATACCCTCCGGCGAGCGACTTTGCAATTACATCCTCCTCGCTTCTGATCAAAAATCTTCCTGCTGTTCTGTTCTCGCAACTGTCTGATTTACACCCTTTGTTGGGACCGTACGGGGACATCAAGAAACTCGAGATTCTCCCTATCGCCCCGGGTGATCGCAGCCACGTCTCTGCCATCGTAGAGTATGCCACTGCATCTCAAGCATCAGATGCAGCCCGGGGTCTGGATGGACAGGCATACTCTAACCCTCCTCTCAGTGTTGAACTCATACGTCCTAGCTTCTCAGGTCAAGGGGATACGGATGGCAAAGCTCGCCTCAACCCGCGCGCTACACCCTTTGTCGCCCCTTCTTTCGGTCGCGGCAGCATGTTTAATTCTGTGTCACCTGTTTATCCTGGTTCTGGTTTCTCTGAGGCTGGTCTTGCTGCGCTAGCGAAGAGTGGCTTGCTTGCTGTTGACCCTCGGTCTCTGTCCTCGTCTTACGGAAGTCCCTTGCTCTACGTCCCTTACAGCGGCATGCGGCCTAGCTCCGCTCCCACTACGTTCGTTGAGAATCTTCCCCTGTCGCGATGTTTACCCTAACCTGCCCCTTAGACCCCGCTATGAAGCAACGGTTCCTCTGCAGTATTCCTTCGGACAACGATTCTCTACGCCTTCGTCTCCCGTCTTGCGCGCCGCTCATGCCGTCTAGAATGTGTCTCACTCCCAACACCCACCGATACCCACTGCTCTTCGCGATACCACTGTCGTTTTCTCAATAATATACCCTGCAACCTCTTGACACTCGTTCTTCCCCGTAGCATCCTGGCACCACCTACATTACACCCTTTTCAATCCTTTATAATCGCTCAAGAACGTCCCGCCTGCGCATCGGTCTCTGACCCCCTCTCAACCAAACCTTGGTCATCAAAACCCCCGGACGGACACCACTAGGATCACTCCTCTCGTTTGTTCTCGTCATTGCGCTTGAGATCCGTGTCGCATGCTCATGCTTGCCGTTGTGTCAAATACAATCAGTTTTGTCGTGTTCTCCAAGCTGTGATCAGTGTGCGTGGGTCGGAGAGAGGTAGTCTTGATATCAGATTCTCGTGGTAGTGAACGTCCAGGGGCTTGCGTTATGTCGCGCGTCCTCAATCAAGAGGACTGTCGCCTGGACGTCTTTCAAAGAGAACGTCTTCGTTGTGACGCGTCCCCCTCATAATCGTTCTATGGGCGGTATGGAACCAGCAGCCTAGCTGCGCTGATGCATTCCAGGAAAGCGGGAGCTGCGTATGAGTTGTAGCGAACACTTGAGCGAGCGGTGTGCGACACCTGTAAATTCACGATCACAAAGATTTTAGGAGACCAGTACAACAACACACAGCGAGGAGCCACCGTGCAGCATCCCCAGCGATACCAGTATACAGCACCATCGGCCATGTACCTAGTCTACGCCCGCTTCTTCCTGGTGCCACTCCTCGTCGCCCCCGCTGCCTTCACCGTGCTCGCGGCGGCCCCCGCCCCGGATGCCCGCGCGCCCCTCCGAGCCCTCGCGGAGATCTTCTGGGGGGACACCGGCTCGGGCGACGACGATCCCACAGACGACACCGTGGAGAGGCGCGAGGAGCGCCGAGTGACGCGGGGGGCGTCCGCGGCGCCCCCGTTGGACGTGCGCGCTTTGCGCGAGGAGCGGCGGGCGGGCGTGGGCAGCGGCGCGATGACGTCCTCTTCTTCCTCCTCTTGCTGGACTTGCTCGCGCCCGTACCCGTGGCGGCCGTCGTTGTTCTCGTCGTCTTCGTAGTCGTTATCATCATCATCGTCGTCGTCGTCCATGAGAGACCCGGGGATGCTCCGGCCCAGATCGGCGTCCCTCACCGGCTTCCGCGCGCGCGCAGACCGCGTGGGGGCATACGAGGGCTGCTGCTGCTGCTGCGCGGGCTCGGGCGAACGGCGCGCGCGGGCACTGGTCCGCGCAGAAATCGAGGCTGAGCCGGACGCGCGCGTCGTGCGGGCTCCACGCGTGTGGGCTGCCGACGCAGACCCCTCTTGCTCGTGCCGTTCCGCGTGGTCTTGCACGTTGTCCTGTGGGTCGTCGTCTGGCAGGAACGCCCCGGGGGGCAGCCGCGCCTCGGTCATGGTCCTTGCGATGCGCGAGCCCGTCGGCGTTGCGATCGGACGCGTGTGTGCGCTGGGCACGTTCCCGAACACCGACTGAGCGAACCCAGCGGGAGAGTCCTCTTCTGCCTCCTCTTCTGCCTCCTCTTCTCGCTCGTCCTCCTCGTGCGCTCCATCCCCACCCGTGTGCTCGCCAGGCGGCACGCGGGACATCGGGGCATCGTTGCCCGCTGCTGCCTCGTCGTCCGAGAGCGCGGTTAACATGCTGATATCCGCGTCATGCGGTCCGCGCGCGGGAGTGTCCGCGGCATCGTCCGCTTTTTTCGATTGTGCGTTGGCTTGCCCGGAGAGATGCGCGAACACGGAGGTGGGCGCGGGGCGCGGGTCCGCAGGGGCGTTGAGTGTGCCAAAGATCGAGCGCTTCTGGCCGGTGCTTGCAGGCGGCTGGTAGAACGCATTTGGCGCAGAGTTCGCGCTCCCGGACACGTCGAACAGCGATCGCGCGGGCGCGGCAGAGGCGTGCGAGGACGGGCCTGTACTTGCGCTCGTGGCACCCTTTCCTAGGGGTCCTTTGTGGGGGAGGGAACCATCCGCTCGCTGCTGGACGGCAACACCGCCAAATAGGAAGGGTCCTGCGGGCGGTTTGGGCATCTTCACCCCAGATGGAGAGAGTACCAGGGGTTGAGGGCGGGCTACAGCAACTAACGGTACGTTACGCGCGGAGGTGACAGGGGGTATTCCTCCGAAACGAGGAGCATTGGACCGTTGAGAGATCGGCAGGCTGGAAGGGGGCTCGGCTGCGCCGTTCGCGCCGATGTTGTGGGTCGAGGTCGATGGAGTCAAGTGCTCCCAAGACATACTGAGGTCGAGAGTCTTGCCCTTGGACTGCGACACACTGATGCTTTCTGAGAGGTCCATCCCGCGTCCTTGCGAGAAATTCTCGAGTTCCAGTTCCAGTAAGTAGCGCTCTGCGGCGGGCATCGCTGCCATGAGCTCATCCATCATGTGCCGCCTGTCCTGAGCGACCTTCTGACCCTTATCCCCGCCACGGGAGATGGATGAGAATTGCCGGTCGAGCTTGATAGCGGCGGCGTGCTGTCCGCTTTGGACCAGCCGCACGCAGACGAGGTCTTGAATGATTGGTATTGAAGAGGCGGGTATGTTGTGAGGTGGTTCAAGCGCATAGGCATGAACAAGGGACTGCTCATTGGGGGTAAATGGAAACGCAAGTAGGTGCGTCAGGGCGGCAAGACGCGGTTTAGCTGTAGTGATGGTCGGCATGAATAGCATGCTTCTTATTCGAACGCACTCACGAGTCAGCGACCAATCCAAGATCTTGCGCACAAGCCTCCTCTTCGTTTCGCTGACTTCAGAGAATGAACGCTGGTAGGACCATGCCTCCATCAAGCTTGATTCCGCGAGCGCGATGGTATATGCGTCGATGTCATCCGGTTCGGTGAGGAGTGGCTTTGCAGTCCTGACGTACTCCCGTATCAACGCGCTGGAGTTTTCCGAGAGCGATAGTGCTTGCAGGATCTTCGAAGGGTAGTCTCTGTTCAGCCGCGCATCACTCAGCAGTGAAACAGCCCTCTGCGCAGGTAAGCTGAGCATCATGCAAGGCAGAAGCTCGATACACGCACCCCGATGTTGATACCCGAATCTAGGTGCCAGTACGCGTCTGCGAGGGCCGCAAACTGAGGGGGGATGCCATGGTTCTCCTTGAACTCTTCCTCACGCCCATCTTGGTGCCATTTCAGCAGAAAGTATACGAGACAGTCCTGCTTCAGGGCATCGTAATTTGAGTGGGTGATTGCCTCCAAGAGCCGTTGCAACGCTTCTGGATTAGCAGGCGGGAAGAGTGTGTCGGGATGGCGGATTCCACCGGACGAGAGGAGGATGTCGAACACAAGCATGTCAGACATGTGTGCGCGTCGAGTCTCTATTTCCTGTGGTTTGGGTGCCCGCCATGGGAACTGGTCGGGAGAGAGCTCGAAATAATGAAGAAAGTCGGCTTCGACGGACGCGTTCATGTCCTACCACACATCAACAAACATAAAATTAACAACAGCACGAGCTTACCACATCCATATCGCCGTCACTAATATCTTCGCCGTCGTATGGGAAGGAGTAATAGCTTTTGGGTCGTCAAAGTCGTCTACCGGAAGGCGCGTTGTTGATAGTGCGGTGGGATTGTACCAGTGATACGATAAAGATGCCAGTAAGGATTGTGACTGACACGAATCACGAAGTTCGAGGATGAGGAGAGGGTTCGTCGCTGTCGTAGACGACGCTGAGGCCGCCACTAACGGTGAGAACAAGGAGGGAGCACGTGCAGAACGCGTCGGACGCGTCTATTATGTAATGCATCTCGACGTTTAGTCACTGGCAAGTACTTGCGACCCACATGCTACTATAGTGCAGTTATACCTGATTAACTCACGGCCTACTGATGAACATTGGTCTCTCAAGATCTGACAGCTTGTCCAATTTTCCCACGTCTGTCGCGGATGCTACCTCAATGTCATGGGCTTGTAAAGCAGAGGCCTCATGTCCAGGCGGAAGACCGACAAACCCCAGCTACAGCAAACCAGGACAGCCACATTCGCTAGGCCACGCTATGCAATCCCATAGCCATCATTGTGCCTTGGACTCTTGCCAGGCCTCCCAGGTGATGAGGAAGATGTGCACTGAGTTCCACTTTTTCCCAGGTACCGCGGCCGACAAGCGTCTTCTTCACCATGGACTGGCTAGCATCCCCTTTCGTTCCCGCCTCATAATCCTACTCCACTCGATCTTCACCGCCGCCAGCGAAGCCCCTCATGAATTACAGTATCACCCCCTCTCCCGACTTCTTTTCATAGAGCGATGATTGTCTCCGACAATACGTATGGTATGTGCAGCCTCAACCAACACAGCTTTTTACGTTCGCTCACCATAGCTTTCAGGAGGCGCGATATAACATTGCTGCCCGATGTAACGTTACATACTCGTCAGACCCAATAACAACACTTTGTCGGCTAACCATCACCTTGAGCAAGCCCTATGATGTGGATCTCGAGAAAGGCATGTGTACTGGTATTCATCACGGTTGCGGATGTTGACCGACATCAGTCTCTAGCCCTCGCTTTTCTGTAATATATGAGAGAAACTACATGTTCTGCGACAATGAGTCAGCACCCTCTTTCCCTTCCCTAGCCTCTCTGATGTCTGACCGCCTTTTTTGCGAAGTGCTCGAGAAGGCTACACGTGATGTCTGTGAGCGAGTCAGCTCTCTCGTGGAGACCTTTGTAGATGATGCGGGCAAAGTATATCTCGTCAAACGAGTACCATACATGATCTCATGAGAGGACAAATTTTGAGACGCCCGCAAACGGTCTTAACGCGGTGAGGAGTAGGAGAAAGGCTGATTGAGGTTCTCTTGAATACTTCAGGACGGAATCAACTCCATGATTGGGCCCTGGACACGAAGGAGCAGGACTAGGACGAAGAGGGGTTTGATGAGCACTAGGATGAGTTTTGGGATGAGGAAGAAGGTATTCGAGGTCGAGCTGCAACCCAAGAAGAAGGTATGCAACATCGATGCACAACCTGTTCGCTCCACTCATCTAATCTCTTCTCTCGTAAATTACATTCTCTTGTGCGCTTTACGACATTGTTTCAGGAAAGTGTTGTACTTACCGAATCGCCTGGAGGCTGGCCCTCAGCTCGCTAGTCTACCAGCCTCATATCCGCTCTGGACGTGCTTTCCTCCCATTGACAATCGATCCTTTTTGCTTTCCGGGACGAAGTTTTGGCCGCTCTCTACGTTCCCTCAGACCCTCTTCCACTGCGTCTGTTGTCGCGGTTCCTATCGATTCTACTAGGACGCTCCACCCATCGAATATTGCAGACATCCTCCCGCCTTTGGAGCCGAGTTTCGCTCAACGAATAGGCGACCTGACCATAGATGACGGAAGTGACGGAAAAGCTGGTGATGACACAAAATGAAAGGATCTTCGCAAATGATTTGATGTCCGCTGAGTACATATAGCTGAGTCTGCAAAAGTGGTAGATGTTATCGCTTGAACACGCTCACACGACTTGAAACTTGATCTAGCCATGTGTGAAAAATTGCCGCATCTGCGACGTCTCACATTGTGCACGTTTTGTACTCACCGCACAGCGTTCAGTGACGTAACTTGAAGTAGCAGGTAAGGACGTATCATGACCGCCGTGACCACAACTGACACGGTTTCACCCTTCGGTCACTTGCCGTATTGACTGGCGGTCTAAAACGGGTTGGCCTTAGGAGGCTTCTGGCTTAGCGGCTGGCGGTACTATGTCCCGCTCCTACCGCATTGTCAAGGTTTCTTACTTACGAATGCCTCAGGCCTTAATATCTCCTCCATTCGCACGTTTCCCGGGCATACCGCGAAGTTCCATCTCCTTTGCCATGATTATCAAGATCACCGAGGGCTTCAAGGGCATTAAGACAGGCTGTCACGGCTACTCATAAAATGCGAAGTGTTCACGGTATGGTACGGAGCAGAGATGGGCAAGCTCCTGAGTCGCATACGTACAAGTCACAACCCTGAAAGGTCACCCCACTATATATGTGCCTCCTCTTCCCGCCGCTGACGGTCGCTTCACCTCATACTTTTTCGCACATAGCAGAACACTCGACATGGTCTTCGCTAGCACAACAACTGAAGAATTTACCTCCATCGCCTTCGACTACATTATAGTCGGGGGTGGAACTGCAGGATTGGCTTTAGCAACTCGGTATGTTACTATGGCATGCTCGAGCACTTCTCTTGATTTAACAACTTATCGCAGTCTCTCCGAGGATCCATCTGTCGTGGTTGGTGTACTTGAAGCAGGAGAATGGCATCCCACCGAAGAAGGCATCTCTATACCCGGTAGGCATGCGATGGAGTACTTGCTGCCGCGTCACTGAAGGCGTCGTTTAGGCCTCTGCGGTTCTCTGTTAGGTAACTCACAGTACGACTGGTCGTTCCCCACCGTTGCGCAAAAGCATATCAATAACCGTACGGTTCGGCAGCCACGGTTAGTCTTTCTGGTTTCAGCGACCGCAGCATAGTCCCGCTTATTGCATATATACAGAGGTAAAGGGTTAGGAGGTTCATCCATGGCAAGCATGTTCAGTGCCCTACGCCTTGAAACAATTTTTCATACCGCAAACAGCTCAATTTCCTGTTGTGTAATCGGTGAGGTGTCCGCTCACTCATACGAGGTGTTATCTCAAGAAGGCGTAGAGCTTCCGCCCGAGAATACGACGGTAAGTACGATCCCGACATGATCTGTGCAGGTGGGCCGATCCCAAGGATGACCGCTGTCCAGCTTTCCAGGTCTTAGGGAACCAAGGATGGAATTGGGACGAATTCGTTAAATACATGAAGAAGGTCAGTACAGTGTCGGGCACACTTCTATATAAGGATGTTATAATGAACTTTACGCAGGCGGAGACAACGATTCCTCCCTCTTCCACTGGAATACCTGACTACGGTACCATCAACTGCTCCCCGTCCAGTGAATGGCATGGCACCTCGGGCCCTGTGAGGAAATCATACCCGCTACATTTCAACGCGCTCCATTTGCACATCACCGATACGTTGGAGAACCTTGGTGTGCCGAAGAATTCAGAGCCGGTGAGCTACATGTACCACAAGTCATATCTCACTGCACCGACGCCGTATGCGTCAATCTACAGAGCAGTGGCCTCAACATGGGTTCGGTCACTTCCTTCACGGCTGTAGATCCGCGAACTGCGACAAGGAGTTACTCCAGCAAGGTGAATTTCAGCATACTTTAAGTCATTCTCTTGACTGGCTTGAACAATGCTACACCGTCTTTCTAGGCTTATTACGAGCCCAACGCCGAGAGGAAGAACCTCGTGGTCATCACTAGCTCCTCCGTTTCACGCGTAGTTTTTCAAGCTGGCTCCTCGCCTCTAATTGCAACAGGTGTCCAGTTCACCCGCAACGGCAAAACGTTCACTGTCGAGGCTCGTAGGGAAGTCATCTTGTGTGCCGGTACGTATTGTTTAGTCTATATGGGTCACGTCGTTAAATTATCACAGGGGCGTTACAGACTCCACAACTCCTCGAACTCTCTGGTATACATGTACCGTATTCTGCTGTGTTTCCGCTAATGTACCTGTAGGCATCGGCAACAAGAAGCTGCTCGAAACATACGGAATCGAAGTACTTCTTGAGCTCCCCAATGTGGGCGAAAATCTACGTAAGTCGTCATGCTCACACCACCGACTGTGTTGCCGTATTGCCAGATACTGACGTATACCGTCAGAGGTGACTGAGCCCACAAGTACATTCTTAACAGGCGATTCAATGTCTTCTAGGACCACGCAGGGGTAGCCACAATCTTTCAGATCGATCCGAAATACGAGACGGTCGATTTCTTGCGTGATCCAGAGGAATTCAAGCTGAAGCGGGAGTTATAGTATGTGAGGGTTCACATCGCGTGATTGACCTTCACGCCTCAAAGGTTTTTGCAGCAAATCACAGAAAGGTTGCCTGTCTTCTGGATTGGCGACAGTCCTTGGCTTCATTCCCGCGACGAGTCTTGCATCTGAGCAGAAAATCAAGATGTGGCAAGAGATCGGCAAGAAAACAACAGAGTCCGCGCCGAAGAACGTCAGGAAGCAACTAGAGCTTCAGATGAAATGGTTGGCCGACCAGACATCTGCGGAAGTCGAGTGAGCCGCTACACTACACCTTTCTGTCGAGCACAGCATTATACGGCATTGACCTCTTGTAGGTTGATCCCCTTCCCGGGTTTCAGAATTCTCCCGAGTGGCCTTGAACGGGAACCCAACACGCGATATTCTTCAACGTTAGCAACAACTATGCATCCTCTCTCGCGTGGATCTGTCCACATTGTTTCTGCCGATTCGAAGACCCCACCCGCCATTGATCCGAGTACGTCTTCCACCTTGACCCACCCCCCATCCGTGCACACACTAATTCTTAGTAGACTATATGGAGAATCCTGTCGATCTCGAGATAATGCTAGCTGCGATCAAGTTCATCCTCAAGATGTACCAGACCGAACCTCTACGCGGAGTGGTGCGCAAGCAAGTTGCTCCGACTCCTGAACAGAGCGCGACGGACGAAGCGTTGATCGAATACATCAAGAGCAATTGCACAACAGTATTCCACCCGCTTGGGACTGCGGCGATGCTTCCGCGCGAAGACGGGGGCGTCGTGAGCCCAAGACTGCGAGTCTACGGGACCGCCAACCTTCGTGTGGTAAGCCCGTTCAAACGCGTTTATACGACTCCGAGTCGAGCGTTTCGAGCCAACTAACCAACGTATCTACTTCTATGAATAAGGTCGATGCCTCCGTGATTCCTTTCGTACGTACCGGACTGCCTACGGCTGCTCATTGCATGCTCAACTTGCGATTCTCCAGGAGTTGTCTGCGCACATTCAATCTACCGTTTATGCAATTGCCGAGAAGGTACAGTGACTACGAAAGCCATGTTTTAAGACGTGCAGTCTCTGACAGCTACATCAAGGCCGCAGATATAATCAAGGAGGACTCCGCCCGTGCAGGCTTCACCATGTAGTATGTGAATAGCACTTGGCATCGGAGTTGCTTGACATACCGGGAAGACGTTCGATTCTGTCCATGATATACATCGGAGAACAAAGATAATGGCATCGTTGTCAGTGTTCGTGCGATACTACAAAGTGTCACGAATGGCGTCGAGTGGAGGAAAGAACATACAACGAAACAAGCTTTGGGTAATCTTACAAACCAACTCTCTACATCACTTTTGACTGTGCAGAGAAGAACTCACTAGCATCAATGCTTTGTAATCTGGCCAGAAGCTCGGGCGTGGACATGACACGAAGCAAATTCATCTCCTTGAGGAAGTTCTTGACGCGGCTGACCATAACTTCCGGCTTTTCCTGCTGAAGCCAGTGTCCTGCCCCACTAATGAGCGTCATCTCGTCCTCACCCATGTCCGTGCACGCCCCGCCCTGCATCTTGTCCAACGCGTCCGGGTTCTGGTAAATGCCCCAGTCCTTGCTTCCTGCCAGGTACATCGCCGGCACGTCGATCGTCCGCCCCGCGAACAACGTGAGTTCCTCTGCGAGCGCAGGGTCGGTCACTGCCCTGTACCGGTTCAGCCCGCCCTGGAAGCCCGTCCGCCCGTACTCGCGCGCGTACACTGCGAGCTCCTCCTCGGTGAGCCACGCGCACTGCGCCGCATCTTCTGCAGACGGACAATCCGCCTGTGCGACTTCCGCCATCGTCGCAGCGCGTGGCATTACGTAGTAATGCGGCAGCTCCGCAAGGCCCGCCGCCGACGCGTCGATGGGGTGTGGGTCGTTCTCCGCCCAGTCTGCGCTCTTCACGTGGAAGTACCCGCGGAGGAACGCGTGCAAGCCCTGCGGGGCGCGCCACATGTCCGCGTTCGCGTCAGGGGTGGAGTAATACAGCATGTAGTGCTTGCGCGGGGGATCGAGCGTGGCGAGCGCGCT
Organism: Trametes gibbosa; assembly: GCA_022606055.1. Lineage (NCBI taxonomy): Eukaryota > Fungi > Basidiomycota > Agaricomycetes > Polyporales > Polyporaceae > Trametes > Trametes gibbosa. Next base: position 715,512 of record JABYQJ010000010.1, read on the forward strand.
CTCGACGAGCGTTGCGGGAAAGAGTGCATGCTGCTCCGGGTCCGACGCAGATGTCGCTCCGACGGCAGAGGGGAGAGATGATGGGCCGGTGAAGGGCGTGCTCATGAAAACGACGCTCTTGAAGAGCTCGGGGCGGACGATGGCGCTGAAGCCTGCAATCATCGCCCCAGCGTCGTGACCGACGACGCACGCAGCATTTTCATGCCCGAGCGCAAAGACGAGGGCAACAATGTCGTGTACGAGGTTGAGCGTCTTGTGTGGGCGGACGTCGTCTTCGAACGCGAGTGGGCGCTCTGCACCTGGGGCAGAGAGATCGCGGGGTTTCGTTCGTCCGAAGCCTCGCAGGTCTGGCGCAACGACATGGTATCCCATCCCGGCGCCAGAGATGGGGAGGATCACCTTGCGCCAGGAGTACGCTATCTCCGGAAATCCATGGAGGAGGACGATGAGAGGGTCAGTGGGTTTGCCTGCCTCAAAGAAATGAACCTCCAGATCGCGAATGGGAAGCGTGCGTGAGCGGACGCCTTCAGGGATCCCAGGCCATTCCGAGTGCAATGCGTCTGACATGTTTCAGTTGTTGGTAGACGATGGATATGGTCAATAGTCGAGGGGAGATAGGCGAGACGAGTTTCGAGTCTCAGGATTCGAGAGAACGGTGCTCGTGAGCATGAGTTGAAGCCTCCTGACATCATGGGACTGAGTCTACCTCGTGATCCCAGTTGGTATAACAAGACACTAGAATGCGCCATTCCAGATGCTACGAAGTGCCGTAAGGGTTTCCTCCGGCCCCATGCTAAATTTGACTGCACTCAGTACGGATGCCCCTTCGACCAACCATCACACCATCCCGGCGATTGTGCGGATGAGTCTAATGCCTCACCCTCAAGAGTTCAACCGCGCCCTGCCTCTATGGAGAAAAGACTTGGGGAACGCACATACTCATACACCGTCGCAACCTGTGTGACATGCTAGCGCATCCCACTGGTGTCAATGTCCCGACATCCCCAAAGTCGAGAATCCGGTACCCTTGCCTACGCCTCAATCTCATCATCGTCCTCGACCTCAACATCTTCCTCCTCAGCAAGGCGCAGAGGACGAGCCGCACGAGAGCCCTTAAAGACCGAACCCGTTCAGCAAACATCTGCGCCATAGCTCTTATGGGACACGCACCACAGCGTTCGCGTCGCGCGCCTTTTGGGCCTTGTTCGTGGCCTTGGCAGCTGCGGTCTGGACGACGGCGCAGTTTCCGAACCCGCCGGCGGTGGTGAACGTGACGAGGCATTTATTCTTGGTTGCGCCGCCGGAACACGTCAGACCTTTGGGCATCTGGATGATGAGCTGCTGCGAGCCGGTGGTGTTGGGGCTCTGTAAGCAGAGGTGTCAATACTAGTGTTAAGAAGTCGTATCCAGCACGTCATGACACAAACCTTGTCGCCGTTCTGGACGACGGTCGCGGCAGTGAAGCTCTTGCCGGTGCCCGTGGGGTCAACCTTTGCGGTCACCTGGCGAGAGCCATCCACACCGCTATCAATAGAAGGCTATTAGCTGCATGACGAGAAGGTAGTAGGTACGGCAACATGCGCACCCGTTGAAGTTCGTGACCGTGGCGACGAAAGTGCCATCCGCCTTCGCTGCGATGGCGGTGGAAGCGTCAAGGTTCTGGGCAACATTGATGTTCCCGCAGGGCTTCGCGGTCGAGGGGCGCTGCACGTTGGCCCGCGCAAAGGTGTTCTTCACCCCGAGGGCGGGGGTGATGCCCGCATGTGCATGAGCCTGGAGAGTGAGCCCGAACAGAACCGTCGCGGCAGCGATGACACCCTTGGAGAAGAACATGTCGATGAACTAGAATCTGAACTAACGAATGAGATTTGAGAGAAGGTGGTCACGTCAAGTGAGGTATCAGGACTTGGGCTGAAGAGGAAGAACAAGGGTAAATGCTAGCAGGCTGCGAGAGGTGAAGAGGGTCCGGCCTCGATAAGTTGACAGTGAAAGGAATGGGGAAGGGGGACTCGGCGCATGAGAACCTATTTAAACAATCCCCCCCCTGTCAGGTCCCAGCGTGTGCATGCGGGGATGATTAGTACCACCTGATATGATCCCGAACGCTTGCGTAGGTTCCCGCTTATGGGATCAAAGCAGACGCACCGGGAGGGAGCACCGAGCAGATGCGATTGGTTGCTCAATACCCCGCGCCATTTGCTCCCATGCGGGGGCGCACTCGAGCGAATTGCGCTGCAACACGATGTCTTGACGATCGGCTCTACAGATAGTCACCAGTTTACACGAACAGGGAGGCGGAGGCTTGGCGATGTCAGTTGGCCAATGGCAACGCAGTAGCGGACGACACCCAATCAGCGTTTGGTCACGAATACACACGTCGTATACAATGCAAGCCGTACGATTGCGGGCCTCGCAACGACCCGATCACGCCCAAGCAGTAGGCGAGACTGTAGGCTTAGGATCCTCTGCTGCCGTACGTGAGTATGGTGATACTAAATGTGAGCCGTGAGGATGGAATGTCTGCAAGGCCCTAGCTTGCCTTGATGAGCAACAAGCTATAGCTCATCGAGTAAGCCACAACAGCAACTCAGCCTGGCCATGAACTCAACTGGAAAGGCTTCCATCGGGTCGTGTTCGCGCGACAACATCTGAATTTCGATTACTCATGGGGTCGCCGTCGTCGGTAAGTACGCCGTTCAGACTAAGTTTACTGTAAAGGGACCATCATGATGAATGTATAGGATTCGGACCTACATAAACAGCAGACTGCCAGGCGCGCCGTGATTTGCCACTATCCCGCGCCTATGTCGCGTTGTAGAGGCAAGTTCTTAAATTTGCGATCTTGTCATTCTGCAAGAATGGCTATCGAGAACCAGGTGCGCCGTAGATAACCGTAGATATTTCCGAGTCTAGTGAGATGCCATGGTGGCCTATACAGGGGTGGCGTCATGGTTGTCAGGAGCAAAGTATGGAACGATGGCGCCGTGTTCCTAGTCATCTTGTGAGCGGCCATGTACTGCGACCTTGACGTCCACCAGGTCCCCCTTCCTTCGCTCCGCATCAAGACTGAGAGTCTATTATCGTGTCGACTTCCAGACCCTCGCGACCTGCATAGCGCATATAAGGGCTCTTCATAGTCATCATTCCATCATGGCAACATCTTCCGAGTCCGAAGCAGAACATACATTTTCTGCCGAGCGATATTTTGCCACACAACCACCTCCGGCCTCACTGGAGGGCGACGTGGCGCGCGTGAAGGAGTTCATCCAGAGGCAACAGCACGAAGGCCGGAAGGTTGTCCTCGTAACGGTGTGTGCAACCAGCATAGCGCGAGACGGGGATCGGCGCTGATCCGTGTATAGAGCGGCGGCACTACAGTGCCCCTCGAGCTCAATGTGTGAGCATCCGGCCAAGGCGCGTGTTGGGGACGTAGTTGGACTGACAATCGGGTCATGATCTTAGTGTTCGTTTCTTGGACAACTTCAGCGCTGGTGAGTTGTGTATATACTCAGGTCGATGTGGAGAGCTGACACCGGAGTAGGCACACGAGGAGCAACCTCCGCCGAGTATTTTCTCAAGTCTGGTTATGCTGTCATCTTCATGCACCGGCAGTTCAGCCTGCAGCCGTTCAGCCGGCACTACTCGCACTCCACCCATCCTTTCTTAGACTTCCTAGACTTTGACCGCTCTCAAGTTCCTCCCGAAGACCCCTCGACTGCATCACACATTGTCGTGCGCCCGTCCGAGCGCGCACAATTGCTTGATGTTCTCACTGCGTACAAGGTGGTGCAGAACGCCGGCACGCTGCTCACGCTCACGTTCGTGACCGTGAACGACTACCTCTGGCTTCTTCGTGCTGTTAGCCAAGAGATGTCGGTGCTCGGACGGAGAGGTTTGTATTACCTCGCTGCCGCAGTGAGCGACTTCTTCTTGCCCCGGCAAAGGATGGTAAGCAGCTGCTTCATTCACTTCGCAATACCGTTCGCTCACATGCATTCGCTCTATGACAGTCCGAGCATAAGATCCAGTCCGGCAAGGGCAGCTTGCATATCGAGATGGACCAAGTTCCCAAAATTCTCAAACCTCTTGTTGCCGAATGGACGCGAGAGGGCTACATCATCTCCTTCAAGGTTTCGCTACTCCTGAGCCCCGTTGACGTTCGTACTGACCAGATATCCATCATAGCTCGAGACCGACCCCGGCCTGCTTATCCCCAAAGCCCAGCAAGCCCTTGCACGGTACGGCCACCAGGTCGTTGTCGGGAACGACTTAAACCGGCGCAAGTTCGAGGTCGTTTTCGTCTCGCCCCGTGCGGCTACTCCTACCTCCCTAGAGCAAAGTGACAACAATGAGTCGCCGTACGAAGAATCATGGCTGCGAATCGATCTCGAACAGACTCCGAAGAAGGAAATTGAGGAGGATATCGTTGTGGAATTGGTGAGGCGGCATCAGAACTGGATACAGGCCGGGTTCTCAGTGTAAAGGTGCACTGTGGGCATTGCTTATGAATAAAATGCCTACGGATTCGGAGGCCTCACATTGAGCTAGGCGAATACACCCATCCGTGTCGACATGCGATATCCGTGCGCAGCGAGGGCAAGGTTTTACGAAGGCCCCTCGTCCATCGTAACAGTGTGCCCAAGACGTAAATTAAGGCAATTTGCACCAGCCAATCGAGTCTGACTGTTGCTAATTGATACTCCCCTCTAGTGGTGCGAGAATGGACGATAGGCCTCGATGCAGCCCTGCCCAATAACAAATGCAGAATGTGTCTAATCAGGCGAGGAAGCGGCGTTGCCCTATAACATTGATGATAGACAGCGCGTCGCCTTTCTAGCCACATTGTTACAGCTAATCAGGCCATTTGTCAGCCATTATCCAGCGGCATCCCGACACTTGTCGACGACAGTCACACACTCGCCTGGCTCTGGCCGTTCATTGAAGGGATGTGCTTTTACCCAGATAATGCTGGAGGCTGCCGCGAGCCTTGAGAGATGGCTGACTGACACGTTGCGGGCTTCCTGATCCTCGCATACGTGCTTCCACAAGGGTACTGATTAAGCGCCATCCAGAGTGTTAGGAAGATACAACTTCCTGGGCCTGATAAAGGTTAGTCCAGGCTAGTATTGGAGGAGATTGATCACCATCTGAGTCATGATCCACAATCACAGCTTGAACAACGCGGTACGCCTCTTGTGCTGACGTCGGGCGCCTCCTTGCCTCCTTGAGCGACTTTGTCAGGTACGTACTCATCCTTCTAGGGAGGTTGATTTGGTACTGAGATACTTTCAGGGGATGACACTCAAAGTACGCCGGGGCGAGAAAGGAGGGTGTATAAACTGTGAAGTATACAGGCCACAGGGCAAGGTATAAAAGGGCAGTTCCGAAGCTAGGAAAAGCACGTCCCACATCCTCAGCAACCCCCTTAAAGTCCCTACTTCTCCTGTGACACTGAAAACCATAATAAGCCACAAATATGTCTGATTCCCGTGTTTGGTTCAGTGAGTGTTCTTAATACCGTGATTGAGGTTGTTCTGACGTATCGTACAGTCACTGGTGCTTCGTCTGGCTTTGGCCGCGAGACCGTTGTTCAAGCTCTCGAGAGTGGTGACAAGGTCGTGGCAACGCTCCGTCAACCCACCGCCCTCGATGACCTCACGAAGAAGTACTCCGCTGATCGCCTTAAGGTGGTCAAGCTCGACGTAACAAAGCCCGCGGAGATCGACACCGCGTTCGAGCAGGCAAAGACAACATTCGGCCGTGTCGACATCGTGTTTAACAACGCCGGCTACGTCGCTGTCGGCGAGAACGAAGCTGTTCCGGACGAGGTCTCGCGCCCACTATTCGAGGTCAACTTCTGGGGCGCCGTGCACGTTTCCCAGCGTGCGGTGAAGTTCTTCCGTGAAGAGAACAAGCCTCAGGGCGGCCTGCTCCTCCAGAACAGCGCAATGGTGGGGCTGGCAGGTGTCCCCGTCATTGGCTTCTACTCCGCGACGAAGCATGGTAAGCATTTCCACTACATTATCCTACCGTCATGCTGAGCCGGTGGGTCGATAGCACTCGAAGGTTTTAGCGAGTCTCTAGCGAAGGAGGTTGACCCTGCCTGGAATATCAAGGTCAGATTGCCTATCTCCGCCAGGCCAATGGTCCCTGATACCCTACATAGGTCGCTATTGTTGAGCCCGGCGCATTCAAGACTTCCGTATTCAACCTCGACACGAGCATGGTGCTCGTGCCCCAGCACCCCGCTTACGCCAACCCCGCCCTGCCCGTATATCACTTTCGCGGGGCGTTCCTCAAGGGCGCTGGTCAGGAGGTGGATACCCCCGCTGACCTTGCGCCCGCGGATACATCACTCGCCGTCGCGAAGATCATCGAGTTTTCGAGACTCTCGAGCCCACCGTTGCACTTCCCGCTAGGGAAGGACTCAATTGGCCTCATCCGCGAGAAAATCAAGACCTTGACCGAGGAGATCAACCAGTATGAGTCGTGGTCGGAAAACTTGGGCAAGTAAGCTGTGGTTTGCATAGTTTTGCGGAGTCACAGACTACGTCAAGTATCACAGTATCCTTAGAATACGATCGAATCACTTCGCAGTCCATAGAATGGCTTCCTCTAACCAAAAAAGATTGTCGGAATTTGATATGTCTGCAGATTTCGATAGAGTCCGGTCGGCAATAAGATCTCACTTTGAGTTCCGTGTATTAACATATCAAGGCAAATACCGTGGTGGTGAAAATTCTTTGCGACTCAATGCGAAGCCAAAAAGAGATGAAGATGCATCACTTATAGCAACTCCTGGTTTCGATCCAGGGACTTCAGGGTTATGAGCCCTGCACGCTTCCACTGCGTCAAGTTGCTGCAAATGGAGCATTGATACACTTTGTACCATTGTACGATCTGGTTGGCAAGTCCGGTGATGTCCCTCATATGCCCCAATATAATCAGTGAATCACCGGCTTTTTATCGCACGGACGCAGAGGGATTAGTCTTTGGTGAACTCAGTGTACATCGAGTGATTTGACAAATCCGGAAATCACATAATTTAAGTTATAGGGACCAATCCTAGAAAAGGTATTGAGAAGCATCACATGACACCAAATTTCGCAGTACCGATCGAGATTCGAGACAGACTACAAGCCCACCGCACATTGCACTCAGATTACACTCAACACTCACCCTCGGGGACGCCAATCGACCATGGCGGACAAGATCACCCGTATAGCCATTGTCGATGCCAACCGCTGCAAGCCCAAACGATGCGCGCAGGAGTGCAAAAAGGTGCGGTCGAAATCATACATCCTGCATATAGTGAATGCTGATATAAGTAGTCATGTCCCGTCGTGAAAATGGGTATGATCTTCGCCATCATGGCCACCACATCTCTGAGCCGATGTCATAGGAAAGCTATGTATCGAGGTCAAGTCGTCTGACAAGATCGCATTCATCTCGGAGTTCCTATGCATTGGGTGCGGCATTTGCGTGAAGAAGTACGTGCCTCCGAGCTCGCGTAGTCTGTCGTCAGGATTCAACCTACGCATAGGTGCCCATTCGAAGCCATCGCCATCATCAACCTCCCCACGAACCTCGACTCTCAGGTAACACATCGCTATACCGCGAATGCTTTCAAGCTCCACCGCCTACCAACACCACGACCCGGGCAAGTACTCGGGCTTGTCGGCACCAACGGTATCGGCAAGAGTACCGCTCTCAAAATCCTCGCAGGGAAGCTGAAGCCGAACTTGGGCCGTTACGACGTGCGTGGTCTGTCGTAGCTCGTATTCCCTGGCTAACGTTGACGCGGTCCGCAGGACCCGCCAGATTGGCAGGAGATCCTGAAGTATTTCAGGGGTTCTGAGCTGCAAAACTACTTCACCAAGGTACTCGAGGACAACCTGAAGGCGCTTATTAAGCCGCAATATGTCGACCACATCCCCCGTGCGGTGAAGGGCGTAATGACGGTGACGCAGATGCTCGACGGGAAGCTCGAGCTCGACAACAAGCAGAAGATCTGCGACGACCTCGAGCTGAACGAGGTGCTCACCCGCGAAATCGGCCAGCTATCCGGCGGTGAGCTCCAGCGGTTTGCAATCGCGATGTCGTGTATCCAGCGCGCGGACGTGTACATGTTCGACGAGCCGTCGAGTTACCTGGATATCAAGCAGCGTCTGAAGGCGGCAGAGGTCATCCGCGAGCTGCTCACGTCGAACAACTATGTCATCGCCGTCGAGCACGACTTGTCCGTGCTGGACTACCTGTCTGACTTCGTATGTTGCTTGTACGGCAAGCCGTCGATGTACGGTGTGGTGACGATGCCTTACTCTGTACGCGAAGGTAAGCCCGACACATAGGCCTGTGAGGCGACCTGATACTGATGAACACCAGGTATCAACATCTTCTTGGACGGTTTTATCCCGACGGAGAACCTGCGATTCCGTGAAGAGTCGTTATCGTTCAAGATGGTGGAAACAGCGGAGGAGCTGATCATCGACAAGACGCGGCACTACTCCTATCCGTCGATGACGAAGACGAATGGCGGCTTCAAGCTGACGGTCGAAAGCGGTTCATTCACGGACTCGGAAATCATTGTCATGTTGGGCGAGAACGGGACGGGCAAGACGACCTTCGTCAAGCTGCTTGCGGGCGACACTCCCGACGAGGAGACGGACAAGCAAACGCTCGCGGTGTCGCTCAAGCCTCAAACGATCTCACCGAGTTTCCCCGGAACCGTGCGGATGTTGCTGCTGAAGCGCATAAAGGCAGCATTCATGCATCCGCAATTCAACACGGACGTGCTCAAGCCGATGAACCTGGAGCCAATCATGGACCAGGAGGTGAAGACACTCTCGGGAGGAGAATTGCAGCGGGTTGCCATTGTTCTTGCGCTCGGCAAACCGGCTGTGTCTGTATACCTCATCGATGAGCCGAGCTCGTGAGTCACCTCGTGCTCCTTGGATTCGACCACATCTGACAATCAGCCTAGATTCTTGGACTCCGAACAACGTATCATCGCCAGCAAAGTGATCAAGCGGTACGTTGAAAATCGATCATCTGTCGTGCGGCGTAGATTGACATGTTGAACAGGTTCATCCTACATGCGAAGAAGACAGCGTTTGTCATTGAGCACGATTTCATCATGGCCACTTACCTCGCCGACCGTGTCATCGTATTCGAGGGCAAGCCTGCGATCTCCGCAACTGCCACCCCGTACGTATATGTGTTACATGTCTGCATTTGCAGTCGTAGCTAACAGATATTGGATGACAGCCCACAATCACTGTTGACCGGTATGAACAGATTTCTCGCGTCACTGGAGATCACGTTCCGCCGCGACCCGACGAACTACCGCCCGCGTGTGAACAAGAAGTACAGTGTCAAGGACCGCGAGCAGAAGGGTATGTGTTCCTTACTCCATGCTTCATTCCTGCTACACGAGCTGACCTCCTCATAGCGTCCGGAAACTACTTCTTCCTCGAGGAGTGAGCTGCTTCTAGTGCGGCGTTCCGCGCAAAGCGTGTACTCTGCATACCACGACTGACAGCAATAGCGAAGGATTACCGAGTGTAAAGTAGCCGCTGTAGCCTACCCAGCCGTTGAGCATGACCAAGCCTGACTAGAGACTTGAGTAAGCCCCCTGCGCAGACGCAGCGAGGGCTTATGGAATACATATTTGTTGTACTATCACGAGACATCGCCGTGGATATTATCACTTCTGGATTGTGAGGCAACAGTATGTTGTGCGAATGTCTTCGAGACTGTTCGAGTGTGATAAAGAGGACCACGCAGAGCAAGTCCGAAGCTCCGGAGGGGTCCGAGGGGGGTGCCGGGACGGGCGTCTGTTGTAATCAAGCCAAACAGGGTGACAAAGGGCAAACACCAGCAGCAGCTTAGCCGCCGGGCGCTCTCCCATCCTTGTCTTCATCCACCATCTCCTCCTCATCGTCTCCTCGCACTCGTCGTAAGTCTCTCCATCCTCGCTGTGTTTGCAGGTACTGACGGCTCTTCTGACGCGGCTCTTCTCCTTGTGCGGTTCGACGTGCTTCTGCTCATCGATGCGTTCCATGCGCTCATCGTCTCCCATCTACTCTGCGATCCTCCTCGATCGTGTGCACGACGTCCTGTCGGACTTAGTCCTCACTTCCTTATAGCCCTCTAGACTGTCGCAATGGCTCTCAAGCGCATTAACAAGGTGCGTCCGATTTCGCGCCACCAGCTACCCACACCCAGCTGCGGCGCCTGCTCGGCCGGATGTGGTGTGGTCAGGCAGTGCAGCGCCCACGAACTGTTTTTCAGAGGCGATGTACTGACCACTGGCTTCTCTTGCTGCATTGCAATTCTTGTATTTGCGGCTGCACTCTGCTATGCGATGTACAGGAGTTGATCGATCTTGGCCGGGACCCGCCTTCCTCCTGCAGCGCAGGCCCGACGGGCGATAACATGTTCCAGTGGCAAGCGACGATCATGGGGCCAGTACGTGCACTTCCCTGTGGTTTCCTATTACGTGTGAAGCTCGGCGTTACTGACGTCCTGTCGTGTGATGATTGGCTTGGCCTCAATTGTATGCTCTGCGCTCGTCGTATGTGGCCAACAGGGTGACTCTCCCTACGCGGGCGGCGTGTTCTTCCTCTCGATCACGTTCCCAGTCGACTACCCCTTCAAGCCTCCCAAGCTCAGCTTCACGACGAAGATCTACCACCCGAACATCAACGCGAACGGGTCAATCTGTCTGGATATCTTGAGGGACCAATGGAGTCCAGCATTGACGATCTCGAAAGGTATGTGGCAATCCTCGTCTGAGACGCATTGGCAGCGTGTACTGCGATATACTGCATCGTCTACAATCTTCGCGTCCACGCTTGCTAACTAATCGTTCCAGTGCTCCTTTCGGTTTGCTCAATGCTGACGGACCCGAACCCTGACGACCCCCTCGTTCCCGATATCGCGCACTTGTACAAGACCGATCGGGCGAGGTATGAGGCGACAGCTCGGGAGTGGACAAGGAAGTGCGTGGTTCCCATCTTGTGCCCCGTCATCTTGCGTACTCACAGCAAGCCTGCCCACCAGGTATGCCATGTAGCGGGTTTTGGGGAACGATACATGACGAACGAGCATGTGGTGTACGATGTGTTATGTCTTGTCCTTCTTTGAGCCCTCCGTGATGATGTGCCCCCGCCCAATCGCATATGTGTATTCCAGCCCTCAATGATGACGACGCCTTCGTGAACCGTTGGAGTGTTCGACAATTCGTAGTTCACAGTTCATCGTGGGTATATCCATAATCTTGGAAATCGGACAGGTGATGTTCCCGAGTCCGTGAATGATTTGAATGTACGAACAACACAGCTTTTTCGCAACAGAAGTTGCGCAGCGCTGCTCCGCTGAGGCGATGACTTCAAATTGTCGTCATGGGACTTGTTCGCCTCAAGCTTACAGCGGTTGGCGAAATCTTTGGACAGGCGCCCCGCGAGACGCGCCCGCACGAATCAATCCAAACAATCCAAAGAATTCAGAAAACTATTTGAGGTCCTCTTCGTGCATCTTGACTGCACCGTAGGCATGCATGACACAAGTAGGCTTCATACGAGATCACTTGTATCGAGGAAAATGTGTGTATACATATGTACGATGTGTTCCAAGGCCTGCGCCCGCCACATAGTAACGGTAGTCCTATATGACCCTCAGTACTCCTCTGACCAACATGGTCAAACGCCGTATCAGCGCTGACCTTCTGACATGAGTACAAGCACCACACAGCTCTAGGATGGGTACCAGAGAATGTTTTTGACAGAGTTGACGGCCTGAAAAGAGCACCAAGCATCAGGACGAGGCCGACACCGACTACTAGTTCTGTCTTAGCTGTTGCTATGTGGCGACCACTTCAACAGTCTACTGGACCTTTCACGCCAATTGACTGAGCTATGTACATTTATAACATCTATACCATGCCCCTATGTACATATTTTACACACAAACATGTGTCAGGGTGTGTCTATGAATTCTTTGAATTCTTTGGATTGTTTGGTTTGATTCGTGCGGGCGCGTCTCGCGGGGCGCCTGTCCAAAGATTTCGCCAACCGCTGTATCATGTGGGAGGTATAGACATAGCAATTAGAATGTGTGTAGATCCATGAAACGCCTCGTACCTACTTACTGCAGTATTAAATGTAGACGTCGCGCTTCGCGTACTTACTGGTAAGGTCAGCTGAATATTGATTCCCAAACTACACTTCTGCACACAGCTCGGAAGATTCGGAGTAATAAACCATTGCAAGATTACATAGCCGATTCTTGGGCTGCACCGCACGAGTTATAGTCGGTCTTTGTCTCAACTGCGTCAATCGTGTGCGAGCTCTGTGCCATTGGCAGCCCTCGAGCCCTCCTCATCCCAGCCTTCTAGTACTGACACACTTGGTCGCCCATACAAATACAAGTCCATACGTGCTCGTTATTCGGACTCCTTCTCGATACCGAGGGCCGCATGCGCTGGGCCCGCTGGTACTGCGAACTCACCTACGGCGACAAGCTCTCTCAACTATCTCCCGAGGAAGCAACTTAAGAACGAGTCAAGGATGTAGAACTCGCCAGTGCGATGATGCTTCCCGTCCTCATTTACTCTAAATTCTCCACCCCTCGTCACCTCCGCAATCGTCTGTTGCCCATTGTGGACGGACATCTTGTGCCCAAACATCCATGTTCGTCTTGCGGGAGGACGCGACGCGGTACGGTATGAACGCCCCACTGAATGCTAAGCTAGTCGAAGATGTCGCGCAGCGGCTAGAAGTCCCGGGTCAACAACCCGGGCACGTCCAAGTGGTCCATCATAGCATCCGTTTATTTACTCATGCACACTAGTGGGTGATTGGCTCGACAGCGTGACATTCCGCTACTTCTCCACATCAAATTGTCCGAACACTGGGTCCCTCTCATTAGTTGACCTCTTACTTGCTCAAATCATCATGCACATGGTTCAAACTCGGTACATTGGTAGAGATGCATCTCAAATACTATTGCTAGAAATATCATGGTTATCGGTAGCACGGGCGAGGAGGAATTCGCTGTGCACCACCGAGGGGTACTTTCAGCCCGTCCGAACTCCCGGGCCTTGATAGTATCACGTTCGTCAAGGGTAACTTCAATGTATAATCACTACAGCCGACTGCGCGCGGAAATGCGCAAGGTCGCCCCGGTCGCTTGATTCGTAGAACTTCGATTGGGATCTCGATCAGACAATCCAAGTTGCGCAACCTGTATGACCCCTCGTCTAAAAGGAAATTGATTCATTGAACCACATCCAACACGGCGAGACAAAGTAGTACAGCAGAGTCGATCTTATTCGGATCAGTGTCCATGCCGATTAATGTTAATGTTAGTTCTTGTTCACCTCGGTGACTGCATCAGGAAACGCGAATATCTCCAGCCGGCCCGTGAGGCACCGGACGGAGCCGATGGAGCCGCGGAGATCTGGCTCCGTGCATCTCCGGATGGAAATGCCGGTCTCCATCCAGCGTGCGTCGGAGACCAGCCGGGCTCGCGAGATTGACCTAGCTCATGCGGGTTTTTGGTATTTGGGTGCGGTACGGCCCCCGCGAGCTGGCGCATGTGCACCGACAACGTTGGAGCCAACAGTGGAGTCCGGACAAACCGTCGAGGGAGGCCCACGGAGATGCACCCTCCGGACGGAGACAACATCTCCCTTTGGGTCCTGCCGGAGCGCCCGGAAACCTATATCCGTACGGAAATTTCCCACTTTCCTGATGTGGCCAAACTGCGTGTCCCATTCCCATTCTACCCTTGGGAGTTTGAACTATCACCCAAGAAGGTTGCAGAGCTTAATGTATTCGATGTTGACGGGCTTAGTTTGTAGTAGGATCGGTAGTGATATTTGCAAAGACAAAGGAAAACGGCTGCAGGTGTGATACTTTACATATGGCACATCGCATCACTTATACATGCCAGATCTGCGAGGAATGGAATATCGTTCATGCTATGCACTAGGGCCGGGAAGGAGTCGCCGTTCGAAGTGGTCCAGGAATAGCCTTATGCATGAAGGCGACAGCGTCAGACTTGTGCACTGCCGCTCTTTGCTCAGTACTCATTCACCACGCAAGCATAGGAAATGGCCTTACGTCTCTATGTCCGGCTTCTGTTCAAGACGTTGGAAGAGCTTGTTCGTAATGACGCGCTCCGCCTCCTCGGTAAACCCGTATTGCACTCCCAGCACCCTAAGCCCGTGGTCCAGCGAGTCCACCGGCAGGTCCGCCACGTCCTCCGGCCTGACCACGATACGTCTGAGTACGAGTATATCCAGGTTCGGGCAGTTGCGCGCGACAGCGAGGAGGCCGCGCACGCCGACAGTGCAGCTCGGAAAGTCCCGCCCGAACGATGTCTCCTCCAGTATCAGCATCGTGAGCGCGGGCAGCGCTGCAGAGATCGTGGAGACGTCCGCGTCCTCCACACTGAACGGTACGTACGTGCTGTATCTCACTACGAGACGCTCGAGCGAGGGGAGGCCGAGCAGGGGCGCGACGGCGGCCGCGAGGGAGATGCGCGGTTCGACGTCCTGCAGTGTTTTGGACGCGACTTCGATGTTCAGCTCTTCTAGGTTCGGGAACGCCCGCAACCAAGCAGCGCAGCTCTGGCGCAGGAGCGGCTCACCGCCATAGCGGTAGCTTGTGCAGCTGAATTGTTTGAGAGTGGGACATGCGAAGATGTCGGTAGATGGGCTACAGCGTTCGAGGTACAGCCTGGAGAGGCTACAGAAACCGCTTGAGAGATCTTGGAGGGCAGGATTAGGAACCCCGGCGAGCTCTGGTAGGTGGAGGTCCTCAAGTAGTGGCATGACGGCGAGTGTTTGGACATCGGCGAGGTCGACAGATTGAGAAGAAGAAATGGAAAACTCGATGAGCGCATTTAACGGTAAAAGAGCCGAAATGATGCTCGAGGGAGATAAATCCTCGATGTGGAGATGCAGATCGGTCAGCCTGGGGTTGCGCTCGCAAAAGGCCTTTGTGATGTTTGACAGAGCTAAGGCCCATTCCGCCCGAGTGCTCGCATCAGGATTACCAGCAGTCGCCTCGTCGCATCGGACAGTGATTATCTCCACCGACGGGGATAGGAAGCATAGCATTGCGTCCGGTTGGGAGAGTTCTGCGACCCAGTGCATACGGAAGAGATTGGGGAAGATTGGCTTGCGCTCAGAGAAACGACGTATGACTGAGTAGCTCGCTGGGTCGAGCCTCTTCGGACCGATGCTCAAAGCATGGCCCAAGTGGAGCGATTGGACATGGACAGTGTAATGTAGCACGCGCTCCCATTCATGTTCTTGAACGCCATCGAGTAGATACTGCAATGCGATTTACGTATGTGAGCCTTAAATCTCGCCATTGGAGGGTGTCATTCAGATATCATACCTGGTCTGACTGGGGGTCCAGGTGAAATGACGGCAACAGATGAAGGATGGGGTAGATGTCATCGAACATCGACCACAGGACATGTATAGCGGCTTCGTGGAAAATCCTGCAGACTCGTGCAGAGCTCGCGAGTGTTGCTCGGCGTTCAGTCTCCGCAGAGCCCTCAGAAGCGAATGCCGCACTGAACATCGTGTACTCATACCATTCGAAGATCTCGTTGACGATGTCCACTACGGACAAGGCGCGGTAAGCCATGGTGCTCGTGGCAGTGCGGGAGTAATGACTGAAGAGGGCGGCGCTCTGTCTCTGCGAGATTACAACTTATAAGCAAATGGTAAGAGGTAGTGATGTAACGCGTTGCAAAAAACTCCAGTCCAGGATCCAAATGGCTAGAGTGGCTAGAGCGTGGGACAGATGGATGTCGATTATCCGATCGCGATTTGAAGTTGCTGCTTGCGCCTTGGTATATACGTGATCCAAGCTTGAGGCATCGATTATTTCTGATCGACTATAGCGCTAGCTAATACCTAGCGAAACGACTGTCGGACGTATGGCTCTTATGGAACCCGAGGTGGTCCTGCAACATTTTGATTCGTCTCGGTCATAATATACATACCTCATGCCCGGTTATACTGAACATGCACGATGGTACTCAAGTGCGAGGCAGTTGCCCTCCAGAGCATATTCAGTTGTATCCGACTATTCCTAGTCTTGCCAATGATCATCATAATCTTACAGTTTCTACATTTCTTGACTTCTTGGTGCGCATTATGAGCTCTGCAACGCATCACGGATCCGATACTCCCAGTATCTCGAAGTTTGTTAGCATATTGCATACGCAAATCAGGGAAGCGAATACACACTTCTTGCGCATGACATCATGCTCATTCGCGAGACTCTTCCAGATCTGCATCACTAATCAGCATGTCCCCGGCATCTTGCTTGCGGCTTAACGCACTTCTACGGCTTTCGCTGTCGCATCGCCTCCTCGCTTCTCGTATGCATCCGCCATGAACTCCAGCGCAGCGACACAGGGCAACTGCGCCTTCTCAGTAGGGAGGGGATTGTCCAGGTCGAGCACCTCGTCGCTGGCCGCTGGTGGCTGAGCTGCCGTATACGGCTCAACAAACGTTGTGAGCTCCTCGAAAGGGGTCTTCGTAGATTCCAGCACGCCGCGGAGGTAGTTCCAAGCAGAGGGGTTGTTGGGAGCGAGTGCGATCTTCTCCTTAGTATACGATAGTTCCCGCTTCCGCACCTGCTCGCGATCCTCGTCCCCAAGCCTCACTCCACTTGCGTACACAACGAAGAACCGGTGGTGCCATGCAGAGTTATTGCGCACGTCTGCTTCTAGAAGGTCTTCGACGTATGCGCGCTCGCGAGCCCAGAGACGGTTTTCCTTATTGAAGTGTGCGAGGATCCACTGGCGGTAGGACCATGTGTGATAGTTCTTTGTGTCCACGTCGAGTACGTCGCGGAGGAACTCGAGTTCGAGCACGGCGACGTCGACAGAATTCATCGCGGTGAGAAGCAGCCGACGGTGATGCCACACCTGATACGTTTTCATGAACTGCTTCGCCACATCGTCCATCAGTCGTAGTTCTTCCTCCAGATCGGATTTCAGTGCGATCAAAGTCTTGTATCGGTGTTGCCTGTGCGGATCCGGGCGTCATATACAGGGTCGGCCTCGAAGCTCTCAGCAGCAGCATGAGAAGCTTACCAAGCGGTGTAGTGTGCAGGGTTCATACGAATGATCCTCTCGGTCAGCTTGAGCACTCTTGTGCTCATCTCTCCTGACTTGACGACCGCGCGAAAGTAGTCTGTTGCATCTTTGTCTGCGGGTGATGTCAATGGGTGGCCGTGAGTGTACTCGGCGCGTACGGACACTCTTCGGTGTAGAAGATGGGTGCGACGGGGTTCACGTTTTCGTATTGGCGGAGAGGCGCAACGTCTACCCACTCTGGGTCGTCGGCGAGTAGATCCGACATGGTGGTGTGGTTCAGAGGGTTTCGGGGTGTGGCGCGGTGGGTGTTTATGATCAGAGACAGGCGCTTGCATTCGAATCTTGTCTCCTGATCCAAGTATCATTATGAAAGAGCAGAATGTTTCCTTACTCTACTACACACGCCCTTTAGCTGAACTATTGATGCGTTCATGACCACTAGGTATATCGCTATTGTACATGCTCAATATCGCCTTTTTTCTGAAGTCTAATACGTCACGGCGGCGACTAGGAATCCCAGAGCTTGATTTCTCCAGTCGCAAGTACTCAAACTTGCTTGACGCGATCAGTCAAAGGAACGTACTGAAGAGCGCGATTAGCTCGGACAATATAGAAGCACTGAGAGTCAAACTCGCCAGGACATTGAAGAGAGGCTTCTCTGTGATGTTGCCGTCCGCATCCTTGTCAACCTGGAACGACCCCTTCAGTATTCTTACATTCAGCCCTCAGGAACAATCTGTACCTGCATGATCTGCTGGGTATGCGTCCCTACGGGGATAAACATACGTCCAGGGCGCGCGAGCTGTTCGACGAGCTCCGCGGGAAGGCTGGGAGCGGCCGCACCGACATGTATAGCATCATAGGGACCATCTTCAAGGAGACCTTCGATCGCCCCTTGCATCACTCCTCTGTGCACGAGCACGTAGGATGTGCGAGCTGAACAGCGTACCTTTACGCCCATCTCCCACGATCATCTTAATCTTCCCGTCGTCGAGTGCGGCGCCTAGCCCGTCCTTGCGCAGGTTCCCGACGGACCACTGTACCAGCTCCGGGACGTGTTCAATGCCCACTACCTTGCTATCTTTGCTCCGGGCGTTGTGCGGATCCTGAAGCAGATGGTAGAGTACCGCACTGAGGTACCCGGATCCCGAGCCGACGTCGAGGACGCGTGCCCCTGGCTTGAGGAATGACAGGAGTCGTTCTGCAGCATGAGCGTGCTGTGCAGAACCTTAACACAATATGTATTCATGGGTAGGGCATCGGCAGTGCATACCATATGGGGAGCAGAGATGGTCGCTCCATGCCCGATCTGCCTTGCATCGTACTGATGTCGATGATCTTGTACCTTCGGTCAAGACCAGCTACAGGCTTACTGAGGAGAGTCCTCGTACGCAGCGTGTGCGAGCCGCACGTAATGTGCGCGATCGACCTGCATCATGGCCTGCTGTTGCGCTCAATTCATCCGTCCTCGATGTACAGTTATGATGGTACGTACACTGGTCACCCGCTCGGAGGTGATTATTTCGGCGTTGGCCATGTTCGCGATAAGCTCCGCGTTTGTAGCACCTGTGCACCTCCAAGCCATCGTGCGCTTACGCTTGCGAGGTGCCAGACGCAGGAATTGGTTTGGTCAGCTCAGCTTCGTCACTTCGCAAGATCGCGGAGACTACCGAAGTATTGAATGTAGATGGAAGAGTTGCAGCTGCGCACAGCTCACTTGCAATTGCAATGATAGCAGTATGGAGGCTTGAGCTTGAAGCTTTGAAGCTTGAAGTCGTACCAGCCACTGATCTTACCTTTACGTTACACCGTTCACGTCAGCGGGTCCTGGGAGTTACCGTTATTGGAATTAGTTGTAACTCGTAAATATAATCCCCTCGCAGACTTAGAAGAATCCCGTCGCTGTGACCTCTCGTACTTTTCCAGTACGCCCCTTATACCGGATGTTCCAAAGACGAGCCCTTACGTGCCGAGTCTGCCGACTTGTACAGGAGTATTGCACAACGACTTGTATGAACCATATATAACTACGGTCACATTGCACACGAAACGAGGCTCGTAATTGAACGCGCCGCTCGACCTCGCCCGGTGACCACCCAGCTCACACGCAATCACCTAGTACCACTATAGTATATGACCAGATGCCATGATAGATCACTTGGACGTACCCGTCAATCCGATACCAGTTGGGTTGCTGACCCGGGACTCAGAGCCGCCGCGCGATATCTTCGACCAGCCCAGCGTGCAGTGGGGCGTTCATGCCGTACCACGTCGCGTCATCCCGACATCGTGTCGCCCTGCAAGACCAAGATGTAATGTTCGGGAACTAGTAGATGGCCGTCCTCGACTGGCAAGAGACGATTGTGGAGGCGAGGAAGGGCGGGCTATTTTGGAGTGAATATGAGACCAGGGAGCATCGTCGAGCTGACATTCCCATAATCCTCGCGTTCTGCAGCGGCTTCTTCGGGATGCAGTGAGGAGGGATCGACCGTGTTAGCGAGCTCGCGATACCAGCTGGCCCAGCGCATGCGAGTTCTAGTGGTATTGAGAATGATACCGAATGCCGATGTGGGTGCAGGGCGGTACTTAGCATTTACGGGTTTGTACTCGTATGTACGGGCGACCAAGCACGTTAGTACTAGTACTAGAGGTCCGGGAGTGGGCTCGGTAGTTGCCATCGGACAGGGCTGGTTGAGGATCAACTTCAACGTTGACCACGGCGCGACGTGGATACCGGATCTCAGGCGTCGTGCAATGAACGCAAAGGTCTGGAGAGCGCAATAAAAGGTGCTGGTAATCATCCTGACCAACATTGAATAAGATCTAGTACTTTGATAATATAACTCTGACGCCCCTGCGCATTGATTCGCGAAGTTCAGTATGACCAATGCTCCTCATGCTAGCTAGAGCACGTAATTCTAGTCCTTGGCTGCCTACAGCACTAAAGGAAATGATGGTTTCTACACGCTATAGGATCCCGTGAATCTAGCTGGGTCTAACTCCCCAATTTGTTGATGTAACGGCATAACAAGCGACGACCTGAATGTGGTCTCCGACGGCCGCAGCCCACCCAAGCCGACTACTTCCAGGCTAACGCTATCGGACTACACATTCCGTTCAAATTCGATTTCAGCACCCTGACGCGGACGGGAACGCCCGAGTCCGAATCTAG
Source organism: Trametes gibbosa (assembly GCA_022606055.1). Taxonomy (NCBI): domain Eukaryota; kingdom Fungi; phylum Basidiomycota; class Agaricomycetes; order Polyporales; family Polyporaceae; genus Trametes; species Trametes gibbosa. The sequence goes on from JABYQJ010000010.1 coordinate 735,814, forward strand.
CCGCGCGCCCCTCCAGTATCCGAATCGTGCGCGTGTACAACTCCCTGGGCGTATGCTGCACGACTCGGGTACGTACCGTCTCTCAAACATACCCGCAGCTCTCAGGCAGGCGAACTGCGGATCGGCATGCTGTACAATCCCCAGCGGGGGTAGTAGCTGCCAGCTCCAGCATCACCTCACAGCCACCCTTGAAGTCTAGACATTCCCGCGCTTCATGCGCGAGCGCGAGCGCGGAAGTGGAAGTACTGGGTTCGGATGGGCACCGACCTCCACCGACCACCAGTGCGTTCCGGATCCCGTACCTCGACCTGATCGAGAGCTTGCCGCGTCGCGAGTCGGACGGTCGACCCCAGAGGGCAGCGAACGCGAGATCGGAAAGTGCAAGCATGTCTGCGAGACACTCGGCCATTGGCCACGCCCTTACACGACGGCGCTCCGATGGAGGCGCGCCCCGAGCTCCGGCGATGCACTGGCTCTATAGCATGCGAGCCCCGAGCTCTCTCCATCGGACCGACGGGCACTGTGAAGAACTTCGGGTTGTGCTTGGACGCGACCATCCTACGCCGGTGCGCCATTTGCGAAATCGGCTCCCGCGTAGGGTGCGGTGTCTTCGGGCAAAACACACTAATCGTAGCGCCGCAGTGGCGCTGGACGAGGAGCTGGTAAGGCACTCGATAGCTAGGCTTCTATCGACACCCAAGAGCCATCGTTGGTACCTGAGCCGCTGCTGCGGCCTTTAACGATGGTCATATACGCCATGTGATGCTACCGGGCGGCAAGTGCTTGAGCGTTTCGCCCTTACCTTCCATGTTGCGTCGTAACAGCGCCGCTGACACGACATTGACGAGCGCTTGGCCGGATAGCCGGGGCAGACGTGTTGGCGTTGCAGCGAACGTGCACTGTCTGCCACCGCTGATTATGGCAGGTGTAATGCTGAGCGATTGAGACTAGTGGATGCGGCGTAAGATGGCCATTGCGGCGGAGAGATAATGATGGATGTCACATACAGTATACAATGTCGAGATCTAGGGACACCACCCGGATCTCATGCACCTGCGGCGACTTTTCTTCGCGACAGGCACCCACGCACCCCGCTCGATACGAATACCGCCTGCTCATCACTGGGGATTGCCAATTAGCATCTGCGGAGCGTGCGAAACGCGTTGAGGCGTCACCGTCGGCGTGGCGCTTGTGGGAATGAAACGTCGTTCCATGGTCCCAAACACGAGCGATGCGGCGCTGGATGCGAACGTTACTCAGCTGCGTCAACGCATACTGACGGTTTCTGGGTCGTGCAGCGGTCTGGGTATGGATTTTGCCACCGCGAGAACCTGTGCTGTTGACGGGCTCCAATGGATCACGATTCGCTTGCCTAGATATTTCCTGCACGGTGTACCATGATATTGGCCTGATAGCCCGTTACTGTGCCAGATATGTCGTCCAAGGAATGGAGGTCTGCCAAGATGACGGCGCAATGCGGGTGTCGCGCCCCGAGGCTTGAGTATATGCACGCCTGCATCAGAACCGTCAAACGTGGAGCACTCTGAAAATGTGCGGTGCTTCTCACGGCGGACAAACAGCGACTGAGCGAGGGCAGGTACTATTTGCTTCAGAAGATAGATCTGGCAACGCATCTCATCTGCGAGCCAATGATCTGTTCGAAGCAAAGGATACAGTTGTGCGTGAAAAGAAGCTCACCACAACTCGCAAACAGTATACCGAACGACACTGCATGAGACGTGGTCGCCGCATCAACTCTGGGCCACTGTCACCCGAATAGATAATGCTCTGCCTGCAGTGCAAAACGGAAACAATGAGATGGCTTTATGATGCATAGCTGCTGCGTCGAGATGAATATGCACCCGCCATCGAGATCCCTGATAGTCTGCCGCTGTCAACATGGGACGCACCACATTTCATGGCAGGTACAAGCAGTGACCCGGCGATATGTGTATGCGCCTGTGCTCCGCGCAGAATTTACGCTGATAACGGCTATGTTTGGCAAGTCAGTAGGAGCTCGGGCAGGTTCATGGGTGCGCGATTTGGGCAAAGCCTCCGCCAGGGGAACCTCCGATCTTGGACGGAGTCGGGGGCGGCATCAATGCACGCGAGACTGGTGGGGCTGTGACCCACCTGGCGAAGATTTTACGTGCGACACAGGATGGCACCACGCTGCCTCTGCGGCAGTAAACCTTCGCGAAATCGCTGTCGCAGGGTGCAGTGATTCCGAAGAATGGGGAGTTGACTCATTCTCGGAGAGGACGAGAGGATGAGTGCGCAGTAAGCCAATGATACGGCATTGGGGGCGGTGCAAGCGCGGCCTTCATATGACTTTGGACGCATCAGCCAGACGGTAAAGAGTGTCGAACTTGGGCGGGTCAGTCAGCAGATGATGTCCAACCACACTGATAATTGGAATGCGGGATGCACGGTCATTGTGTCAACGGGTCGAACTGATTCGGATGTGCGGCGTGGCGGGAGGAAGGATGGAGAGCGCCCACAAATCCCAAAAGCAGCACAAGGTCGATGGTGGGGGCGCCTAATGAAGCCGCCATGGCTCAACCCCGTCTAGCACACACAAGTCGCGCAACGTTGATCGCTGTACTCAGGTCAACTGCGACGTGCTCATTAGATGGTCTCCGGACGCATCGGGTGATATCGGGTTATCACCGATGGCCATGTAGCCAGGGAGGCACGCAGGGCAGCTTGGGAGCATGGACATCCGGCATTCAGCCCCAAGACGCTCTCGACGCCCAATCTCCACTCAGACCGGTCACCGGGACAGTGCGCGAGAGGAAGTGTGTTCGGCAAGCATGCCTGCGATTCTGAACAGGTACGTGTTTGAACGCTCTTTGATCAACGGCGAGCGGCGGGGCTACGAGCTCGGGAACGTCCGTCGACGCCGTGGCCGTCACTTGCGCCGCTCAATCCAAGCGTCTGTCACTAGGCATGCGAAAGTCCGGGCGGACTGCATTGCCATTACCTCTCATCGCCACATCTTCCAATCTCTTTCAATGACGCTCTGCTGTCGCCTAAGGGTTATAAGAGGGTGACTCGGGAGATCTCTCCTGATCATCATCTTCACAACCGCTTCGGCCCCGGCTCACTCTCCTCTTCTTCTATACTAGAGGATTTTAATTTCTTTTTTCGTATTATTCCGTATATCCGTCTATCCTACCCCCGGCCTTGCCCTCTGCTTGCATTTAAACCGTGCTGATCACCTCTTCGTTCCTCACCACTTTCGACCCCCTTCTTGATCTCGTACCTCCAATGACCGCTCTGAAGACACATTTGACTGCTCTCGCCGAGCAGACTCTCGCACACCCTTCGCTTCCCATCCTCAAGCTTCCCATCTATGACAGTCAAGGAGAGCTGAGGGCCTGGAGACCCGTCTCGTGCAGCGAGTTCCAAGCAGACGTGGAGCACGTCGCAACCCACCTTGCGCACAAGTTCCAGTCTGAGGGTATTCCCCAGCGATCCGTCATTGGCCTTTGGTGAGTGCCTCCCCTTTCACGATCCCGCCCTTTCACCTGACCGACGACATCACACAGGACCAACGGAATGTCCTACGTTGATATTCTGTACATCTACGGGATTGCTCGTGCTGGCTACATTCCTCAGATGTTCTCGCTCCGGTTGCCCAACCCGGACGTCATATATGAGCTGCTAGAGCGTGCAAGCGCCAAGGCCATTGTCTACGAGCCGACGCTCAGTGACATCCTGTCCAACTGCCCCTACCCGTCTTACAGCGCAGACGACCTACGTGACGTTGAGATCGGTGACGCCGTTCTACCACCGATGCCCGTGCCCTACGCTCCCGAGGATCTCGCTATCATCTTCCACACGTCCGGTTCCACGTCAGGCCAGCCCAAACTCCTGCCCTGCAGCTACAAATGGCTCGACAACATCGTACGGAAATCAGCCACCGTCAGCACGCCGCTGCGGACGACCGGTCAAGATGTCACAGTTGCCATGTAAGTACCGCCACATATTGGTCTAGGCATTGCGACTGACAAGGTCTGATTAGGGGAAGCATGTGCCATATCGGCCAGACGTTCATGTTCCTCGCTAGCTTCCAAAACGGCGCGTGCACGATCCAGCCGCGCGCGGTCACCTTCTCGACGGACGAGTTGGTACATATGATCGCGCACGGCGACCTCAATCGCCTCAACCAGTTCCCTGCGTTCTTCGCCGTCCACGCCCGTGCCGCGCGCCTGAACCCGAAGCTGCTCGCGCTCCTCCGCGGTCTCGACGAGATCCTATATTCCGGCCAGCCGATGCCGCGGGAGGATGAGGAGTGGGCATATGCGAACGACCTCCAGATCCGGAACCTGTTCGGAAGCACCGAATGCGGTGCCATGCTCCTTTCCGTGCGCGGAGGGGGTAAGGCGATCCCTAACTTGCGTCCAATCGACGGAACCGCATATGCATTCCTCCCTATCGAGGATGCGCAGGAAAGCGAGGAGGGATGCAAGTACAACGACTCCAACGCACGGATGCTCGAGCTCGTGGTCCTCTCTGACTCGGGAGACTGCCCAGATGTGTCGACGCGCGCGGCCGACGGCCATTATCACACCGGTGACCTCTTCGTCGAGGTCGCCCCCGGCGAGTACGTGAACCGCGGGCGCGGCGATGACTGGATGAAGAGCGAGAACTGTCTTCGGTGCGACACCCGCGCGATAGAGGAGAACGCGCGCCAGACGTGCGGGGACCTCATCTCGGAGTGTATCGTCGTTGGTAATAGTCGGCCGAGCCCTGCCCTATTCGTCGAGCCCGCACAGGGCGTGCAGATGGACGAGGCCCGTATGCGGAGGGAGATCATTCGGCGCACACGTCACTTCCACTCGCGCCGCTACCTGCACGAGCGCATTACGTCTGCGAAGATGGTCGTCGTCGTTCCCAGGGGTACGCTTCCCCGGACGGCCACAAAGGGAAACGTCCGCCGGCGCGCGGTCGAGGACATGTTCAAGGCCGAACTGGACGCGATGTTCATCAGTGCATGAGTGTGGTGATAGTAGTGTTAAAATAGGGCTCGGGCTCGGGCGCGATGCCCAAATTCTCTTTCATTCACTCCGTTGTCTCAATGTTACACACCGCAATCGAGACATTGGCAATACGCTCTAACATATTTCATTCCTATTTCCCCTATATGATTTTCACTTGTCGATCGTACCAGCCCTTTGCTACCGAAGCTCCCTCACCATGTAGCATACCTTGCTCATTATAATGTACCATACGCCTTGGCGCGCTATTAAATCAATCGTTTGCCGAGCGTTCGGCCATAACACTGGTGGGATCATCGTAACCCAGCGCTGCGCATGGGGAAGACGGGAGTGCTATTCCGTGAACCATAACACCTGCCTGATATAGCCGCACCTTGTTGGCGCCGTTCGCCGGTGCTAGTCCCGTTGGCCCCATGCGGTGCCAGGCTGCTCTCGATCACATCGTGTGTTCATCATGGCCAAGAAAGCATCCAGTGGGACGGCCGACAAGAAAGCCTCGGACAAGAAAGCCGGCAAGGGAGATGCAAAGGCAGGCGAGTCCGTAGATAAAAAGGTACGTGTGACAGTGCGCGGCATGCGGCGCATGTCATCCTGAGCGTCGAGCCTGTATCGTCATTCGCCGCCGCCGACAAACTTTCGTCTATCACGACATCTTGTTGAACAACGCCCAAGGTATGTTTGGGCCGCGCCACACATGCGATGTATGCGCTGCTGATCTGTACGTCACAATGCGACAATGCTCGTGGTCGACAGGGCAAGGCCGGTGCGCTGAAGGCCGCGACGTCGGTCAACGTCCGCCACATTCTGTGTGAGAAGCAGTCCAAAGCCTTGGAGGCGCTCCAGAAGATTCAGGTTCGTTGCCACTCTGCAATGGCGTGATAATATCACCTCATCGCGTTTGCTCCGTATCCAGGAAGGCCAGCGATTCGACAAGGTCGCCCAGGAATACTCCGAGGACAAAGCCAAAGGTCAGCGTCAAACTGACTGGGGCGCCCGTTCTCCCTCGGTTCTAATACAGTGATATTTCGGATAGCTGGCGGAAGCCTAGGGTGGCAAGTCCGTGGGGCCATGGTGGTACGCTTAGCCAACGTTAACTGTGCGCGTGCTTGCTTGACTGTTCCTCATCATCTAGGGCGCGTTCCAGGACGCGGCGTTCGCGCTGCAGCCGTCCACGGCGGACAAGCCGATCCTTTCGCCGCTCGTCAAAACACAGTTTGGATATCACATCATCATGGTTGAGGGGCGCAAGTGAGGTCTCCGGTTACGCCGCTATTCAACGCGTATGCAAGCCTCGCAGCGCCCATATGTTTCTATTTCGACAGTTACGATAGTATTGAGTGCCATGACACAGCACGAAACGGAAACCTATATATCACTTGAATAGGCAGCGGAGTTCACCACTTGCCCTTACAAACTACACTTCCGCTTAGTGACTGCTCTGTACAGCGCCCAGGCCCCGCAGTAACAAATAACGTGATGCATTACGACCTGGCTACGACCACCGGCAAACATATGTATACGTCAATCGAGAGCAAGAAAACATACTATAAGCAAGGATGCGCAGGTAAACAACTTGGGACTCGTCCATAAATAGAGCACTATTACCCGGGGGCTTGTCATCTTCGAACACTACATGAAGTCATTGTCGTTGTTTTGTCCCGCAGTAAGCCGCGTCCGATGCTCCAAATACCGCACGAGGTCTTCCGTCGTTTCCAGCGTAGCCGGAAGTCCAGGCATCTGTGACCCATGCAAAATCGGACTTTGCCCCACCAAGGAGTGGGCTCCGGACATCCAAGGCTGAGGAGCGAAGTTGCTAAATTCCATCACGGGGTGCGACATGCTCCCCCCAGTTGCCTGGGGCGCGCTCAGCCGAACGAACGCAGATGGTTCGAGCGGAGCGTTGCCGAAGTGGGAGGGCCCGAGATTTGTGTACGGAAAAGAGGGGAACGTGGAGGTCATTGACGCGGGTAGCGGAGATGGGGTGCTGGGCCCGGGATTAGAAGGCGCCCCGTTCCTCATCGGGTTTTGGGTCATACCAGGTACATGCGGTGAGGCCGGGACACCGGGGGAGCTGATCGTGGCGGGAGGATGTGGGCGAACAGGTTCCACAGGCGCCGAGCGATGCGACATGGTCGGGGGTCCGGATAAGGCTGCATCGGAGGGAGCGAAGCTGGCTAGTGTACCATGTGACTGGGGATTGGACGGCACCCCGCTAGTGTTATTGGAGTGAATGTCTGCCCCCGTAGCGAAGTGATTGTCGAAAGCGGGCGTGGATGGATTCGTGCTGCTCTGAATAGAAGCACCGGAACCAGATGGCGTGGGAGATCTCTTGGGGGCCAGAGCGGCGACTTTGGCCAACTCCATATCATTGAGATTGGCGTTGTAGAACGACGTGACTTGTATTGTCGTCTAGTTTCCTCGTCGTCAGACTTCCTATGTCTGATGATTCCTCTACTCCAGGACACACCTTGTTAGGCATGGACGCGGCAATGCGCTTGAAGTCATCTCCGTGTTGACGAAGTAACTTCAGAAACAGGTCTGCAAATCTGGCGCATCAGATATCCGCACATTCTGCTCATCCAGATAGATACTAACCCTTGTCCGCGTCCGACCAGTTAACACCACCAGCGGCACTCTTTCTACGGGCAGCCGCCTCTGTTTGATCGATGAATTTAGTCTCCGACGAAGCGGAGAGGACAGCTACAACTTCCGTGGGAGCTGAAGATGGCACCACCTCGGCCTCCGCAACCTTGCTCTTGCGAGCCCTCCTCGTACGTTTGGCCGGGCGCACGTCCTCCTCCTACAGTATGCACGTGAGCGAGAGACAGATCGATACGATGTAGGGGACATACTGGTGCGTCATCCCCCTCCTCTTGTCCCAAAGCCGCCACAGCCTTCGCAGTCAGGTTGGCTCGGCGGCGAGGTCTCTTAGACGAAGGTTCCGGATCAGGAGTAGGAGTTGGTGTAGTCTGCGCGGTGCTCCGGCGCGACACGCTAGGCCGTTTAGATTGGTCGATCACAGGCATGGTGGAGGGGCCTGCATCAGGCGCGGTCTCGGACAGAGGTGTAGCCACCGGTAGGGGAGCCGAAGCATGCCCGCGCCTCCGCCTTCCGGACGTTGCGTTCGGCGTCGAGTCTCGTGACACCTCGTCATCATGCTTCAGGATGTCCGCGAGCAAGGCGTTTCCCTTCTGCTTGCCACCGCGACCACGGCGAGTACGCTTGCCGACCGTATTGTGGTCCGCGACGAGTTTGCGGAAGTCGATCGTCGTATTTTTATGCAAGTAGAAAAACGTCACGCATTGAGCCGGGGTCTTGTTAGGGAGGAAGCCAGCGATGATGCCGAACTGCTTTGGATGCACAACGTACTTCTCGAGGAAAGCCGCCTTCTCCTCGTCGGACCAGTCGTTGATTCCAGTCTCCAGGGCGTAGAACGAGTGTGGGTCCTCAACCAAGTTGTTTGTATCGTCGAACATCGGGTCCGCCCGGCCCTTTGTCACAGAGAGCATATCCGGTATGACCGCAGCGTTCTTCGCGGAGAGGTGGTTCGCATCAGTAAGTTCCTCGTTGCCCAAGCTCGCCAAAATTTGTTCCATCTCGAGGTCTGTTCGCACAGCATCACCCATCGCAGCAGAGCGTCTTGTTGTACGACCAGCAGTCGCAGCGGCCTCCTCAAGCGCATTGGCGCGTGCAATATCATCTAGTCTAGCGCAGTGGACCATCCACTTCTCGTGCAACGCGAGATAGTCCTTCCGCAACCGATCGACCTTCTCCGCCAGAGCAGCCCTGTGGGTGGCGAAGCGCTTCCGTAGGGAGTGTTTCGTACCGTCATACGCGCCCTTTGTTGCCTGCTGATGCTCTCGTTCGGTCACGGCTTCGATGATAGCTTCGGGTTGTCGCTCGCGTTGCTCAGGTTCAGCAATGCTCAGGTTAGACCGGATTATCGGCTCCACGTGATCCTCGAGTAACGCCAACGGTGTATTGCGCCGTATTCGGAGACTGACCACCAGTCGAAGAGCATCGGAGAGAGGAAGTTCAGTGATCATCTTCTCGGCGTCAGTCATTGCCTGGTCTAGAGTTACGACGGTGGCCTTCTGGATGGTTGAGGGACGCTCCTTCTGGGAGTGCATTACCGTGTCAAGATCCTTCTCCACACCCTCGGTTTCTTCTCTTAGAGTCTCCTCGCTGACGGGTGGGGAGAGCTCCACGGCCTCGGCATGGTTCCGTTCCGCTGACGGTACAATCCTCGACGGCGATTGGGGCGCCGCATCACTACGATCCATGAATGCTCTGTCCGACGATGTGTCTATTCGGAGAGCTCTGGGCGTTTGTTGAGAATTCGCAAGGGAGGCATGTCGTGATATGGGGGACACAGCAGCATCACGACGGGTGGGAGACGGAGGATCCGAAACAAGCGAAGTTGTGCCAGGCGCAGTAACAGGCACAACGGTAAGGTTGATCTTCTCCGCACTGGCCAAAAGTAGTTCCTGAGTAATCGAAAACTTCGACGCAGGCTGGGCGAGCAGCAAAGAAGACGTTGGACGAGGTGATGGGGCTGCGGAAGACGAAGGCGATGACATCTCCATATCAGACTCATCACATCCGGGCTCGGGCGTCGACGCGGTAGACGATGGTGGTGCGCGCTTACGAGGAACTGGACGAGAGTTTTGCGAGGAAGTTATTGAAGTATCGATGGATAGCGCGGGGCGAGTCGCTTCAACTTTTTCTTCGTGGTCGGCCCGAGTCGTGAGCGTTCGGAGAGGCGTCGAACGAGCAGGGTCTGCAACGGGCTTTAAAGCAGGAGAAGCAGGCGGAGACATATCCATGTCGGATGAATCCGCAAGATCTTCTGCATTGTCACTGGTGACCCTACTTTCTTCTGGATCGTTGACGTGGGCTTCTGTAGTTTCACGAAGGCCCTTGACCTTCGAGACAAAGTCTAAGGCTGGAAGCGTCGTAGGAGAACGCAGACGTACTGGAGAAGCAGGCAACGACATGTCCATGTCAGATTCCGCATCATTCCTCCCATGATCACAAACAGCTTGTGGCAGACTTCGTTCCGCAGACGAAGTGCAAGGTCTAGCCTGTGCGCTCTGAGGGGGGGTATTGACGGCCACACCACTCTCGGGAAATTTGAGCTTTGCGTCGATAGCAAGTGTTGAAGGTACAAAGGAAGGCGCCCTGTGGAGGTAGGAGCGATGTCCTGTAGATATGTTCAGCATCCGACATGGTTTGGCTGACATGGATATGACTGACCGTTGTTCGGTAGACCTTGAGATTGTGGCGAGCGAACGGATCGGCTGTTTGTGATCTCCCTCGATGAATCAATCGATGATTGCGTATGAGAGTTTGAGGGGGCTGCAGTCGGCCTCGAAGAAGCCTGCTCATTGCGAGGAGTGGACGCAAGGCTGTCTACGCCAGGAGAGACCCGAGCCACAGGAGATATCTGCAGTGCAGGAGACTTAGTCTGAAGACGAGACGTTGGATGGCTTGTGACGCTAGAGGGACCAGATGATGTCTGCAGCTGTATCGCCTTAGGTTGATCAGCTCTCTCGAGAGGAGACCTTGAGGCATTGTGCAGATGCAAAGAGCTAGCCGTAGACGAGTGCGAAGGCGAGCGAGATACTGATTTCGGGCGCGACGATGTGAGGGATTCAGGCCCCAGTGGGATACGTACCAACTGTGATACGGATGGCTTGAAAGGTAGAGGTTCAAGATGCGGAAGATCAGGGGATTCGCGCTTGGGCACCGATAAGCCAGGAGCCATATATTCAGGCGAGGAATGCTGCGCTGGACGTGACGAGGCAGGGCTGACCGACCTTTCGACGCTATCGCGACTATGGAAACGCCTATCGACACGACCCTGTGACCCTGACCGAGCAGAGAACACATTGAGAGGCTCCTTGCTCCTCGCTTCTCCGCGGTCTGCGTACAAATCGTCGTCTTCCGGGGCCCATTCAGGCTCTAGATGGGGTGGACGGTTGTTGTCGGAACGAGGAGTCACGTACGGAATGCGATTCCGAGCGACTGAGGCTGGGGCCATAGGAGAAGTGTAAGGTCGAAATCGCTCTGGCGCAGGTTGCGAAGGTGAATAGACATCATGAGGTCGTGATCGTTCAAGCTGTCGCTCCCGGTACTCCCTCAGTGGGGGTTCTGGGAAACGCTCTGCGGGTCGTTCACGAGGCTGAGAAATACTTCATCGGGCTGTCAGACGCAACACTTGAGCTGCATAAGAAATGCATACCTCTCCGGGTAAGGCAATGGCCCTGTATGAGTCTGCTTCCAGGTAGCGGAGGGCTCAAACATACGTGTGGTTGGCGTTTCGCGAGCAGGTCTATCCCACTGAGTATTATATGGCTCTCGAACAGGCTCTCTACGATCTGGCCAAGCCACGGGTTCGGACTCCTGCCAAGCTGGTGGGCGAGGCCAAGCCTCGGTCTGAGCAGGTCTGAAACGCTCGGGGGAAGGTGTACGAGGGAGGTATTCACGGTCAGTGCGCCAGTACTTCGGGTTGTACTCCTGGGTGTAACCCTCATGATATGGAGACGGAGTGGGCTCCTCTGGAGCAAACCTGTCGTAATAGGGGGGATATACTGCAGGCGGAACTGGGGGCGTTGGAAGGGAATGCTCTGAGTAAGGTCCAGGTTGCTGCCGCTGTGTAGGATACCGCGAAGGGTGAGTGGAGACAATGCGATGGCAAGGAGGTGCGCTGACATCGTATGCTAGTGGAATATTACCAGAAAGACGACGACCTTCGCCCTTGTTGGACATGGTGGATTAGAAGATGAGATTTTTTGTGACAAAAACGAAGGGAGTTGTGCAGGAAGGAGCCAGCGTACAAAGCCCCAATGAGGAGTACAGTCAATGATTATGTCAAGCAGTAAATTTGCACAGAGTCGAAGCAGACGAGACCGCCGGAGGAGTTTTTCAGGACTCTAGATACGAGGACGTTGTCCGGCCGGTGGTGGTGGTTGTCGGTCGTGCCCACAAGTGTTTCTGCCACAGGCCTCAATTTCAATTTTAAGCTCCGCTTACTTTTACATGCACTTGTTGTTGTAGCTATTGAAACTCAGCATCCGTTCTTATTCCTCCGCCCTAATTGCGGTGGCTGCTCTTCCCAATCGAGCTTTAGATCCAGCGCACTCTATGGATTCCTCATCCCGCCACGCAGACCCAGCCTTGCTCTGTTTTGAAAGCTCTCGCACTAGACGGCTGATCATTGCGTCGTACTGGGCTGTTGTACTTCTAGCTGTTCCATTGTGGTGGAAGTCGACAAGTATTGAGAGACTCTCGCTACCTACATCACGCGTTCATGCGCAGCGCAGCAGAGAGGTATTAGGCCCTCTAGGCCTCTTGCCTTCTCGACTAATATTTTGAATGCCATGGATTTCAGTTGTCTTACGCTGCGGAAGTCCAGGTTCAAACTACCTCTGCGTTCGAGGTGCAATCACTCGTGAAGAAGATACAAGATGCTCCGCAACTAGACCGGAGCGCATTGCAGGCTAGTGCGCTGAATGTGCAGCTAGGAATCGGGGGAAACTCGTAAGTGACCTTATATCTGTGTATAAGCATCTTGTGCGAGCACTGTACAGCAATAGTACGTACAACGTCGTGTTGGAACAGGGACACAGTGAAGCGGTTGTGGATGGCAGAAAGCTACGTTTTGGCCTGGGCCCTGCTGCCATGGACAGCGAAAAAACATGTGAGTAACACTGAATATAACAACCCATCTGCTTGATTGCATAATGTGAACAGCGCCAATGGCAGCACCGGCCGTCTCAATCGAAACATTGGCGGACACTCTGACCAAGCTGCTCGCACCATATGCTACACATTCGGTAACCCAAATGCAGACTCAACGTGTGATGAAGTACTCTCCGAGGTATCGACTCGCTTTCACACTCCTCAATGAAGACTCTTCAAGTGGCACTGCGGCACTGTCATGGGATGTACAAGAGGCGATCCAAGGTACGTTGCGTACCGCTTTCTACGACTACCCTGACGGTCTGACTCTGGCCATGATACATAGCCCATGTCGGTCCACTGCTCGAGAAGCTTTCAGATTTGCACAATTTCACAATTGAGAGCCAAGTGCAGTTCCACGCACCGCTCGCATTCCAACCACGAGCTTCACGGCACGGTGATGAAGATGTACACGGGCTATCCCCGGAGGACCTTACAGTTTTCATCAATTCTGCAGAATGGACATTGTGTGCGTACCTTTGGTCCCATTAGGCCCGTCGCACCCACATCTCTCATCATGTTTGAGCTATCCAGCGTCAAGCGTATCAAACGACCCAGTCATTCACTTCGTGCTCTTCATACCCTCCGCCAAGAACAGCCCGTTGCATATCCTCGATAACGAAGGTCTATCATCTAATTTACGTCGCACAGGAATCCATTTATCTAATCATGGTCTGTCAGGTCTGGTGCATCCCTCTAATGCATTCCTCCTCCCACAGTGGGGTGGAATTGTCCTCCTCAATCCCACTCCTGATCCGACCTCCACGCTCAATATCATCTCCCGCCTCACCTCAAGCGATCTCTCTTCTGTCTTCATCACTTTTGCACACCAATTGCTTACTCTGTTGGGTGTACCTGGCCTCCCTCACAATGTCCGCGCCGTATATTATTCGGATGGTGCGGTCCAGCGAGAACCTTTCACTGATTGGGAACTTGACGCACTCCTGCGACGGCGAGCACGGGAGAACATACAGAGTAGCACCGAAACACTCGAAGCAATCGTTCGACTCGTGGACCAAATCGAGAACATGCCCGTAGGCCAGGACGTGGTGGGGGACGTCCAAGACGCTATAGATGCACTCAATGACGTACGATATGCTCTCTTCTTCCCTTGTTTCGTCTGATTCTTACCTCGGCCTAGGCGCACAAATCGTCCCGCATCTCCCCTGTGACGACCCTCAAGCACTCCGCCCGCGCGCTGACGCTTGCCTCGCGCGCGTTCTTCAACCCAGGCATGCTCGCGCTGCTTTACTTCCCCGCCGAACACACGTACGCCGTTTACGCACCACTCTTCGCGTCCGTCTCCGCGCCGCTCCTCGGGGCCATCTTGCGGGAGTTTGCGGCCTGGCGTCGGGCGCGGAAGGCTCGTAAGTGTGCAGGTGAGCAGTCGAGGGAGGATGATGGAGGCAGGAAGGCGCATGCCGCAAAAGCTGAGTAGTCTGTTGTATACCTGGTTTTGTTAGACAACGGTGAACTCGGAACCTACACATTGCATAGCTGCAGACCCGGCGCTGACATGCGTCCACCCGGATGAAGTGGGAAAGCATCATATTATGATTTAATTGAACCACCACACCCAGATGCATCTTAAAAACGATGTTAAAGGAGAAGTAACAATCCCTAACCACAGGGTTGTGTTCAACTCACACACCATGTACACCTAATACAGGCCATTGCAAAATCGATTGCATTCTAAGCCGAGACGACAACAGAGCAGCACGGTGGCAAAACGGACATCGTTTATGAGACTAAGAGGCAAGGCATACGCATGAGGATAGGGTAATATACAGTACATGGAGGAGAGGAGTGCGTCTGGAGTACGGAAGCGATCAAGCGAAACACTGACACGACGACTACGAAATGAAATGAAAGATCGGCATGACCCGCCTACGCCGCGGTGGGCTCACCGGACGTGTTAGTAGCAGAGTAATCCTGAGGCGTTGTCAGTTGAATGATTGCTCCAGGAGTGGCATATTTTGGCGTACATCCATCTCTGCGTCAAGATCAGCTACCGATTTTTGAGGCCTTTCAGTAGCCTTGCGGCGCCCACCACCGCGACCACGCTTAGGGCGTCCGCCGGTCCTAGATACACGTCATTCGATGTATGTCGCGATTTTATATAGTTTTAGGACCTACCTCGGCGTGACTTCTGCGGCGACAGGAGCAGGAGCAGGCGCTACACGGGCTGCCAAAGAGGCAGCGGGTGTTGGCTTTGAGGGGTCGACAATGATTTCGATCTTCATGGGGCGTTCTATGATGCACGATATCGTCGAAGGGATTCGGCGAACACGAGAGGGGGACGAAAGAAGCAGAGGTTTTGATCAGTTGGCTGTTCAGCACAAGACACAAGAACACAAAGGCAAGGAGTTGCTGCTCGCTCCATGATCGTCACATCGTGCCGCATCGTCGATAGTCTTCCTCCACGATCAAGAGCTTGTCACGTAGGCGCAGGCGAAGAAATCGCGAGCAAGACATCGTCCAATCCCTCCCGTATCTCGGACGTCCAAACATAGCGGATACGAGATCGCTCTGCTGACGACTGGAGGGGGGGCATGCAAGTAGAGCGAGCAAAAGAAGTTCACGGGGACGCGAAGGGGGTCGGGAGCAAGTACAAGGAGCCGATACTAACTGCCGTCAATCAACCGGTTGTTGTACTGTTGGTAGGCCTTGGTGCCGTCGCCGCGTCGTTGGAAGTGAACAGCCGCGACGCCCTTGGAGCGCCCCTGACTGTCATAGTGCAGGGTTACATCCTTTAGGGGGCCTACGGTGGAGTGAAAAAGCTCCTGAAGATAAATTAGATACTTGTCAATGTGAGGGATTGCGCTTGACTGACCTTGACCTGCAGCTCATTCACATCCGGGGGCAAGTTGGAGACGATGATCTTGTCGGCAGGTTGCTGAGCAGTGGCTGCTGGCACAATCTTGGCACCGTTAGACACTGGGACCGCCCGAGCGCGCGTCGCGGGGGCGGTATTGGTGGTGCCAAGCACCTGAGCCTTCCCCGAGTTGCGACGAGGGTTCGACTTGCGGATACCCTTGGGACGGGTGGCGATAATCTGAGTCGTCACCATCAGTCGCGGGCAGTGGCGTCGAAAAAAGACGCGACAGACCTCATCCAAAGACTTATCCATTGTTATTGAGCTGATTCACAGTGAAAACGTCCGATATCGTCGCAAGAAGGGTGGGCAACAGGGCGGACGTGGCAGTGGTGAGCGTTGGTGATGGTGGCAAGAGGCAAGGGAGAACTTGAACAGGCGCGAGGCGTGAGCGCCATATCGCTCTCGGAGCGGCGCTTGAAAAATCATGGTCAGGCGCCCATCGGAAAGCCTAGCTGAGTATGAATCAAGGCCTCTCTCACAACTTTGTGGCACTGCCGACCTCCGTATTCCGTTAATTTCGTCTAACCGTCTCTGAGCTCGCCCTCTTCCATCATACGCCCCATAACACAGGTACGATGTCGCGAGGTGGACGTGGTGGCGGTCGAGGCGGCGGTCGAGGAGGAATTGGTGGAAAGGCTGCCTTCGGAGCAAGTAGTCTTCCACCCATGGGCCTCACCTTCACCGACATCCAATCCTTGTCAAGAGAAGAGAGCGCGCTGTATCCTGTATGTATCTCTGGTCGGCGTACCACATCAAAGCATTGAGCGGTGACACAGCCCTTAGAACCACTGCCTCTCTTGACCGAGTACAGTGAAGACGAGAAGCGGATAGCAGAGTTACAATCTGGATTTGCCTCGCGTCTCCGTAACTCCGCATACTACGTCGTAGAGCAGACAAAATCAACAGGTGTGTAACAGTGGACAGCATCACGCTCAATTGCTCAGCAAGTGTAGAGCTTCCGCGTTATTCGGACAAGTATCGGCCCTCAATGGCGTCTCAACCTACGCTGAAGCGGAAGGATCTGCATCAGCCATTCTTCCCTCAGGAAGTGTTTGAAGAATACTTCAACCCCAAGAAGAAGAAGAAGATCCGTAAGTGTGCACCCCGGGCACTTCGTATATATCTGCTAACATGACACTACCCATAGCTCAAAAAAAAGTCTCAGGAAAGCGCGTCAACCTGGATGAGATGGTCGAAAATGCTGAAGGCCAGGTTTGTTTCCTCCTCTCTTCTCAGTACTTCCCAGTGGCTACAATACCCTCGCAGGAGAAGTCTGGTGACGAGCGTTCAGATGCGGGCTCACAAGTAGTCGATGAAGATTACGATGTCGATGAGGAGTATGACAATGACTACGCGGAGAATTACTTCGATAATGGGGAGGCTGATGATAACGACGACTTGGGCGGTGGTGGTGGCGATGAAGGGGGCGGCGGTACGTTGTTGTTTCATTATGTACTGTCCCTGACTGATTCATAAATAGGATATGATTACGACTGAAAGGTATAGCTTTGGTCGCAGTGTTACTTTCTGTCTTTGTATCTTCATTTGTAGCATATTGCATCAGGTCGTCCTACTAAGTTCCTCAGCAAACATAGCGGCCTGTATCCGCATCTTGTGCGTCAGAGCAGACATGGTGAGTTGTGAAAACATCGACACCAAGTCCTACAAAAACTATCTTTGCGTACATAGCCCCGCGCGAACATCACATGCAAATCAGTCTCAGACAGTCTAAAGGACGTCAATGTCGAACTCTCCGCCGACGAATGTGTTAATGGCCGTACGTTATTCCTTCGGGATCGGAGTTCCCCACACGAGCGATTTGCCGCACATTTAAATAAAGTGTGACTGACCTTCGGTTTGCATCCGCCTGCGGAACAGGCTTTGAGGTAGTCGTAGTCGGGTGCTTACCGAGGTATAAGGTGAGTGCGCGGAGAGCTAGAAGTTCGAAGGGAGCTCTGAGAGAACAGGCACCAATGTCCTCCCCGGCTTTCCTCTTGTCTATGCGTTCTTCCTCAGTCATGACATCCTTAGATATGGAAGGGTTTGCCGATGCAGGGTGTCGGTGTAGAGTTTATTTAGGGAGAATTTGTATATATATATATATAATATGTATGGATGGGACTATCGAGAAACTGCTGTGCAGAATCGGCCGGCTAACGTTAGTCTGTTGAGTACTCAACAGGAGACTTCTCTCTTCCATTGTACACGGCTACACTGGCATGCAAAATGACATATGCGGAATGATGAACGTGACGGGGTCACTTAGGAGGGGCGTACTCGTCCGTAATTTAATCAGTGTACAACACCGCATGCTCGAAGTCGAAGAGGTGGACAACATCAGTGAGTTCGCCCATGCACACGGCGGCTTCTGCGGCGTCACATCACAAACCATCAAACCTCAAAAGTACATCATTATGGTGGTGCATTGCCATGCTGCAGCTCACGCGATAGATGTGCGCGGAATGCCCAGAATGTCGATGTTATTGACCCGGTCGCCGTTTGATGACCGACAACGGGAAGCCAGTATACTGATGCATAAGCATGCATGGACGATTTATGTTAGCACTACAAGGACGGTATTGCAGGTCCGATGGGAGAGCGGCAACCGCCGTGGCAGAACCCTAACCTTCACTCGGCCTGCTTGACGCATGATCAATGACTATGTACCAGTGTACGTCGATGTCCAGTGCAGCGCTGGATGACTTGAAAGTTGATTAACGATCGGCAGAGTCCATGCTGAGATTACCAGGTGAGGGTCACTCTTCGTTTGACGCGTCGAACACGGTCAAATATCCTACAGATATGAATATTTCCTGGCAGGCACCAACACCAATTTCATCGAGCAGAATATTGTGTCACCTGGTTCAACATGCCGAATATGACGTATACTTTCGGCGAGGCACACACTCCCTTGGTTCATTGGATTTGACAAGCCTCTACATGCACCACTGATCCTGGCATTTGGCAACACTTCTGACTGTTTGATAGCTCGAGCCATATGAGCTGGTTCTTACCCACAATCCCGCGGGCACGTTCGGCCACCCATACAGATGTTTGCCAAGCTAAGCGGTCACGTATGGCATTATTAGCGGCGGGGATCTACGGGCTGGCTAGGTATGCGTCATATAGAGCTGTCATACTATTCACGTTAATTAGCAGACCGTCAGTACGCGATAGGTGCATGACCTCCCCTAAGATCCCATGGCGTCCACGTTTGTGGGCACGCGCTACATCTTCAAGCCGTCCGATGGCACCTTCTTCTGGCGTTGCTTGAGATCTGTGGCGGTTGCCGCAGTTATTCCAGAGAGCCAAAAGCAATAGGGATGGCCCTACGATCGAACACACGAGCGGTCAATCCGGATGACAATCGACCATTGGTGCATGCTGCTCTTCTTCTTTGAGTATAGAGTCTGATTTGATCCGCATCTTCAGCCCAATGAAATCACGCATATACAAGCTGTTGGTCTGCGATTTACGTGTGGACAAACGAGGTTCTGAAGGACAGCTCGTCACGGTATGGCGTTGTTCCCCCAGTTTCTTTTTCATCGTTTCATGGAGTGAATAATATGCTGATGTTGAGCTGCGTATTCTTGCCATACGACTAGACGCGAATGTTCCCCATCCATTTCTCAGAGCCCCTGAAGGTCAACCGTGATGTATCCGATGATGCCCCTCTACCCGAGCGATGGCAGGACCATAACATATTCGGTAGTGCTTTCGTCCGATCGTTCGCCAAGTCGTTCGCGCGTAACTAAAGAGTGCCCACTGAATGCCTTCCGAAGAAGTTTAGAGCTGATCCCGTGGCCCATCTCTCCCCAATGGGACGGTCGTGTGGTACAGCACGACTCCCTACTCCTCGTTGCTGAGTAACAGACACCAGGAATAAATACAGAGACTCATCGTTCTGACATGAAGCACCATGCGACGATGAGACGTGGTCATATAAGAACGCATTCTTCCGCGTATGTTTCCTTGACACATTGGCACCCAGCCTTCTACTATCTCAGCTACTTCCACAGTTTCTCGAATTTCCCACCCTCGACGAGACTATGGCTTTCACACCCGTCCAATCCATCCTCATATGCGGCATAACTTGGGTCTTGTGGAGGGCAGTCCGCAGGTTCATCATCAAGGGCGATCTCGACAATCTGCCTGGCCCGGAGTCACCCTCGTTTATCTACGGTAACAGTCTTCGCGTTTCCCATTCAAGCGACTGTTGTACTGACACCGGACATGTATAGGTAACCTCAGACAAATCTACGCAAAACAAAGCTTTGCATACCATCGGAGCTTGGGCGAGACGTACGGACAGACTGTGCGGGTGCATGATCAGTTCGGGGTACGTATTAGCGCCTTGTATCTTGACTTTCGCAGCTTAGTTTCAACCACGCGCTCCCTTCAGGGAAACATGTTGTACACATTCGATCCAAAGGCGATGCACCACATTGTCATCAAGGACCAGGACATTTTTAGGGAGTCAACATGGTTTAGCAGGTACATGAACTTTGCTGCTAGCGCTCTCAGAGATACGCACATGCTAAGGCGTCCCTACACGACAGGTTGATGTACTATCTCTTTGGTATGGGCCTTCTGGCGACCATTGGTGGGTTTTAGCGCATTGTAGGATGTGACATGACGCTGATACGGTTCCTTGTGTGATGACACAACTTGTAGGAGACCACCATCGCAAGCAACGCAAGATTTTGAACCCCGCATTCTCTATTAATCACATGCGTCAAATGACCCCTCTGTTTTACGGCGTCGTCCACAAGGTACGCCTGCATAATGTTTCTGGAGTCAAACACGGTACAATCCTGATTTGTCGGCGAACAGCTTCGTATGGCGATCGAGGCGCGTGTGAACGATACGACATCCGGTACAGCAGAGGTGGACGTCGTCAATTGGATGGGTCGCACTGCGCTGGAGCTCATGGGCCAGACGGGCCTCGGATACAGCTTCGACCCCCTCGTCTCTGACGCCACGGATGAGTTTGGCAAGGCACTCAAGGATGTGATGTACGCTTACTAGCTTGCCCTTCCCGCGGTGTTCCGTCCGCAGATCTCTGACTGCTCTTTGCAGGCCGTGTTTCGCACGGCTGCACGGGCTTCAACAGTACATCCCGTTCTTTGAGACGATCGTGCCTCGACCGTTGCGGCGCCGGATCGCGGAAATCATTCCCATGCCTGGCTTGAAGCGGCTCGTCGCCATTTCAGACCTTATCCAGACCCGGTCGTGCGAGATCTATGAGGAAAAGAAGAAGGCTTTGCTCAGCGGGGACGACGCTCTCAAGCACCAGGTCGGCGAGGGCAAGGATTTGATGAGCGTCTTATGTGGGTCGAGCGATGTGTGTGTGTGAGCGAAAAAAAAGAATTACTGACCCTGTGTTGTGATGCACATAGTGAAGGCGAACATAGTTGCCGCCGAAGAAGACAAGATGCCAGAGGACGAGTTGATAGGTCAAATGTCGTACGTCCCTTCTTCCGCTCTGGAGGCGTCAGTCGTGTAGCTCACGAGCCACCTTGGCGCGTGTGCGCAGAACAATCACCTTCGCAGCAATGGACACCACGTCAAACGCACTCTCCTTGACATTGTGGAGACTCGCACAGAACCCCGACGTGCAGCACAAGCTGCGCCTGGAAATCATTGCAGCCAAGGAGGCGTCTACGAACGGCGACATCGATTACGATGAACTCGTTGCACTCCCTTTGCTCGACGCGGTGTGCCGCGAGACTCTCCGCCTGTAGGTTTTCCCTCGATGGTTCCGTATCTCCACTCGTGCTCCACTCGTGCTGACCCCATCCGCCATCAGCCACGTCCCCGCACCTCTCCGTTTCCGCGAGTAAGCTTGTGCTTCGTGCATGTAGTGTGCATATACTGACGAGACATGCAATGAGAACGACACAAGACATCGTCCTCCCGCTCTCCGAGCCGGTACGGGGACGGGACGGCCGACTGATGCACGAGATCCTCGTCCCGAAGAACACGTCTGTCTTCGTAGGTATCCAAGCATCGAACACGAACCCAGCGCTGTGGGGCGCAGATGCGTACGAGTGGAAGCCGGAGCGCTGGATGCAGCCGCTGCCGGACGCGGTAATGGAGGCGAAGATCCCCGGTGTGTACGCGAATTTGTGAGTGTGTACTGTCTGGTGCGGTGGCCGTTCTCTGATCGAACATGGGTATGAATTGCGTGCTAGGATGACGTTCTGGGGCGGGGGCCGGGCGTGCATGTGGGTATCGCTGAGATGGAAGCATGGATTTGCCCGAGCTTATCCGTGATCGTTTCACAGTGGGTTCAAGTTCTCGCAGCTCGAGATGAGTCAGTCGTTCGAAAGCATCGTCCTTCGCGGTGCACGCACTGATTATCTGCTGGCAGAGGTCGTCTTGTCGACTCTGATTTCGGCCTTCACCTTCGAACTGACGGACAAGCGGATCTGGTGGAACATGTCTGGGGTGCAGTATCCGTCCGTGGACGCGAAGGGCGAGCATCCCGAGCTGCCCATGAAGGTTGCTCTAGTGAAACCCGAGGCTATGCGTGTTTGAGTCCTGCCAAGCTACTGTATAAACGTGTGAGTTGCACTGTCTGATTCTCTGGGGTTGTGCTGATATGTGTCAATCCGGGCCAGCAGTTATGTAACTTGATAGTTCGTGTGAATGTTAAAATGTTATATCGCCGTCCCGGTATATATTATCTCACATAAGGTACCACCCTGCAGCGGATATTGATTTCGGAATCAAAAATGTTGCAGAATTCAAACTGTTCATTGATGGCCGGCCGACCTCATGCGCTTGACGCGGTGGGGCAGTGTAATTATCATATATAGTCTCGAATGTCGCTTGATTGCATGCAGCAATCCTGTTTGAAGCACTGGTCAGCCTTGGAAGCTAGAGTAGGTGAACAGTGCGTGGTGGTGCGTGGTATCAAAGCATTTTTCAAACCTTGTCCTTTCCGACTCCCTGATACGCAGTCTGGTAGCCGGTTCCCCAGGACGACGCTCGCGATCCAGATCGTTTTAACAGACAGGCGTGTGGAATAATTAATTCGCGCTCCTAAACACCTCGCACGCCTTGCTGCAGGACTCCTCCTATCCATTTCAACACCCCAGACAAGTATGTGGCCCTTCGTCTCGGAACAAGCTGGCACACCCGGGGTACTCGCCCTGGAGGAAGCGGGCGCAGAGGGGCATCCTATCGTTGAGGATCTCAACAAGTATACATATGACTACATCATCATAGGAGGTACGCTCCTTCCAAGAACTGCAACCAGGTTTCACGCGGCTCTTCGTGACAACGTGCTCTCTTGGTTTGCACAGGTGGAACAGCCGGCTCCTGTCTGGCTGCCCGGCTCACCGAAGACCCCAAGGTCTCCGTTTTGATACTCGAGCGCGGAACCTTCGCGAATGGGTGGGCGGACAGGGTGCCGCTCATCTCCAGCAACCCGTACCGTGAAGGCGCGCCCGTTGGTCGGTGGTGGTCGCGTCCAGTCGAACATGCTGAGGGACGGTCCATGGAGGTGGTCTGTGGAGAGGCACTGGGAGGCACTTCCGCTATCAACTGCATGTTCTATACACGCGGTGAGGGTGAAATTCGTGTGCGGAAGTCGACTCATCGCGCTGAACGTTCTGGGTGTAGGTCCGCCGGGCGATTATAACCGTTGGAAGGAGCTAGGGAACGAAGGGTGGGGCTACGATGACATCGAGCCGTACTTTGCAAAGTCGGAAACGACACACAGTCATCCTGAATCACAATTTCGAGGGAAGAAAGGTCTGGAGTCCCTTGTTTAGTTTCCTGTCTGCAAATTCACTAACCTTGTTTGACTATAGGTCCTTGGCAAAACAGGGCATTTACCAGCACTACCATCTGGAAGCATACCGCTCGGTACGCACTGGTTCGCATTGGGTCGCTTATCATGCTCACCGTGTTTCCTGCCTAGTGTCATTCGCGCGGCTGAAAACGCTGGATTCAACTATTCACCGGACCTGAGCTCACCGTCGACCCCCGCGGCTGCGTACGTCCGGCACGACGTGAGTCAGGACAGCGCGAAACGTAGACACACGCCCTTCAACGCGTTCCTTCCTCCGAAAGTCGTTCAGGAACGACAGCACCACCTCAAGATCTGCCCAAATGCCCTCGTCACACGGATAGAGCTCACCTCGAGCGGCGCGGACCTCGTCCAGGCCACAGGCGTGCACTTTGAGGCGACGGATTTCAGGCGCGCCGGGAAAAGCTTTTTCGCGCGCGCCCGTAGGGAGGTGGTGGTGTGCGCGGGGACGCTAGGGTCCCCGCAAATCCTGCAGTTGAGGTGAACATGAAGCCCTCTCAGATCGTGCACATGAAACTTACAGAAATCTCAGCGGGATCGGACCAAAGGCGCACCTCGAAGAGAAGGGCATCCAGGTCGTTCGGAACCTGCCAGGCGTGGGGAGCTACTTGGTATTGTCGCATGAGCCGTCTCCTCCCACACGTGCAACTGATATTGCGCGCAGCAAGATCATGTCGCCGTGCCACTCACCTTCGAGGCACCGATCGATGACTCCATCCACGGGCTCGAAGTGCACCCAATGAAGGCGGTCAAGGAACTCCTCACGTACCTCCTCACCGGGCGTGGGCTCTTCTCGTACCCGTTCCAAGCAGTCACTATCTACGTTGCGTCGCGCCTGCTCGACGACAAGTCACGAGTCTCCATCCCATCTGGCTCTGCAGACGCGCTCGACGCACGCGTGCCCGCGAACTGCCCCGACCTCGAGATCATGCCCGTCGCGAGCAACTGCACGGACCACGACCTCCCTCGAACGGGGGTCTTCACGTTCATGATCGGGCTCATCCACCCCAAGTCGCATGGAACTGTCCGGCTCGCGACACGCAACCCCCGCGCGCGGCCGGACGTCGATCTGGGATTCCTCAACGACTCCACGGACTTGGCTCCTCTCCGCAAGGGGTTGCGCCTGGGAGCGAGCTTGGCGGAGGACATGCGGAAGCAGGGATACCCGCTGAAGGAGCTTATCGTTCCCGCGACGCTCGACGACGCCGCGCTAGACGCATTTTCGCGCGCGAACGTGCGAACGTGCTACCACTACACGTCGACGTGCCGGATGGGTGCGGAGAACGACCAGGAGCGTCCAGGCGTCGTCGACGCGGAGTTGCGAGTGCATGGTGTAAAGGGACTGCGCGTCTGCGACGCGTCTGTTTTTCCAGAGATCGTGGGCGCGCACACGATGGCTCCTGTTGTCGCGGTCGCGGAGAGGTGCGCAGACATTATGAAGGCTTGTCCGAAGGCGTTGTAGGCTTTTGTAGGTGGGAGGATATTGAGCCTACTAGCTTCGCCTGGACTCCCCAAGCGATAATTATACACACGTGGTCGCCAATTCTCCCATAGCCCCCTAATCTAGGTATAATTATACGAGGTCCATGTAACATGAACTGGCATTTATACATTTCTACGTGATTTCCTCCAAAGATGACGAGGTTCTTCACGGTTCAAGGTCGACATCGTCATGTACAAGACTGGAACTTTCAAAGACATTCCTCTGGGATCAGGGCGCCGCACTGCAAACCGGAGTCTGGTGGGCACTACACATTGCTTGGTGGAAGCTCGAGAGGCCGAGTCGGGTACCCAGCCCTGCACAAACTTGCGTCCGCGGAACAGATGGTGGCTACATTCATGATCTAGCCGAACGCCAGCTCGGCACTGGCACACTGTCTCTCTATCAGTCGGAGAACATGTGGGGCAGCTAGCGTCATCGCGCCGGGAAACCGTTTTTGTATTTTAACTAGAACTGACATAAACCCTGCACACTCAGGCACACTCAGGGTGTGCTGAGAGAGGGCTCGCCTTGCCTACAGAGCGCCACTACCCTGCAGGGACGATAGCAAGGTGGATTGGAGGGATGTACTCGTCGGTTTCGGGCTCAAAGTACAGAGCCGCGTACGAGGAGTAGAACAGACGCACGCCATGTTGTCCCTCGAGTATCGTCAGCTGAGTTTGTCAACATAGTATGTCAGATAGGCACGTACTGTAGACTAGGACCGTCTCCACCGAACTCGGACCATCTGTTCAGCAAGATCGTGTGTCAGCTGAACCTACCTCAGCAAGACAAGTTGTAGATCCGAGTCTAGCTCCTCGGGAGAAGAGACAATGAAAACACTGGCAGCTCACTTCCCGTTGCGCCCATACTGGTGTATGGAGGGAATTCTGGGAGGTCCATGGCGAGGCGTTTTGGACATCGCGATCATTCTTTGAGAAGAGTAGTCTGGTGGAACACGAAGGACAGTTGTTTGATCTTCGCAGCTACCTGCAGCTCAGTCAAAGTGTGGACTGTGATGAAAACCCCACGGTCAGAACGACAGCGACAGATATCAGAACACTATAAGTGATTTGGCCGAGGCAGAATATTGGTACGTAGATCTTGTACCTAATCACTGACTTCCCGTGCACATCGGGCATGACATACTCTGAAAGTAGCCTCCGATCGTCGCCGCTCACCGAGACCGACTCGGATTACCTCTAGACCGATACCTTCGGAGGCCTTATTGATTCATCTACCAGATATGAGAATGCTTACAGCTGTTAGTGGATAACATCCTTGTAGTTCCAGGCCGGTTCGAGGTTTTCTATGGGGTCGAGTCGAGTTCGCTTTCAAGCGAAAACAATATTAAATCTCGGCGCATGACCAGATATCGTGGAGTTGATCATCGCCCTTTGTGGTTTTAAATCTACCAACGTGGCCGACAGCCGTTTGGATTCTTGGCCGGAGATTACGCTTCAGGTGAATTTGACCGTCACAGCTTAATGTGGCTTTGAGCGCCGCGTCGATGACTCTCAGCACATTCGCCTTTATATTTTTGGGCTTCATTTCGCCACCTTGAGGAGACGGGGGGTTCAAAGACCGCCGATTGCATTGCAACCGTGACAGTTGGACGACCGCACCCCTGGAG
This sequence comes from Trametes gibbosa, assembly GCA_022606055.1. NCBI lineage: Eukaryota > Fungi > Basidiomycota > Agaricomycetes > Polyporales > Polyporaceae > Trametes > Trametes gibbosa. The sequence goes on from JABYQJ010000010.1 coordinate 762,370, forward strand.
ACCATTTGGTGCAATGCCAATTTGTGGATTCACACGAGACGTCAAGTTCTCGGAGCGTCCGTTTCGTCTGCTCAGACAAATATGGAGAGGCCGGTTCGCTATCATACACTGGAAGGCGTCGCAGAACAACTGTAGCGCATCAGACATGATCATCTTTACGAAGATGAACGGTCGCCGTTTGAGACGGTGCTTACCTCGTTGGCTGACCATCTCACATCGGCCCACCCACCTTCGCCATCTTTTTGTCATGGCCACGCTTCCGATTGTGGTTCGCGCGGCTGGCCTTGTTCTTGTCCTTCCACGCACGGTCCGCCGATTCGCCAGCACCACCACCGCCACTGCCACCGCCGCCCCCGCGCCCTCTTCCCCCACGTCCACGCCCTCTTCCGCGTCCACGCTGACCTTGTCCGCCGCCGCCACCACGCTGCGCGTTGGCACTCGACTGCCCGCCCTCTGGGGGCGGTGCGAGCGGTCTATTTCCGGAGAACTCGTGTTTCGCCAGCATCCTCTCTTTCTTCTTCGGCTGTGACATGTTTTTTTTTCGTGAGCAGACGAACGAGCGGTGAGAAGCGAGCGACGGACGTACGTCGCGCTCGAGCATGATCTTCCATCCTTCTATCTGCTCGTCTGACATGCCTATACAACATGTGAGTGGGCAGGAGGGCGCTGCAGGTCGGGGTGGGGGGATGGAGATGCGTACCGGTTTGTGCTTTGAGGTCTGCGCGCGCCTTGCTCCGTCGTGTCTGTCCGTCGCGGTCGAACAGCTTCGCGTCGCGCATATACGCCAGCTCTAGCACCGTCTCCGGGCTCCTCGGAGTCTGGAGAAGGCGAGTGGAGGTTCACCGTACGATCTTTGTGGCCCTCACGGGCGAGGCGCGAAAAAATAAAAAAGAAAAAACCACATACCTCGACACCCTCAGCGACGCCTTCGGCCTCTTCGTCTTCGTCGTCTGTGGCGTCGCCGTCACGAACGCGCACGACGTCTTGGTCCTCCAGTTCATCCTCGAACGGGACATCTCTGCCCTTGCCCTTCCCGCCGTATGCAGCCGCTCCGTCACCGTCACCGTCCTCATCCTCGTCGTCAGAGATCTCCTCGGCGCGCCGCAGGATGTCCGCCTTCATCTGCTCAATGAACGTCCGATCTTGCAGCACGGTCTGTGCGTCATCGCTGTATAAAAATAAATAAAAATAACAGTTGAGCGACCGACGAAAATAGAGAAGGGGTGACGACGCACGCGTTCTTGCCGATCTTGACCCTGCTCAGGTCCATAGCCTCGTCGTCAAACACGTTCCGCCTCTGCGCCGTGAACGCGAAGCCGTCCGCGTCCTTCTTATTTTTATTCTTCTTCTTCTCACCCTCCTCCTCCTCCCCCTCCTCCTCCTCCTGCTCCCCAGCACCGCCCCCCTCCCTGCCCATCGCAGCCTCGACCTCCGCCCGCTCCGGCGCCGTCCCCTCGAGCAGCGCCCCGACGAGCCGCTCCGCATCGCCCCGGTACGGATAGTCGCCGTGCGAGAGCAGGTACCGCACGTACGCCAGCTCCTGGTCCGGGAACAGATCCAACACCTGCGCGAGCGCCGCGTCCACCCGTCCCTCCTCTGCCGCCGCCCGCGATCCCGCCGAATCCGCCCCGCCCTCACCGAGCCGCTGCCCGCCCCTGCCCTTGCCCTTGCTCTTGCTCTTGCCTTTCGCGTGTGCGTGTGCGGCGCTGCCGATACCGGGCGGGACGCCAGACGAGCGGATGATGAGCCTGAACGCCCCCGCCCCCGCCTCCGCGTCCGCGTCCATCGCGCGCAGCGTCGACTCGAGCAGGTCCGCCCGCGCGTCCTCCGTCCGGCGGAGCACGTCCGCCAGCGTGCGCGCGAGCCCGTACGCGTGCTCGTAGTCCGCGAGCAGGGGGCGGTCGAGGAACGGCACGGGGCGTCGCACGGGCACTCCGTCCCTGCCCCCACCCTCCCTGCCCCCGTCCCCAGCGCCGCCCCCAGCGCTACCGCCGCGCGGGAGGTCGAGGAGCGCAAAGACGACGGCAAAGGCAGGCTCCGCCTGTGCGGCGAGCGCGGGGCCAGCGTGCGGCACCGCGGCGACGTCTTCGAGGAGCGTGCGCACGAGGATGTGGAACGCGTCGAGCAGCGCGGCCTTTGTCTCCAGGAAGAGGCGCTCCCACTCGTCGAGCGCGCGCCCGTCCCCCTCGTCCCCTTCGTCCCCGTCCCCCTCCTCTGCGGCGGCGAGGAGCGTGCGGATGCTGCCGCCCCCACCACCACCCCCGCCGCCGCCATAGGTGTGAGCGAGGGCGGCGAGGCCGGCGTCGTACGCGCCCGCGAGCGCGCACACGAACGCCGTGTCCCGCGCAAAGAGGCGCGCGAGCTCCGGGGGCGCGGGGCGCAGGAGGGAGCGCAGGACGTGTGCGGTCTTGCGGAGGCCGTGCAGGCCCTGTGCGGGCGCGGCGAGGAGCGCGGCGAACGCGGGGGGCGCGCTCGTCCGCACGTGCGCGCTCAGGGTGGCGGAGGAGGAGGAGGCGGAGGCGGAGGAGGCGGCGGCGGAGAGGAGGGCGCGGAGGCGCGGGGGCGCGACGCGGGCGTACGCGACGCTGAGGTCGACGAGGGTCTGGAGGTCGAGCGCGCCGAGGGGCGCGAGGCGTTCGGCGAGGAGGAGCGCGCCGTGCCGGATCTTGCGCTCGGTCTGGCTGGGATGGCGCCGCCCGTCCGGTGCGGCGGCCCAGATGAGCGACTGCAGGGACTGCTGGGCGACGTCCTTTGCGTAGGACGCCACGAAGGCGACGGTGGCGGGGGTGCGTAGTTGCGCGTCTGCGAGGGAGAGGGCCTGCGAGAGCGCGCTGGAGATCGTGTGCAGCAGGGTGGCGGACTGCGAGGGGGAGAGCGTGGCACGAGCTCGGGTGGAGGGATACGGAGGAAGGGGGGCCAGCGTGATCGCCATGTCGGACGTCGGGTCAGCAGGCTCTCTCTCTCTCCGAGCACGAAACGTGTTTGCGACAGGGCAAGGATGTCTGTCAGACCGCTAGGCGGTGGTGGTAGTACGCACTGGCTCAGGTTGTTGGAGAACGTGGACGAGCGGAGCTGACCTGCATCGCTGGGCGCTTAGATCGAATGCACGAATACCTGATGATCCGAAAGGAGCGGAGATGGATCGTCTACAAACCTCCCTCCTCCCGATCCCCGATGCGCCCCGAGCGGTGGTTCAAGTTGATGAGTGCTTTCGGTTTCGTGAGGAGATAGCGAATAGGGCGTAGCGTTCTCGGACCTCTCCCCGTGAGTCACGCAATAATCCTGTCTCGCGACCACGTATCGCCAACGTGTGCGACTAGGCCAGCGTTCTGCCGCGGTCCGACTCTAGACTGCTTCCAACCATCGACGCATAGCTACAAGTCCACGACGGACGCAAAGTAAAAAATAAAAAAAAATTGGGCCGTTTCATAACCTCCCCCCGCACCCCTCCGATCTCCATACCAGCGTGCCCGAATCGCCCGGGGAGGGGGAGGGGGATCGCAATCTCACCAGGAGCTTCCCCTCCGTCGGCTCGGCTCAAATATTCTTGTCCGTACACTCAGACCTGGACAGCACGCAACGCACGCAAATCGTGCGCGCGTGCACACCAGGAGTCAACGGACAGCCTCCAGGCTTCGGAACGAGCCTGACCTCCCGCCTGCCCGCCTGCCTGCCTGCCCGCCTGTCTGTCTGTCGCGACTCGTCGGTCCTCTGCGGCATGATGCCGACGACGGATCGCCGCTATCATATGGCGGGGCCGCCGCCTCAATCCTCAATCTCGAGCGATCCCCACGACAACGTTTGGCCGAGTCCTGGCAGACCCGCCAGGCGAGCGACGGACAGGCCGAGCCTATTACGGCTCGTCCCGCCCGTTCCCGTTCTCAGCGTCGTCGTGCGGGCGCGCCGCCAATTATCACGGTACGCGGGTGACGTCATTCTTGCGCAAGCCCTGTGGGCGGGGACGGGTCGTCCCTCCGGCGTGGTTAACAACCGGTCGCCGCGGGACGCGGGACGTTGGATCTGAGCTCCCCAAACTTGAACGCCGGAGGGACGCGACAGGGCCTGACAAAGATGACACCAGGCTCCGCGTAAAAAAAGCACAAGCGAGACGGCGGAATGTTCGACGGTGCGTTCCCTGCAGGCTCCGCGCGACGGCCACGAGCGAAGAGGAGAGAGAGAGAGAGAGAGAGAGGGAGGGGGGGGGTGATCCGGGCCGCAGAGGGTGTCAGTGTGGTGTCAGTGGTTTCGCTGCCGGCGTACGGGGTCGGGGTCGGGATCGGGGTCGGGGGGGATCCAGCTCGGGTCTGAAACACACGGCTGTACTACCGTCGCATGACGGGCTTGTGCCGACGGCGCTCAGTGTGCGGCCGGGGTCGCGGCGTTCTGCAACGCGGTGAGTGCGGCGTTCGACTTCAATAGCGTTTTAGGGCGGCAGCGGCGGCGGCGGCGGGGGGGGGGGCACTGGCAGCACGCTAGTGACTAGTGGGTATTGAGTATTGAGTATCGGTGATGTGCACGTCCCTCGGCCCGATCTCCCAAGATAGCGCGATGTCCCAGACTCAGAAAGGTCGCCGCGCGGGCGGAGCCCAGGAGGCAGGGACGCAGGTTCGGGCATGCACTGGCACTGGCACTTGCTCGTTAAGCCGTCGTCCCGAGTCGGTGAACGGACGGAGACGATCCACAGAACCTGCCTATACGGGCTGTGATGTGCGCACTACAAATACCACGGCACACGTGCGGATGTGGTGGTGTCAGTGTGATTCGGGGGCGCGGCATGCACGAGGCATGGTAGTGCCTTCGGCCATGCATGATTGATAATGAGGCAGCCCGTAGAGGGCAGTGCGTTTGTCCTGGGACGGGGCGGGCAAAGACGATGCTTGAACGGGAGGCGGGATACGCAGCACGGGCTGGTCGCTGCTACGCTCTGTGTTACGGTGCACGCGAGAGCTGGGCGTGCTGGGACGGCGTGAATATTTGAAGGCGCAGGTCGGGCGGAGCGCAGCCGTGGATCTGCGACTGGGAAGGGTCAAGGACTAAGTCCTCGGAGACCGCCGGCGTCAGATTAGGAGCAGGCTAGCGTCCAGCAGCGCGGTGTAGATCGAGACAGGCGCAATCTTCACATCATGGGGTTGGGCCCGATGCGAATTGGGGCAAGATCGAAGCAGAAGAAGCAGAAGAAGAAGGGTTCTCTCTGGCTCCTCCCTCAGCGTTCGTCCTTTTCCAGCCACGAGCCTTCCCGTCGGTTGCAGTCCATCTCCGTCTCAGAGGGGAGAGAGGGGGGGTGCAGCGTGGACGAGGCCGCAGACGGCGTGCGCACGTCCGTTGGCAGTCTGCTGGAGGTGGCAGATGGCCCGCCACGCGCAGCAGCCGTGCGCGATGAGGAAGGAAGCTCTGCCATCGGGCGAGGCGCCAGCTCGGGCTCAGCAAGCCACTCTGCTTGCCATCCATCTTTCGCACAAAGAGCGAGGGAGGTTCCCCACGGGGGATTACGCGTGGCTGCGTGCCAGACTAGGCCAGATGTGGGACCTCGCAGTGCCTGCGAGCGGTGTCCGTCGGCGACAGGGTGGGCATAGTCACCTCGGGGGGGGGGGGGCCAGGTCGTGTCGACGTGCGCGCACACGGGGGCCGTTGAGTCAGCGGGCAGGGTGGCATCCTGACGCAGTGCGATTGCGTGCGGAGATTGGGTGGGGGCAGGAGGGGAGAGTTGGCTCTGGCTGTGGCTCTGGCTCTGGCAGGGGGCAGACAAAGACACACGGCACTGCAATTGAGCAGGTGGACGATCCTTGCCTGGTTCTGTGCCATCGGGAACGAATTCGAACTTGCCGACGGATTTCATTCACATCGCCGTCGACCTTGGAGGACCACATTGGCGCCCATAACCTGGGGCCTGTAGATGGGCGTCTACGCGATGCACCTCCGTTCATGACCTCCTCGTCCTCGTCCTCGTCCTCGTCCTCGTCCTGATCCGGATCCGGGGCCTGGGAGCAGTCGGCCAGATGGAGAAGAGAGTCGGGCGAGAGAACGTGGTGCGTTTCAATCTTGACAATGAGACGGACAGGACACCGAGACCGACAGCCGCCGAGGGCGTGTCATGTGCCGCCCTCGTCCCCTCCGGTCACTCCGCGGTGCGCGTGCGCCTTGCCGACTCCGAATCTCCTCGGACCAGCCATCTCGACGGACGCGCCCCGCCCTTTGCGCCCGCGATAATCCTTCTACCGCCCGCGACTCTCTCCCGTGCGTCTGATTTTATCTGCCAACGTCAGATGCCGCACCCCACGCCCGCCCAACACGCCCACCGACCTGCTTTCCCAGGCGGCGGCGGCGGTGGCGGCGCTGACGGCCACGGCCACGGCCACAACAACGCAACCCAGCTTGAGAACGTCCTCGTCGTCCCCGCTCCGTCTCTGTACGGCCCACAGAGTGCTTGCTGCTGCCAGCACAGTCCCAAAGTCGGCCCGCGAAGCGCGGCGTGCAGACCGTTCCTGTCCCTGTCCCTGTCCAGTGCTCCCGTTCTCCATCCCCCGTAAGCCCGCCGGGAGGGTGCGAGACGCAAGCCCTGACGACGGCGTCCCCACGTTGCTGCATCTCGCTGCGCACGACAACACGCTTTCCCCAGATCTCTCGGAGCGCGCGCAGCGGCCTCACGGATCTGGGCAACGGCTCGGATGCGGGCGCTCTCCCTCTCTGTCTCTCTCGCCCTTTCCGGAAAACGCACGGTTAATGGGCGAGCCACTGCGGGAGGGCACGAGTGGCGCTGCGCGTATGACCGAGGCTGAACGCGGACGGCGCTGATCAACTCGCCCTCGCCCTCGTCCTCGCCCTCGCCCGCGCCCGCCACGCCCGTTCGCGGGGGCGGGCGTCAGTCCTCTCCTGTTTCGTCCTCTCCCGACCGTCCCTCCCTCTCGACCACATCTCATCTCCGAGGACATATCACGATTACCCACCAGCACCGCTCGTGCCACGCCCCTCCCCCCCGCAAGGCATCATTTAACTCCAACCTTCTCCCCGACGTCACTCGGCCTCTCCTCCTCCTCCTCCTCCTCCCCCTCCGCTCCCCCATCACCCATGCACACAGACCGTCCCGGAGAGATGCTCGCCACCCTCCTTCAGAGCGCGCTCATCTGCGCAGTCACCTACTCCCTCTGGAGGTACTTTCGCCAGGCCGTCGTCAAATCCCCCCTCGACAATATCCCAGGCCCGCCCTCTCCATCATGGATGACCGGTGAGCACCACATTCCTGCGCCTGCGCCACTCCCACTCTCCCTCGGGTGCCTGGTCCTGATCTCCGTATCTCACCTCCCCTTCCCCCCTCCGCAGGCAATCTGCCCCAGATGTTCGACAGACAGGGCATGCCGTTCTACTATGACTTGATCGACAAGTACGGTCCAGTCGTGAAGCTGCACGGCGCGTACGGTGTAAGTCGTCCCCGCGCCGCTGGGCGCCACCGGAGCTCATGCGATGATATCCCGCAGCGCAAGATCCTCTATGTGTTCGACCCCAGGGCGATGCATAGCATCGTCGTGAAAGATCAGTACATGTACGAGCAGCCGGACTGGTTCATCAAGTGGGTTCCCTTCCTTACGTGTCCCCGTCATCCTGTGTTCTCCATCTGATCTTGTCCCAGGAGCAACCTTCTGACGCTTGGCCCCGGCCTGCTCTCCACGCTCGGTACGCGCATCCCACCGTTGATGTCATAGCATCCGCGCTCATTCGCTTGCCTGCGCGTCGCCCATCAGGCGAGCACCATCGCAAGCAGAGGCGGATGCTGAACCCCATCTTCTCGATAAACCACATGCGACACATGATGCCGATGTTCTACGACGTCGGGCACAAGGTCCGCGCTCCCCGCTTCCCAGAAGCATCAATACGCTGACTGCTCCCCCCCTCTCAACTCAATCCGACGCGCCCCCACCCCCACCCCCGCAGCTCCGCGCGGCGATCGAGCAGCGTGTGCGCGTCGCGCCGACAGAGATAGACATGCTCAATTGGATGGGTCGCACCGCGCTCGAGCTCATCGGCCAGGCCGGCCTTGGGTACTCGTTCGATCCGCTCACGGAGGACGTCACCCCGGACGTGTACGCGGAGGCGATCAAAGCCTACGTGTGAGTCGCTTCTCGCTCGCTGGCCCGCGCGTGCCCCTCCCCCCCCCCTCCCTGCGGTCAGACGTGACTGGGCGCTGACGTACTGCGTACGCACACAGGCCCGCGCTCTACGACCTCTCCGTCTTCCGGTGGACGCTGCCGTACCTGGTGCACATCGGCACGCCTGCCTTCCGGCGGCGGGTGATGCGGTGGATCCCGATGCGGCGTCTGCACCGGCTGCAGAGCGTCGTCGACACCATGCACCTCCGCGCGGCAGAAATCTACCGCGAGAAGCGCGCGCGCCTCGACAAGGGCGACGAAGCGCTCGTGCAGCAGGTCGGCGAAGGCAAGGACCTCATGAGCATCCTCCGTGCGTCCCGCCTTCCCCCTTCCCTTCTAAATTGATTTCATTATGGCTTGATTGTCCCCGCGCCCGCCCGCGCGTGTGTGTGTGTGTGCCCGGCCGCCGCACCCGCGCGCGCGCGGAGATTCGCACCTCGGCTATCGACGAACACGACGCGCTGACCCGCCCCCCCCCTTTTCTTTTCCTCTCTCGCGCGTGTGCCCACAGTGAAGGAGAACACGCAGGCGTCCGTCGAAGACAGGCTCTCGGACGAAGAGCTCATCGGGCAGATGGTGTACGTCCGCTTCCTCTTCTCTGCCCTCTGTCCGCGTCCCGCGTCTTCGCCTTCGCCTTCTATTCATCTCCGCGTCCCCTTCCCCCCGCTTGGCGGCGCACACGCCCTCCTCCTCCTCCTCGATCGCACGCGTGCGTGCGTGCGTGCGTGCGTTCTCCGGTGGCTGACGGACCTTATCCGCCTCTAGCACGATGACCTTTGCGGCAATGGACACGACGTCGAACGCGCTCTCCCGGATCCTGCACCTGCTCGCCGAGCACCCGGACGTGCAGGAGCGCGTGCGCGCGGAGGTCCGCGAGGCGAGCCACGACGGCCGCGACCTCCCGTACGACGAGCTCGTCGCGCTCCCGTACCTGGACGCGGTCTGCCGCGAAACGCTGCGCCTGTACGTGTTCCCCCCGCCGAACGATGACGACGTGGGAACTGATACGTCCTTCTCCCCCCCCCCTCTTCCCCCTCCATCATCTCCGCGCGCGCGCTCGCAGCTATCCCCCCGCGACGTTCATTTTCCGAGAGTGAGTGTCTTTCTGTTCCCCGCGCCCTCCCCCCCCCCTTCCCCCCCTCCTCCCGCTAGTACACGTGCCCGACGCGGCGCTCCGCCTGTTTGCTTCCCGAAAAAATAATAACAATACGCTAATCTCGTCCCTCGTCCCTCCTCCCTTCTATCTCCATCCTCATCTCCGAACTTTACCCCGCCGCCACCGCCGTTGCCGCCGCCCGCCCGCCACCCTCCTTCCGGCCACCGCGCTCCTCCGTCGAATTTGGCGGCATTCTGCGCGACCCTGCACTGCCGTGCCCCCGCCGCGTGGTGGATCTCCTGCTCGCCCGCCCGCGCGCCCCGCGGCCCTCCCCCTCTCCCTGTCTCCCTGCTACTCTCCCCCTCCCTCCCCTTCTCTATCCTCCCCCTCTCCTCTCCTCTCCTCTCCTCTCCTCTCCTCTCCTCCCTCCGCACATCCGCCTCCCCATCCCCCACCTCCCCCCTCCCTTCCCCCCGCACAGAGCGCAGCGCGACATGGTGCTCCCGCTCTCCGCGCCGCTGCGCGGCGTGGACGGCACGCTGCTGCGCGAGCTCGCGGTGCCCAAGGACACGGTCGTGCTCGTCGGCATCATGGGCTCGAACATGAACAAGCACACCTGGGGCGCGGACGCGTGGGAGTGGCGCCCCGAGCGCTGGCTCGCGCCCCCGCCGCCCGCGCTCGCGGAGGCGCACGTCCCTGGCGTGTATTCGAATCTGTGAGTCCCGCGCGGGGCCTTTGCCTCCCCTTTCCCCCCCTTCCTGGTGGCGCTACGGGTTCGCTGATCGCGCGCGCGCGTGTGTGTGTAGGATGACGTTCATCGGGGGCGGGCGTGCGTGCATGTGCGTGTCTTCCTTTCCTGCTCTCCTCCTCCTTCGAGGACCCGCCCGGACTGCTGCTGACCGTCCGTCTGGCTCCTTGTTTATTTATTTAATTTATTTTTGCTTCCTGCAGCGGTTTCAAGTTCTCGCAGCTCGAGATGAGTGAGTCGCGCTTCCCTCATTATCCCCCCCCCCCACACACACACACACACTGCCCCCCACTCCTCCCCCTCCACGCCGTGCAAGGGACCGCATGATAGCTGACGTGCCCCCGTTCGCCCTTACCCCCCTACCCCCCCCCCCCCCACGCGCGCGCGCGAGCAGAGGTCGTCCTCTCCCTCCTCCTCGCCAACTTCTCCTTCTCGCTCTCGGACAAGCCCATCGCGTGGAACATCTCCGGCATCCGCTTCCCGACCGTGGGCGTGGACGGCAAGAAGCCCGAGCTCCCGCTCAAGGTCACGCTCCTCCGCGCGTCCGGACAGTGAACGCGACCGCGCGCGCGCGCACACATCCGCCGCAGCACTAATATGTCGGCCTACGCTGATTGTACCAGTAGTAACGCACCATAATCAATGTTGTACAGGTTCGCGGGCGGGCGCCTGCCGTTCCGATCGCAGCGTGCGCGGCAGTCACATCGTTCGTTCGCTCGTTCGTTCGTTCACTCGAGGGGACGGGGGGGGAGGGAGGGAGAGGAGGAGGAGCGACTAGCAGAAAAATATGTGATTCGCGGGCGACAACGTCAAGGGTACGACAGGATGTATGCTTTCATCTGGTCTTCCCAGCTACATTCGGGCAACCCGTTCGTCTCCTCGCTGCCGTTACCCCCGCACACATCCCCAAAGAGCTCGCGGACTTGCTTCATCGTCTCTGCGAATCGGGAGCGGACGTCTTCGTCGCGCTTGAGGAAGATGGGGACGAGCATCTTCGACGACGCACGGTCACCGGAGCTAGCCTTCGGACGAGAAGCCGGGACCGAGTCGTGGTGAGAACCAGATCTAGAGCCGGTACCAAAGCCATTGCCGGAGCCATTGCCGGAGCCAGAGCCAGAGCCAGAGCCAGAGCCAGAGACAGCGCCAGATCCTTTGTTGTTGTGGGCGACGTTGACAGCGTTGCTGAGAGCACGGGGAAAGACCCGACTGTAGCTCCTTCGGCTGTTTCCGGGCCCCGAGTCCGCGGCGTCCATGACCATCTTCTCGACGCGGTTGTACGTGTCGGTGCCGGGCGTGCAGAGCGCCTGGATGCGGTGGAATGTCTCGTTGAAGGCGATGTACCGAAGTTTGGGATAGTGGTGCACGAGCGAGCCAGGCGTGCCGCAGACGATGGGGCAGTCCGGGTTGGGGCAGCCGGCCGGCTCGACGCCCTGGTCGTCCAAGCATTTGCCGTGGAAGTAGTTGGGAAATATGGCGGTCTCCATCCTCTGGTACGCGTCCTTGTGGTAAGCGGTGAGGACGGGCTCCAGGAAGCCCATGGAGGTCTCTTCGTCGGGGTGGGAGGGAAGACTGAGACTGATTTGGCGTGCCTGCTCAGAGCTGTTGGGAATGGGTGCGGTTCACGGAGTGACATCGTGCGTACCATGCTTCTCATGACCGTGTGGACCGGTAATGAGTAGTTGCCGACGAATGCATCCGTGATAGCGACAATGCAATCGCCCTCGCAAGCGTAGACGGTGGCCGGCACCGCCAAGAAGAAAGAGATGATAGAAAAGAAACGCATACTCATTGAGGACAAGAAAAGGAGAGGTGAGATAGATTGAGCGACCGTCAAGGCGCGCCTGTGTGGATGTGGTGGTAGAAAGACAACATACAGCTCGGTCGAGGGCGTGCCGAAATCGAACCACAACCAAACAAAGAATAACACACGGATATTAATTAAATCCCACAAGCGCCCATACTGTGGACCCACAGCAGCACCCTGCGCTCCCGCAGGCTCAGAATATCGCGGTGAGCGCATGTCGGTGAACATGCTTGCAACGAGGACGCGTATTCCTTCCCAAATGGTAATTATTGACACAGCCTCCTGTGCATGACGGTATTGTTAGACCGCAGCTGTTAATTACAACCATTACCAACTTATAACAGCGGATGGTAGTTGGCTGAACCGCTCTATCGGATGTACGTTGCTCGAGCCGTGCGCTTAAATCATAGTCACACCGTCAACTCTCCGGCACAACGTTGAAGTAGCTCCATCAGGTGCTACTGGAGTTTATGTGCGTGCCCAAGCCATTGATCTTGTGGCGTACACTTCAGGAAAACGCCAACGGACGCCATTGCATCAGTCCGCTACGCAGTGGATATGGACCGCACGTATGATTATTTGATTTGGGTGTATTCACAAGACGCGTCAAAATCGAAATAACTCTTGAGCTAGCTAGCGCAAATCAAGAGAGGGAGAGAGATAAGCACCGTGTCCGAATGCCCCACAAAGATGTCGCAACTCACGTCTATATATAGTAGGCAGGCTACGCTTGGCCTAGCTTAAGCACCAATATCCTCCGGGTTTACAAGAGCAACCTTCATGGGCAGCTCGGGATGCTCGCCCTTCGCGTCCACGGACGGATACTGCACCCCAGACATGTTCCACCAGATCCGCTTGTCCGTCAGTTCGAAGGTGAAGGCCGAAATCAGAGTCGACAAGACGACCTCTGCCAGCAGATAATCAGTGCGTGCACCGCGAAGGACGATGCTTTCGAACGACTGACTCATCTCGAGCTGCGAGAACTTGAACCCACTGTGAAACGATCACGGATAAGCTCGGGCAAATCCATGCTTCCATCTCAGCGATACCCACATGCACGCCCGTCCCCCGCCCCAGAACGTCATCCTAGCACACAATTCATACCCATCTTCGATCAGAGAACGGTCCTCGCACCAGACAGTACACACTCACAAATTCGCGTACACACCGGGGATCTTCGCCTCCATTACCGCGTCCGGCAGCGGCTGCATCCAGCGCTCCGGCTTCCACTCGTACGCATCTGCGCCCCACAGCGCCGGGTTCGTGTTCGACGCTTGGATACCTACGAAGACAGACGTGTTCTTCGGGACGAGGATCTCGTGCATCAGTCGGCCGTCCCGTCCCCGTACCGGCTCGGAGAGCGGGAGGACGATGTCTTGTGCCGTTCTCATTGCATGTCTCATCAGTATATGCACACGACATGCACGAAGGACAAGCTTACTCGCGGAAACGGAGAGGTGCGGGGACGTGGCTGATGGCGGATGGGGTCAGCACGAGTGGAGCACGAGTGGAGATACGGAACCATCGAGGGAAAACCTACAGGCGGAGAGTCTCGCGGCACACCGCTTCGAGCAAAGGGAGTGCAACAAGTTCATCGTAATCGATGTCGCCGTTCGTAGACGCCTCCTTGGCTGCAATGATTTCCAGGCGCAGCTTGTGCTGCACGTCGGGGTTCTGTGCGAGTCTCCACAATGTCAAGGAGAGTGCGTTTGACGTGGTGTCCATTGCTGCGAAGGTGAGTGTTCTGCGCACACGCGCCAAGGTGGCTCGTGAGTGACACGACTGACGCCTCCAGAGCGGAAGAAGGGACGTACGACATCTGGCCGACCAAATCGTCCTCTGTCATCTTGTCCTCTTCGGCGGCAACTATGTTTGCTTTCACTAGGAGCATTACACTCCGTCAGTTGTTCTGTCGCTAACCGGTGGTCCATCCGAGTCGCGCGACTTGCATAAAATACTCATCAGATCCTTGCCCTCGCCGACCTGATGCTTGAGCGTGTCCTCCCCACTCAGGAGGGCCCTCTTCTTTGCCTCATATATCTCGTAAGCTCTGGTGTGGATGATGTCCGAGATGGCAATGAGCCGCTTCAACACAGGCGAGGGAATCAATTCCGCAACCCAGCGCCGGCACGGTCGAGGCACGATCGTATCAAAGAACGGGATGTACTGTTGTAACCCATGTACTTGGGCCAAGGTTGGCCTGTGAAGAGTAGTGAGCGATCTGCGAATGGTAGTACACTGTGGACGTGTGAGACGGCCAGCGTACATTATATCCTCCAGTGCCTTTCCAAACTCATCTGTAGCGTCAGAGACGAGGGGGTCGAAGCTGTATCCGAGGCCCGCCTGGCCTATCAGCTCCAGCGCGGTGCGGCCCATCCAGTTCACGACGTCCACCTCGGCTGTCCTGGAGGCGTTCTCATACACACGCGCCTCGATCGCGCTACGGAGCTGTTCGACGACGATTCGGGACTGTCATATATTTGAATTGAGTGCACGAATCGTACCTTGTGAACGACGCCATAGAACAGAGGCGTCATTTCACGCAAATGGTTGACAGAGAATGCAGGATTCAGCATCTTGCGTTGCTTGCGATGCTCCTCGCCTACCCATTTGATTGTCAGGTACGCATCTCATTAAAAGTACCACTTTGCGTGTTGCCAGACGTTGCGACGTACCATGGATGCTCGGAAGACCCACGCCCAAAATATAGTACGTCATTCTGCCGTACAAAAGAAATTCACACTGTGCACAAACCCCGACCCCGGAGCGAGGGTGATAGGACTTACCTGATGAACCACGCTGACTCCCTGAAAATGTCCTGGTCTTGAATAACGATGTGGTGCATTGCCTTTGGGTCGAATGTGTACAACATATTTCCCTAGCAAGATTGCGCTGTCAGAACACCGAAAAGCAGGGCCGGGAGAGGATTGCGCATAGTACCCCAAATCGATCGTGGATCCGCACAGTCCGGCCATATGTCTCGCCCAGATTCCGATGGTACGCAAAGCTTTGTCTCGCATAAAGTTGTTTCAGATTACCTAGATATGTCCATTCTAGTCAGTACAACATGAGCGCGAGTGCGAGACGCGATGCCTCTTACCGTATATGAATGAGGGTGAGTCCGGGCCAGGCAAGTTGTCGAGGTCGCCCGTGATGATGAACTTGCGGAACACCCTCCACAGGACCCAAGTCATGCCGCATATCAAGATCAATTGAATGGGCGTAGAAATCATGGTATGGTCGAGGATTGGGGCAGTAAGAGTGTGGAGTGGCAAGTGGGTACCAGTTGTTGGAGAGGTTGGGACGCGGGCAAGCCATGCGCGAGCCCGCGTACACCGCCTGGTTTCCAGCTGAGTGAATCATCAGTCGGCAAGCTGGAACCGGAGGGTATGGGGAGCGGCAACGCCTACAGATGCTGTGGACTTCTTAGTCACCAAGCGCCCATAAGAAAGATGGGCATCGCGCGCATGCGCGCGCGGTGAGCGCTAATGCAGGTGGCTGATCGCGTGGGCCTACTGTATACTACATCGAATAGCTATCGCACCATGGTATGAAGCATCGCAGGCCCCAAAAACCCATAATAAAGAGCAGGCGAGTGTATCTATGAAGGTGCGCTGACAGCGGCATCAGTGCGGTTAAGGGGTTGCCAAATATAGGCAACTTCTCGAGCTTCTGCTACCCCCGCCCCCTCGCCCCTGTGCGCACAATAGCGCACGATGGCTATCATCAGGACGTCCACCTTCTCCTGCTTCCGCTTCAGTGTCAACTTCGCTGGTACCATAGGATCCATTTCGCGCTTTCGGTAGGCATCCAGCTGCTCATCAAGGCCCGGAATCTTGAGGTTCATGAGGGTTTCGAAATCCAGGGCAAGCACAGTCGCGTTGATCTTCGCCATGGCCGCATCCATCCTGTCCTGCCTCTCCTTCTGCTCGCGAGCGTGCTGCGCTGCAACCGCAATGGTATGCGCGACCTGGGCTCGTCGTCGCTTCGTTTCATGACCGCTGGAGTCGATTGCGCGACCGGCGGCTCGAGGATCTTGTTGATCCTCCTCACTGGAAAGGTTTGTCTCGAGAAATGCTGCCGTGTCGTTCCGGAAGAACTTGGCTAACGCGTTGTAGTAGGCTTGTGTTGCATTGGGGTACTTCCTGCTCCATAGGCGATACAAACCGAGCGCGCCCTCATTATGGTCGTTTGTAGGCAGCAAGTATGCCCGATCAAGCTCCTCATCTACTTGCTCGGCACGCGCACGCTCTCACTGGTCTATGGTGGCAAAAAGGTGGGAAGACTCGAAGGCTTTGTCAACGTGGATGGCACCACGCAGGAGCACCGTCGCGTGATCACCGGGTACGTCTTTCTGGTCGACGGTGGTGCTGTTTCTTGGGCATCGAAGAAGCAGGAGCTCGTCACACTGAGCACGGCTGAGTCTGAGTATGTCATGTCCACACACACTGCAAAGGAGGCCATCTGGCTCCGGCGGCTCATCAGCAAAGTCTTCGGACCCATCCCCAACGCGACCACACTCTACAATGACAACCAGGCCACGATCGCACTCACGAAGGACGGCTCTTATCACGCGTGTACGAAGCACATCAATGTGCGTTACCATTTCATTCATTATTCTATCGACACCGGCTCTATTCGACTACTCTACTGCCCTACCAACAACATGACCACCGACATCCTCACGAAAGCCCTTCCGTCCGTGAAGGTGAAGCACTTTGCGACCGCGCTCGGCCTCGCGCAGGCTTGAGGGGGAGTGCTGGAGAAATTGGGACGCGGGCAAGCCGTGTGCGGCACCGCCCGTTTCATATGTCTTATCCCTTATTTTTGTTCTCATTGTCTTGTTATGGTCCTGTGCAGCCGTGCTCGTGCCCCTCTGCGTCTGTATGTTTCTCTTCTTTTGTATACGACAAGTCTTGTCTTGCGCCGTATAAATACGGCATGTTTTCCGTACAAACACCTCAGTCTTCCGAATACAGACTGAGGTGAGCTATTACCCTACAACTCTTACTTGATTAGCTTACTGATTAGTACCCGTAGTTCATCCTTCTATAGGTGCATAAGCTTTGTACATTAGTCTTCCGAATACAGACTGAGTTCATCCTTCTATACCCGTGTGGCAAGGAGATATGCGCCGAGGAATCATTCCTATGCTCTCTTGTCTTTACCGTCATATAGTGCTTCATGCGCGCTGCGCCTACACCTGGTAGCTGTATTGAGCAACTGAGAGTAAGTATGCCGTACAATACCCCATGTCCAGCCCGTTGGAAGCAAACACGACGAAGGGGCCAGCCCTAAGTATCTTCAGAGAGCATTCAGTGAATCTTCTCCGGCCTTTTAGCGCATGAATGGTGAGGTACACGATAGAGCAAAAGCATTGCCGCGTACGTTACGGTGTTCTCGTTATTCGGGTAGTGTGGCATCACCGGATATCACAAGCGACCTTCAGGACATTCGCATTGTATGTTCCTTCAACAAACAGTAATGGCCCTGACGCCCGAAGGCTGTGGCTATATAAGCGGCCCTTCAGCATGACATTCATCCTGGATACTACTATACTAGGGCAAAATTCTATGGTACATACCTATGCAGCCCGTAGATCCCCGCTAACCATGGCATATGTGATCGCTTATCTTGGCGATCATCTGTATGGGTGGCCGAAAATGCCCGCAGAAGCCATAGTACAGAAGATCAAGTGGTCAGAAGAGATACTAAACGCCTGGTACGGTGTCGATGATGCTCAGCGAGTGTCGCAGTGGGAATTCATCGTACACAGGAGTGCGTGTCGGACGCAGCGTTTGAACACACGGCGCGTGGTGTGAACGTTCACTAGCACTAACGGGAATGACTCTCGGGAGGCATGCGTTATATTGCGCATACTACACCAGCGCTGGCCTGCTAGTGCGCAATACGTATCAGCCTCAACTTGACCCTTTGTGACTAATTAGCGTTCAGTCGCTTGTTGATGCACAGGGAGAATGGCTCACACTCACACTCAATCCCCCCTACTCAGATCTGACGATGACCATGTAGTTCGAATAGCTGATATATGCGCATATTTCCAGGTCAAATCTTCGAGGACAGAAAGCATGGGGTTAGTGATTGTAGCGCCCATGAAAAGGCGCTAGCGCTAACCTGTAAGTAGACGATGCGTACAAAGATTGATATCTGGCCTTGTACGATACTACCTTCGCCAACTGAATCTCCAACAACATACAAGACTCGAGCGAGCAAAGGTTGAAACAGATGCCATCACAATGCAACAAAACCTAGGCTGTCCCCAAGCCATGCATGTGATTTCCGGTATATCATACGGCCCAAACTTGTGGAGTATTGCCTGCGTTCATAGTGAGCGAGGTTCCATTGCTGCATTGGAACCTCTTGCTTGCGTCATGCGACGTGCACAACCGCCAGTACTCCACCTGCTTGAGTGAGACAGGGTTCAATCTTAGTCTACAGAAATGATCGCGTGCCAGACTCATGCAGCACAAGTGAGGTTGACTCCCGTCCTCCAAATAGACTTAACGGCTTGAGCCTTCACCGTTCAGGGCTTCCGTTCCCCCTGCACCGTCTCTCTCACCGCGGAAGAGTTCATCCGGGCATCGCTAGACTGGCCCTGAAGGCCCTTTGACTTGTCTGTGACCACGCCATTTCATGAGCACGCGTACCGACCCTAGGCCCGGAAGGAAGGTGGGGAAACGCACTGTAGATCGACGCGGGCCCCTCCTCCTTCTTCGTTTGTACCCCAGCCACGTACATGTATCCCAGCGCAGCCACGGTCCCGACGACGGTCGCGATAGCCTGAGGTGCCTTGTTCGTGTAATGCATTCAAAAGGTAGACAGAGTACGCACGAGGGTGCGTCCGGAGCCTCTGGTGTGGACGCTCATAATGATGTTCGGGTGTGGTGATCGGGTAGGGGCAGATTGTTGCTAATACGGTAAACGTGATATGTTAGAGACTGGCCAGTGGGGCAAGCACTTAGTGCTTAAATACTCGGGGATGTGGGTGCATTCTCAATCGAGCGTAAGGTATCCATGGCTCATAAGGAGAATCATGACGTCACCATATGTGGCAGCCCAAGCGCGCGCAAGTTCCGAGCTCGAGCCCACCCCTGTTTATCTTGATGGGGCCCACAGGTAACACCCAACTGAACTGCTGACATTAATCCATCGCCAACGTGCCAACTTCGGAGCTCAAGCGCGTGGTATATTGACACGCCACTGGTAAGCCCATAACCCCCCTATTGGAACATGTTTACATACATCTACAAGGTATCAAGAACATAAAGCGTCAACAAGCGATCATCTTCACCAGAGCACCCGCAGTGTCTCTTCACAATTCAAGCGTCTCTACCGCCTCTGGATCCGAAACGCCCACAGCGACCTTTGCCTCCAATAACTCTTCCTCCACCAGGATCGACGGGTCTACGGCAACCTTGGTACAGATCCAGGTGGATGCGTACATGTTCACGCTACCCACGACCTCGTCAGCCGCGGCCCAACAACAGGAGATGCCAACCGAACGCCTCACCGGTCGATGCACTTTCCGGACGTGCGCGCCGCAACGCGCTCGCACTTGAAGCCCTGCGCGGAGAACGCGGCGACGTACCACGGCTTGAGGCCCGCGCTGCGCAGCAGAACGCGGCCGCCGAGCTTCATGGCCTTGTTCAGGGCCCGGATTTCCTTGAGACCGTCTCATCAGCTGTGGTCTGGGCGTGGACCTATGCGAGACCACCGTACCTCGGCAGCCTGCGGGCCTTCCGGGTCGAACCAGTCCATGTGGTCCATGATCTGCTTCCAGGTCAGGGATGAGCACACCCAGGGCAGAAGGGCATCACTCACAACGGCGACGGTCACGCTCTCGGAGCGAATCCGCGCGAGCACCTCCACGAACTCGTCGGTATGTACCCGCAAACCATCAAACGCGCCGGACTGAGAAAGGGTCCCATGCGCCTCTTTCGAAAGATACGCAGGATGGCACCTGCTCGCGCACCGTCAGCAGCGCCCTCGGCCGTACGCTAACACGACGGCACTGACCCTTCCGAATATCGCCCCATCAGGCACAACCGGTAGAAGTAGTTGCTGTCCTTCAAGAGCGTGTTCTCCACGACCGGGTCCAAAGTGTCCACCACATACCGCCACATCGCGTCCTTTGGCTCAAACGCGGCCCCCCGCGCCTCCGCCGTCCGCGCATCCTCGTAGATCATGTCGCGCTGGTTCGGCGGGACGCCCAGCGCGCGCCACAGGAACTGCTCGTTCGCGACGACGATGCTGCTCAGCCACCGGCTGAGCACGACCGGCCGCAGCCGGGTGCGCCAGATCGCGCGCTGCGCACGCAGCGTCGGGGCCTCGCACAGCTCGCGCACCGCGCCGCGCCGCCCGAGCGCGCGGAACAGCCACTTGCAGAGCTTGACCGCGATGCGCGTCCCGCCCGTCTCGTACAGCCCGCCGGCGCTCGCGAACGCGCCCGCGTTGTCGAGCCAGAACTGGAACGCGCGCGAGGAGAGGTGGGGGGAGAGCCGGTCGAGGAGGAGCGCGCGGAACGCCGGGTGGCGGCCCTCGCCGAAGAGCCGCCAGACGTCCGCGTGGGGGAGCGCGGCGGCGAACGCGGCGAGCTTGAGCTCGAGCAGGTGGTTCTGCGCGGGGTTGAGGTCGACGGCGTGGATGCTCTTCGGGCGCTGGAGCGCGTACGCGAGCACGTTGTCTCCCGCGGAGGTGATCGCGAAGACGACGTCGTCGGGCCCGATCCCGAGCAGCCGCTGGTCCTCTGCCGGGTCCTCCCACGCGAACGCGTAGATGTACTCGCCGCCGAACTGCGCGTGCTTCGGGAGCGCCTCGTCGTAGTACAGCCGCCATCGGCGGTTCTGGTAGAACGTCGCGGGGAGGGGCACGTTCGCGGCGAGGTTGAGGATGGCGGCCTCGAAACCTTTGGAGCGAAGCTGCTTGCGTGTCGCGATCTCTGCGGTGCTCGCTGCCTCCGCTCGCCGCTCCGCGTAGTGGACAGGGGAGAGGTACGGGCTCTCAGTCGCGAGTGCATCGATGCGCTGGGCTGCCCCGGCGGAGGTGGCGGTGCGCTGACACCCCAGCCAGATATAGTAAGGGATACCTCCAAGAGTGTAGTTGCGCTCGTTTGCGTTGAGAATTGTGCCGAATCGGTGCTCGAGATAGTCCCGACGGCCTTCGTCGAGGTGAACGCGGTCAAGCCTGAACCAACTGCGCCAGAAAAGGCGCGAGAAGACGTTGACATGGCGTGAGTGGTCTCCGCCAGTAAAATTGCGGAGGGAGTAGCTCGCTGCCGACTGGACATAAAAGTCGACACAGGTGATGAGACCGCTTGGAGCGAGCAAGTCTGCGATAGAGTCGATCACCGAATAGAAACTACGCCAGAGGTGAGCGGGAGAGCGTGTGACATGGGAACGGTCGGCGTGCGTACTCTGGGATCATGCTGAGGGAATACGACATGCTGATGTAGTCCGCCTTAATACGATGTTTGCTGCCCGGTTCTCCCAGCTCAACCGTCTCCAACACATCGGCAGATTTGTCGAGCACAAAGGTGCGTGCATCCTCACAGACCACGTGGACATTCTTCCACCCCAATCGAGAGAACCGTTGACGAGCAACGTCGCACAACGAGGGGCTGAGGTCGACCAAGTAGACCGCAGAGAAGAATTCGTCCACAGGCACGAAGTCGTTCATTTTCTCAATGTTGTATCCCGTGCCTCCACCGACCTGCGTCGATCATATTGAGCGGTGATAGCGAGTTGGACCGTGACGAATGAGACTCACGTCTACCCAAATGGGCTTGACCTCCGGACTGCTCTGGCGATACTTGAGCTGCGCGGCAGCGAGCTGCAGCATGTCCTCCCGGCCGCAAAGGAGCAACCCTCTCGTGGTATCATAAACCTCTGCCTGGGTGCGGTAAAATCCCTCGAGTGCCCGCTGCTGTCCGCTGAGGGCCTTCACGTCCGCGGCGTTACCACGATCGACGGGTTTGAGGAAGCATGCATAGAAGAATGTCCAGTACGTCCACAGCTCATGACGGTAGATGAGGATGGCGGCGATAATGACGCAAAGGGATCCATAGAGCAGGAGATGCTGCGAAAACGCCGCAGGCAATCGCGCGACAGCGTCAAGCATGTTCACCTGAGCAGAGTCTTCAGCAGAATACGGAGGGGGAGATTGGTGGGTCTGAGGAACACGCTCCCGCGCAATCCACCGCTATAAGAGCTGTTGGTTCGGCGAGATGACCATCCATCGGGTGGCAGGTTCTTAACGCGACCCTTCCATAAATGTTCAAACGCGCGGCGCACAAAAGTTCGCGTTCTCCAACCGAGGGGCATGCGTCGGAGTCTCGACAGCAGCCCATGCGATAAGAAGCGTCTTCGGCATGCTGCACTGTCCGCAGCGAGCTGTCTGCACCTCGCGAGTGCTAGTCGAGCGTCCGTGGGCGCCCACGAGACGCGTGCGGACACGTTCGAAGCCGTGGAACTCTTGGAGGGATGCGGTGGGAGAACGTGAGCGCTTTCGGCGTAGGGAAAGCCATAGCCACGCCCGGTACGGGGACAGGGCTCGGTGCAACGTGGGTGACCGGTGACGGCTTCAACTTCCTTTGGGATGATCGAGCGGGTGTCCATGCACGTGCGTTGTGTCCAAACGTCTTCCTCCGTTGATGCGCATCTGGCTTGCATCGCCAGCTGCCAGCCCTTGTTGCTCGGTACTCGGTGCCGAGCACTAGAGTACCAGGTCCACCGGGGGAACATACTCGTTAATCGCCTCACAGCGATGCCAGAAGCATCTAACGGCTTTTCAAGGCTTGAGTTATGCTAAGTGAAACGATATGTCAGAGCTGCGGCAGTATCCTGCATCAGTCAGTACTCAACCATCGTCCTCTCTTGAAAGTCGGGACTCACAGCTTCGACGCCGAGGACTTTGCCCCAGGCCGCCTCGGTGCATGCTATATATGACGATTGAGTGTTCTTGCCGCCGTGCTCAGATTGCACCTCTGATAGTCGGTCCACAGCCTAGCTCTGACCCATGCAGCGGTCGACACATATCGTTCTACAGCTCGACTTACGGCAGCGTCGAACACATACACCGCTTCACCCAGTCCGAAACAGGCGAACATGTGATCATTTGCATCGACAACCACCCATCTCCGACACCGACGGGCGTCGATGGGTACTGTGGTGGACTTTCTGCTGCAGCTCTTGACGAACACCATGTTTCTTACGTCGAGCATGCGGGAATAATCGCAGCGCCGGCATTGGCCCAAGGGAGAGGGCGGGGAGCGTGGCCGATTGGAGAGAGTCGCCACCGGCGCGCGTCGGATTTGTTCGGTGATGGGCGTCTATCCGTGCGGTGATGATGTCTTTCCGTCGCGTCGCTGCCCTTTCCCTCACTCACCCACCTCCCTCCCCGTCGGCCTCAACGTCGCACACCCCCATTCACCCCATCCCATCATGCTCTCAAGACGAATGATTCTTATTGCGCGCGGGCGTGCTCTCGCTGCCAGCCGCGCAGATGCTGCTGTAATGTCCAAAGGATGGTACGTCCCCAGCCGAGACCCCGCGAGTTCCCGGCAATTGCTGAACGTCTGGCTCTTAGGAAAGTCGCCAGCGCGTACACCCAGCGCGCAAAGTTCCACTCGACCAACCTCTTGCAGGGTTCGTCTTGCGCTGTCCAATTGCACCCTGAGAACACCCCAGTGACGTCAACTTCACATTGCAGCTGAGACCGTCAAGGTGCCGCAGATGGCAGAGTCCATATCCGAGGGCACCCTCAAGTCATGGCTCAAGCAGCCCGGAGACACCTTTCAGGCGGACGAGGAGATTGCAACCATCGAGACGGACAAGGTGCGTAATGCGGCTGAAAGGTACGATGTAGATGCCGTGCTCAATCTACTGCTCCAACTCCACAGATCGACGTCTCGGTGAATGCGCCAGCCGCCGGCCGTATCACCGAGCTCCTTGCGAATGAGGAAGACACCGTCTCCGTTGGCCAGGACTTGTTCCGCTTCGAGCCCGGTGCTGTCGAAGAGACTGCACCGAAAGAGGAGAAGTCAGAAGAGGTGAAGGAGACCAAGGACGCCGCGGAGCCCAAAGACCAGCAGGTCGACAAGAGCACTCCCCCGCCCCCTTCTCCTTCCCCCGAACAGGTCCGCAAACCGGACCCCGCCGGCGCACAAGGCGGCGCGGCTAAGAAGGAGGTCAAGGAGACGTCAAAGCCCGCGTCGAAGGAGTCGAAGCAGCCAACACCCACGCCGCGCGTGCCCGGGAGCAGGAGCGAGACGCGTGTGAAGATGAACCGGATGCGCCTGCGTATCGCGGAGCGCCTGAAAGAGTCCCAGAACGCCGCTGCGTCGCTGACGACGTTCAACGAGATCGACATGTCGAGCGTGATGGAGATGCGCAAGAAGTACAAGGACGAGGTGCTGAAGCAGCACGACGTCAAGCTCGGCTTCATGAGCGCCTTCGCAAAGGCGTGCACGCTCGCCCTCAAGGAGATCCCCGCTGCGAACGCGTCGATCGACGGTGAGGAGATCGTGTACCGCGACTACGTCGACCTGAGCGTCGCTGTCGCCACGCCGAAGGGCTTGGTGACCCCTGTCGTGCGGAACGCGGAGGGGATGAACTTTGTGGAGATTGAGAAGGAGATCGCGGCTCTTGGAAAGAAGGTATGTGTATTTATTGAGGCGCTACATGGCGCACGGGATTGACCAGACATAGGCGCGCGATAGCAAGCTCACCTTGGAGGATATGGCTGGCGGCACTTTCACCATGTACGCATGTCTCCATCCGTCGCTCCCATCCATGTGCTGACCGTGCGACAGCTCGAACGGCGGTGTCTTCGGTTCGCTATACGGCACCCCCATCATCAACCTCCCCCAATCCGCTGTTCTCGGTGAGTCGCCAGTCCTATCTAGCCAGTGTGTTCTCCACACCCGCGTCGGGGCCGCACTTTGCCTGTGCCCGCCTCGCACGATCACTCGTGCGGGTGGCGGCATGGCAGCCGCACCTTGATGATCGCGATCGCCCATGGCTGACCGCGTTCCCCCCTCCAGGCATGCATGCGATCAAGGATCGACCTGTCGTCGTGGACGGCCAGATCGTCATCCGCCCGATCATGGTCGTCGCGCTCACATACGACCACCGCCTCCTCGACGGCCGGGAAGCGGTCACATTCCTCGGTATGTCATCCACTTTCTGCGCCTGAGCGTGCGGGGGGCTGACGGGGGCCTCGTTCTTTCTCCGCTCTCACAGTCAAGGTGAAGGAGTACCTCGAGGACCCGAGGAAAATGCTCCTCGCAGCATAGATGTTGCGGACAGGCATGTACAGCGCGCGTCGTGTAGACTGGACTGTTGTTCGAACGAAAGCTTTAGGGACCAGAGGCGTGCTGCGCTCCACGGACCCCCGCCCGCCCCGCCTGCGTAGCGTTGGCCCGATGTGCATTTTATGTTTGTATAGAGCCGCTGTGGCAGGCTGTCCGACCGACGGCGGACGTATTCTCGAACTCGAATAATCTCCCATTAATATCGCACACAGCAGAGTATAATATCGGCGCAGCTCGTCTGCGTGCTTTTCGTGCGCGACCGTGGAGGATCGAGGTTTGGGAGCCTGCCGTGTGCGGTGTGCACAAGGGTTCGGACGCTCTTCGTCGGCGTCCTTGACTGACCCATGGATGGAGACCACAGCAGGGCCAAGCCGGCGCAGAAGAACCGGCGGCACCTGCCTGCTGCAAAGAGCCGTGCGGAGCCTTCCGCCACAGTACACCGATTCGTCGTGTGCTGCCGGGGCGCGCGCGCGCGCGCAGACCTGTGGATGCGCGAACGGGCGAACCTCGAGGTTATACAGTAGTAGATTAGCTGGAGCCCAGCTGCGGGCTTTGTGGAGAAGATCCCGATAATTGCCGTGAGTGCTTCCGTGCTTCCGAACGCAGCTCGTGCGTGGAGCTGACGCGGCGGCCGTTCAACGTTCATTAGCAGCTCTTTGTGCCCCACGCCAGAATACGACGCGCGGCTGGATCTCTTCCGCGAGCGTGCTGGCGCTGGTGTGAGTCGAGCATCCCGGGGTCGACGTGCAGGAGGCGGCAGGAGTCTTGCGAGGACGGCGGCGGCGGCGGCGGCGGCGGGATCGCACCCTCCCCCTGCTGCTAGACGGAACGAGTGCCGCACCGTCAGGGGGACGCGCTCGCCGTGCGTGAAGTCGAACGGCGCTGCGCGGACACGATAACGCGCACGTCGAGGCGCACGGACGTCACCGTCGCCCGAACCGGCGCGCGGATCGTGTGTCTTCCTCGCGCGCAGTATGCGCGCTTTCCCCCCACCCCCCCTTCTTCTTCTTTCGCGTTCTCTGGGCCCATGGCATGAGCAGCGCGCGCCGGGTGCAGCGGCGGCAATTAAGACGCGAAGGAGAAGGCCGCATTGCCTCGTCAGAGCCTTCCCCCCGTCGGGCGGCAGTACTTACTGAGTCCTGTCACAGGGCCACTGCCAGGTCTGCTCGACGAACGACGTCCCCGCTTGGTCGTTCTCGGATCCCAGAGCGATGTTCCAGCCCACAGATGATGAGGGCGCTCGGGTAGCAGAGTTCCTTCAGCCGTTCAGCGGTATCATAGTATGGTGGGGGTCTGCCTGGGGACGGAACTTGAACACAGAAATGGAGCCGCACCCTGCAAAGAGCAAGTACGCCATGTTTGCGCCACCGCGCCCCAATGATAATAGCCCCACCGTCGTAGTCGAGACGTCCGACGGGCGAAACGGCAACAGGGAAGCTTATAACAAGGTGAGTTTGGCAGCCCCGTAGACGAAGCTGATCGCGCAGCAGAACTCAGCCCGCTCTCGCGCCCAGGAAGGAAGCCTTGGGTTATTGTTGCGAGCTTGCGTCCGCACGGGCGCGGCCGGCCGCGCGCGCGCGTGTAGCCAGGACAATGTAGCTCAAGAACAAGGAGGAGAGGGACGGCTTTCGAAGCGTCGAGTTCTTCGGGGCTTCTTCATTGTCTGCGCACCACGCTCGCCGCCCCGTCCCTAGGTAACGATTGCAGCGTAACCTTGTTATCCCTGAGGTCTAAGGCCTGAGGCCTGAAGCCCCGACCACGAGACCAAGCTGTCAAGACGATGCAGAGTGGGAGGCAACTCGCCCTCCCGAACGATGCACAATCATAGACACCACTCACGCACGCGACCGCCTGCGCGGCCCCAGAGGCACAGGCATAACTATAGTACGGCTGCGGCGCCCTCTCAAACAGGATGGAGAAGCCCGTGTGCGGCAAGCACTCCCGGCCAGGCTTGCCCCAGCAAAGGCGAGTTCCCGGGCGGTCTACGCCCACTGGCAAGAGGCTATTGAGTTGCACACACTTCCCCCGCGCCCGCTTTCCGAGCTCGCCGCGACGAGCGTCCCCGAAGCAGGGGGTCTCCTGACAGAGCGTGTGCCCCGCCGGCTGGCTCTCCCTCCCCCCCCCCTCGCCCTTCTGCCATCATAGTGTGATGTGTGCAGCATTCCGATGTTCTGAACCTTGGGAGCTGCAGGCCCTGGCGAGCCGGCGGCGGAGGAAATCGCCCACCGCCACGCTCCATTGCGGCGGCGAGCCCGATACGTATGGCGCAACGCGCGACGGACGGTGCAACGCCCGTGCCCATATCGCGCTAGCTCGGGGGCTGTATGTAGGCTGTCCGCTGACGTGCCTCCCCATCGCCCCCAGGACCGAGTCCCGAATATTCCCTCGCTCGCTCCCCCCCTTCCATCCATCCAGCTCCAGCTCCAGGGTCCTCTGCCGACACCCCTACGTATCGATCTCAGGTTCTGCGTGATAGCGGGCACGGGGCGCAGGGGCCAGCGGGGGCGCGGTGCGCACCGTGACGTTCGCGGAGGGGGATCTGGCTATCTGCCAGGGCCCTCTCGCGCTGCGCCTCCGATAGCGAGAGCCAAGTATAGGGGCCGCCGTCGCGCACACGTTGCGGGAGAGCGTGGAAGGGAAGTGTGGAAGGACGCGCGTCCTCAGGCCTCAAGGGCGTGCTGTATCGGAGCCTGCTGTGCCCCCGGGGGAAGGGGGGGGGAGGGAGGGGGCGCTGTGCAGCTGGGGACGCGCCCCGGTCCTGGGGTTCAGAGGAGAGGCCGCGAACGCGGACGCGGAGAGAGGTCGAATGGCGGTACTGCTACGTAGTACGCTGTACGGCTGTCCGTTGACAATGACATGGACATGGACAGATAGACCGCATCGAGGACCCTGCACGCGCAGAACTCGGGGGACACCCGCCCCAGTACGCTGTCGCAGTGTCGCTGCCACTGCCAGGGGACGAAGGCAGAAGGCAGATCCCTCTTACGCCTCCGGGTGGCGCGAGTCGTGCTCGACCCCGTGCAGCCTGCGTGGGGTCCAAAGATCGCCTACTATGCGGCTGCTTCGAGACTTCCCATCACGCACACGGCACGCCTCTGGGCCAGGGGAGGGAGCGCATGCATGATATGCCAGCCAGCCCCCCCCCTCCCCCCCACACCCCCGCGTGAGCCGACATCGCACCCACGCAATCTATCACGGTGGAGAGCGCGACTGCCTCCGCAGGCCCTTGTGGGCGCGCCCTCAGTCCAGTCCATGGAAGCCCCGTGGTCATCTGGTCTCTCCCCGGCTTCGCAGGGATGCGAACCCGGCCTGGAGCGCCTTGCCTCGTGCGCTGTTCCGGGCCTGCCTGCGCGCTGTAGACCGTAGACCGTAGACGAGACACCACGCTAAGTCGCAATGCGTCGCAGAATAGAGTGGGCTTCAAGCGTCGACGTCGTTGTGCCGCGCGCGAGGGAATTCGAAGCCCAGCTTCGCCCGCAAGTACCGTCATTTCCACTACACCAGCGGCCGGGGCCGCCTTCTGCGCGCTCATTGTCCGAGGACGTCGACAATGGCGTTGGGCAGCCGACCCCGGAAAGGAAGCAAAAAAAAAGTCCACACACACACGCGCGCGCGCGGTCACGCGAGCGACGATGGTTTCCAGCAGTCTGAGTGCGCATCGTTGTCGGTCGACGTTGCTTCCGCAACGCAGCAGCAGCGTGGCGGCACGGGCTGAGACGATGGCGACGGGCGGCACACGTCGATGTCAGCGCAGCTGGGTTGTTCGGATGTTCGCTTGCTGCTTGAAATCGACTGGCGAGCGAGTCATATAATATGTCCATATCAACGTTGTTGGCGCAGGCGCAGCGGACAGGACGTCTGCCGCTATGCCCGCAAGGCCTAGGGCGAGCTAGCTGCGCTCAAAGTACTGCACGGTACCTAGAGAATACAGCATCTCCAGGCGGAAACATGCTCTGGTCTCGCGCAGCCAAAGATATGTGTGAGATTCACTACCTTCTTCATGTGGACATCGAAGACACATCGGTTGGAAGATCCCCCATCCCGCAAAGCATCAATCTCGACGGGAGGAGTGAGCAAGGGCAACGTTGCGAACGGGATGATCAAGTGATTGACATAGACCGCAACGAGATATGATACTTCGCCGATACCATACATCCTCCTCCTCGCGACCTTCCGTGTGGATTTGGGTGCTACTTCAGGCAATGTACAGTGCACCCCCATGATGATGTCGTCTCGGTGCATGTCGTGTTTTCTGCTAAAGTGTCTCGTTCCAAACCTGCGAATCAAGACATGTGTGCCGTCGTGCGGCGTTTGCCATTCTCCGCCTGGTCGGAGCACGGTTGTGTGCGATCAATATACTGTGTACCGTTTCCAAAACCCTCCTCAATACGCCGTGCGCTTTACACCTGGAGCGGTGGTATACGGAGCTGTTGTACATTGTCACAGACCCGTCGTCAGCGTCGTGAGAGGTGGTTCAGACCAGAGGGCCGGTGGAATGTTCGAGATCGAGATCGACTGTGAACGATGCGTCTTCTCCTTGGATTTCAGCAACAGCGACCGTTACCGCGACACCCCTCAGGCCGCTGACGACGAGATTGTCGGTGAACCTATGACCAGGCTACGGAGGCCTGTCCGAGCTTTCGATGCTGCTGCGTTTTCTTATCGACGCTTCCTGTGCCCGCGTACGAGTCCGCATCGGTGGCTCGCAGGGACCTCCTTCGGATTGTGCTTGCGTGCAGGCGTGGGCGGAACACGCTGCACGGAAGACAGCCGGACGCTGGCGAGCGGATCGGAGGAGCAGAGTCGCATGATCGAACCCCACAACGGGGCAGGGCCCGGCTGGGATCCGCAAGGCCGGAGAGATGGAGATGGGCGATCTCGGGCCCCGGGGCGAGGGGAGGAAGGGCATGGAGGTGGCTCTGGCTATCGATGCGGGACGGTGGGGGGTCGTGATAGGCGTGTACGATGTGGGACGTGTGCGACTGTTGTCGTGCAGGTCTGTTGTGAGTGTTGTGGGTCTCCAGAGAGGAGCATTGCCCGCGATGATTCGTGGTGTGTGTACGTGAAGGCCGGAGGACGGGATCTGTGTAATTGATGGCGGGTCATATCTGGATGACCCTGGATGGATGGGTGGGTGAGAGACAGATGTCTGATGGGCGGTCGGAGGACGCCGAGACCGATGGGGGGGATGAAATTGGGAATCGGAAGCGGATCTCGGGGTGCGAGCGCGGATGGGCGGAAAGCGGGAGGAGTGGGCGAGAGAGGAGAGCCGAGCGGTGTCTGGGTGCGATGGTGGGGAGGCCTCATGGAGAGAGAGACAATGCGGAGGCTGTGAGGAGGAAGCTGGACGGCGCACGGGCCAGGCTCAGCATCAGACTGGCGGTCTTCTCGTCGTCCTACCCGTGGCCTCGTGGCTCCCGGACGCTCTCCCTAACCGTATTAGGCGCCAGCCCAGCCCCGGTGGCCGTTGCTGACAAAGCCACACCGTGTGAAATGCACCGTCTGTCCATGCAATTTTCACCTCCCCCCCAGAGGCCGACCGTGCTGCGTACCCGTCCTTGTCGTCCGCGGTCCGCAAGATGGTGTGTCGTGCAGGCGGGGACTTAGCAATGGTCGCCCACAGGGGGCCCAGTCTCAACCCGGACAGGGGCAGTCCGTGACAAGACGGAACGTTACTGGGCCAAACAGGGCACAACCGGCGGCTGGGATCAAGTCCGAGAGGGACCGAAGGGGCTCGCTGGCTGGCTGGTGCGGAGTTCAAAGCTTATCCCAATGAAGACGAGTGAAAAGACTGCTGCTCCCGCGCACTGCTTATACGAACCTCCCCTTTTCTCTCGCTGCCTCGTTTTCCCTCCTCGTCCCCCTCGCCGCGCTCCTCGCCGCCATCTCGCCCACCATTCTCCCCTCTACCCCCCCTCGACTATCACCATGATCGCTGTACAGAAGCCTCCAACCATGTTCTCCCCCCCAGCGCTGCGTCCCACGCACTCTCGACACCCATCAGCCCCCGTCGTTGTACGGCCTTCACACATCCCTGGCGTCCTCAACATCTCCAAGCCTGTCCAGTCTTCCCCCAGGCCACAGCTCATCCAAGCTACGCCGCGGGCACCCCGTTCATCCCCCAAGACTAAGCAGCAACGCTCCCCCCAGCCTACACCTGCTCAGGCCGCTTCCGTTGAGCCCCCCAAGGCCTCTACAACCTCCCCAGCAAAGCCCGATGAGACGTCGCCCGCTTCCGATAAGTCCCCCCGTGGGCGCAAGCAGAACAAGCAGAACAAGGACGCCCGCCGTAGGTCAGTGTACAGCTCCAACTTGCTGTTTAGCGCCCGTCGACTCACCCTCGCATCTCTCGCCGTAGGGGCACCTCTGTCTCCCCTTCCGATGCCGCCGCGCGGCGACACGCCCACCAACCGTCCCCCCCTCCCAGTAGGATACCCTCGCCTCCGCAGGCGTCTTCCGCTACTCGAGCTGAGGTCCCTCGAGCGAAGCCCGATGTCCCGACCTCGTTGACCGATCTCTTCACCGACGATAGTGCTCTCATTCCGTCACTCAAGAACGACAAGGCATTCGCCTCGCCTCCGAAGCTTGCTTCGCAGCCATCTGGAAAGCTCGCCCGCCGCCGCCAGGTCAGCGGACAGGTGTTGGACTCCCCCACTCCCAAGTTGTTGTCCCGTCGCAAGGAAAAGCCAGTCCGGGCCTTCCGCAACGGCGAGAACGTCGCACCCCTTCCAGCAGTTTTCCCAACTGGTACTCGCCTCCCGCCTCGTCGTGCAAGCACAGACATGACGATCACGCGGATCACGTCATTCCCTATCTGCGATGACTCTTCCGACTTTGGCGACGACAGTGATATGACCCCGCCGACGACTCCCATTCGGGAAGTTGCCACCGTTTCCGCCAAGGGAACATGGCAGCAAGAGTCGTTCTTGTTCGAGGATGCTCCGCGAACGGCGCCGCTTGCATCGACCCTCGGGTTTCCCTTCGTCAGCAAGACGCCATGCTCAACGCCCACCCCCGCACAGCGTCGTCGCAATCACCGTCGTGTCCCTAGCGAGGGCGTTTTTGCCATGTCTACAGACGAGGAGTCCCCGTCGTCGTCGACGTCTGACCTCTTCGACACTTTGCCCGTACGCCGACGTACCCCTGTGTCTGTGCCCCGCCAGCGCTGCTACACCGATCCCTTCGGTGGCAGCTCTCCTGCTGGTTTTGAGCGCCTCACGTCATCCTCCGCCCCTATCGCCGGGTACTTTGCAGGATCGGTCTTCCAAAACTCACCCAGCCCCGACGACCTCCCCGTGCCATCATTCGGGGCGTAAGTGTATTATAGCGCCATAGAATTTCGCAGAGTAAAGGTGAGCTGCGATGTCGCCCGCCGTGGTTTGCCGAGGTTGACGTTTAGGCACTAGCCCGGACTAATCAGAGGGTCCCCCGAATTGCCCACCCGCCGCTGAAACCGATAAGCATACGTCACCTGAAGCCCGCGTCGATCACCTAATGTCACACTACCCGCCACGCTATCTCCCTCCATCCCCTCGCCGCTGATTACGCCTCTTGGTTGTGTCCGCGGTGTGATCGCGCTGGTCGTCACATTATTTCTTCGATATCATTATTATTTCGACGTCGTCTATCTGTCCTCTCATCGGCTTTCTGGCAACATCTGGGCTCTGGTTCTTTTGGGCTTTACCTTCGACTTCCTACTTCACGGCATCCCCGTCTACCGGCTCTCTCGTTCAGGACACCCGCGCTCTTTATCGTCTAGATACCCTCACACCTCGGGTTAGCCTCCGACGCTGGCATTCATACCCCACCGTCGCTCGCACAAGGTCTCCGCGTCCGCTACATCGTTGCGGACCAACGGAGGCCGCCCAATCCAGCCCTTCCGTGTATATTCTATCCTGTCTCGCCTCTGCCGACTTCTCCATCGCAATTGTGTCATTACATCATCAAGTGCATGCTTTCGCATCTCCCCCGCATCGCATCTTCACTCTTCCCTCCTCCGCCAATCTGCTCTACCCGGATGGCCGCCGATATTCATAGGCGCACCCCCGGCGTTGTACAACAGGCGCTATAGACGAGCCCCTCAGCAAAACTGCATACATCAAGAAAACTCGGCTACGGCTATCTGGTCGGCTGGAGGGCCGACCTGCGTATTTATCACTCTCCCCCCCTGGGTCGCACCGGTGGGACGATTTCAGTGGGTTCGCCCAGGGGCTAGTATATCTCCTCCCTTCTTGACTGGTCGTTCCGCTTGACGTCTTGGGTTTAGGGACATTCTTATTAGTCGTGTTTATTCTTTCCTCGTATCGTACTGTAGCCTGGCGCCCTTTTTCATTCTCCGGCGTTAGAGATATGTCTGCTTGCCCCCCCCTCCCCCTTCACGTTGGCCATTTCACGATTTTGCACGCCTTCCTATTTTTCTCCCCTTTTCAATTCTTCCTCATCTGCACGATCTCAAGCATCGTCTTCTTTGGCGTGTTGCCGCACAGTGTATCAATATCACATTCTCGTCACCGTCGCCAAACCCCTTCGCATTCCCCTTGTGCACTAGTATCTACGTCGGTGGCTGGCTGTCGCGGCTTGTCTGCGGCTGCGGCTGACCGTCCACTATAGTATTTGCTCCTATATTGTCTACCCCCTCACCCTTCTCTTCTCCATCACCCCCTCCCTGTTTCCTCTCTCGACCTTGTGGTACGACGTAATCGGGGGTCGGTGTACGATGTTGGCTTTGCTTGTGAGTATTCAAGCTCTGCATCGTTTGGTGAAACTCACACTCCGGGGCTGCAGCTCGGCATGTGTATACTCGCACCGCATACCCAACCCCCTACCCCCGATATCCTCACCACCTCTGGCTCGTCGACATTGCTGCTGCCCGTTTCTGGCTGTGGCGCTCCCCCTGTATATACGTCGGCGACCCCCAGTGCTCCGCCTCTCTCCTTGCTTGCGCGATCTATCCCCCATTCGCCAGGCATCGCTACCCACACCCTCCCTCCCCGACGCTCGTTGCCTGATCTGTCCATTTGTCTCATATATCGACAACATAGAAATGTGAATCGTGTTCAAGTTCTTGTCCGCCCCGGTTTCGGTATCAATCGCGATCTTGTGGCCCCCTGCGTCCTCGGCTTCCTCTGTTCCCCACGCACCCGTTCATCGCTTTGTGCTTAGTCTCGTTCTCTGTCACCACTACATCGCTCGCCTCCACTACTCCGCATCGTGTATCAACCCGCAACGCACATCTGTACCATCCGCACGCATCATCGTCGTCGCCGTGTTCGTCTCCCGTCTTGCCCTGCCGCAACCGCAATGTATCAACAGCGCAACGTCATCGCATCGCATCGTACCGCCGCAGTTTTCCCGCTCTGGCCGCCTGCTCGCGGCTGTATCAACATCTCCTTATGCCCCTCATCCGTCGTCGTTCCTCGACCGATCTATGCCTACCCTTCTCTCACCACTCTCGTCTTCGACATGCAAACACGGTCACGATATGCGGGCAGACGTTTCTGAGACGGTCGGCGTTGGTCAGATGGCTGTGGGTGATCGGCACGCGGGGGTGCAGGCAGGAGGACGTGACGGCGCAGGATGGGCGGAAGCTGTTGTCTCGTGGTATACGTATGGTGGGGTGGTGCGTCGCGCTCTCCCCAGACTCGGACTCGGACTCGTCGTCCCCTTTCCCGTTATGATGCTGTATGGTACCCTAACCCCTCTTCTCTGTTTTTCTTTCTTTCTCTCCTCCGAACTTCCCCATGGTATGGCATGTCGTTGTGGGGCCATGCGCGGGCTCAGCGACGGACTATCTGATCTCTGGTCCTCCATCCCGCCCGCCCCCCCTCCCTTCTTGATCTGTGTGGCGCGCGTTGTCGGATGGTAGTTAGGCTCTCGTACGCGTGTGTATGTGTGTGTGTGTGTGTGTAAGTACTTGTGATGAACGCGCGCGTCGTCGGCGTTGAATATGAATGCTAGGATGGTGTTATCGTTGCGTGGTCGATCGCAGGGGGCCGGTGGTCGTCGCGAGTGAGGGAGAGTTTGTTGCGAGGATCGTCTTATGAGTGAGATACTAGCACTCAGCACGAAGCGCGCGGAGTCGGAGGGATCGACGTTTTGGAAAGTCGCCCATGGGTTTGCCCCAGGAGGCGCGGGCGCGCTTGCACGGCTTGAACGACCCCGTCCCGTTAGCCACACCTGTAGGTCCATCGGGGGTGGGGGGGGACCAACAACGCGAACACGAACGCGGACGGAGGGATATGTTATGGTCGCTCGTTGGTCCACCGGGGTCCGGCGGGCGGCGGAGTTCAAGTTCAGGTTGCAATTTAAAATACGTGTTACGTGTTGATGGGCGCCAGCCGCGACCACCTCGCTTAGATTTTGGGGCGTCTGATCGTGATGGGTGTGCGCGGCGGCCACTGGCCATTGTCCGGATCCCGTTGTTGTGGTGGGGTGTGCCGGTGGTGGTTGTTGTTGGGCCACCGTCTGACTAGTGCTGCCGCGATGTGAGGTCACCTTGAAGCAAGGTGGACCTCGCCTTGACGGCATCTCGGCCGGTCTGTTCAAGGTCACACCAAGGTCACCTCAAGGTGACCTTGAGGTCAATCAAGGTTGTGAGATTCGCAAAGACGCTGAGCGGCCCGAGCCTTTTGGGCGCTTCTCTCGCGTGGGGCAGGTCATGTTCGCGACGCAACGCGATCCCGTCGCGATCGATTCTCTTCCACTCATGCTTATTCTCTTTCTTCCGCTCGTTTGCCCCTTCATATCGCCCTCGTGAACATGCTATCAACCTTTATCTCAACTCTGAACCCTGTATGAAGACAATTCCAACCCGGGTACCTACCGCAGTGCACTAAAGAGCGTCATTCCGCGGGCTAGTAGCCTGATTAATGGTAAGTGCCCTCCACTGTAGCTACGCCCGCCGATGCCGCTGTAGTAGTCCGAGACACGGAGAATCAATCCTTTTCTATGCATATTGCACTGAAAAACCTGTATATAAAGCGGCTGTGAGTGTACAATTCCCCAAAACCATCATGTCCACCGATTTCACAGGCTGGTACTGCGAGTCCTGCCGCGCCCACAACCCGCTCTCTTGTATTTGTTCGCCTCCCTCGCCACCTGGTGGTGAACCATCTACGCATAACCAAACACCGTCTCAAAGCCCCTTTCCATATCAGTATACCCAACACTCCCCGCATGAGCCATCAAGATATGCTCCGACACCTAGCTTTGGCACACCATCGAGTGGCTTTGTGCCACAGCATCCGCTCATGGGCTTCCATGCGCCTATTTACCAGCCCGTGCCACACTATAGGTGTCCTTCATATTCGTTTTTTTGACTTGAAGTGCAAATATTAACACTTGTGTCCTTTAGTAACGGCCTGTCGGCCAGCGCGCCTTTCGGAGCAGCACCGTTTGCATCCCAGCCCCCACCGCCATCAACACCTGCTCAATTCATACCTGGTCCTGCATTTACGACATGGGATCCCGCCCTAGAGGATGCCACGGGCCCGGTGCTGAACGCCAATGGCAAGCGAACGCGAACCACTTCAAATCGAGGATCTGCGACTAGAGGTAGAGGAGGGGGACCGAAGCGACGTGCGCGCTGATACGGTAAGAGATACTCTGACGGCCGATAGCCGAGGGGTAGAGGACGTCTCTAGGAAGGGGTGAAGGGGAGTAAGGTCTCGAGCTCCCTGGGATCGTCACTAGGCCGCTGATGATGGGAATTAGTCCTCGAGCGCGGAGGTAGGACGTGCGCGCGCGATGCTAGGCCCAACGCGCGCAATTCGCAGTATCGATGTAGCGCGCGGGGTATAAGCGCGACGCTTGCCGTGGGACGCAGTGTCGCAGTAAACGCAGTAGAACGCAGTGAACGCAGAGGAACGCAGTAGACGCAGTGTAAACGCAGTAAAACGCAGTAAACGCAGTGAACGCAGTGAAAACGCAGTAAAACGCAGTAGACGCAGTGGACGCAGCTGACTTTACGCTGTCAAGGCGGAGAGCTTTCCGGACACGCAAGTGTAGGGGGGGGTGAGCTGCGCGCGATATTCGTTGTGGAGCGCAAGGGACACGTTCCCAAAGACGAGAGAGTAAGGGGTGGATTGTCTGGGGGGTTCGAATGCCCCCAAAACGACTATGTACAGGAATGCCCGAAGGCTGAATCAAAACACGTGCTACGAGGCGGAAGATACTCGGAAACGGAAGCCGGAATGTCCTGCGCGCCGATCGCGCGCCAAGTGCGCGATCAGGTACGGGAGCGCGCGGTGCGCGCGCCACTGATGCACCGCTGACCAAAACCCGAACGCCGCCGGCACCGATAGACCGGGCAGCCTCCGGAGACACGGAATGTTCCCTCGGGCAGAGACTGAGCGCGTTCGTGCAACCTGCGCAGACGGGGGATGGAGGAAGGACTCTGGCAGCGACTTGGGGATGCGTGGAGGTGCGCGCGCCTTGAAGAGATAACGCGCGGAGTACGCGCGCGCGTGAGCAGAGAGGTGAGAAGCGGGGTTTTCTGGTGTGGTACGCCGGTGGTGCTCATCATCTCCCCCCCACTAAAATCTTGACCGTCCCTGGTCAACGCGATCGAGGGGAGTGACCGTCGGGATAAAAGGGGGCGCTGGGAACCTTGCGCGCGCGTTGAAGCTTCCTTGCCATGAACCTGACACTTGAGCAGCTCTTGCAGGTCGGTGGGGAGCTGCGCAACCTGCATCCTGCCGCTACCTTGCCCAGGATTGACCGCACCACCCTCGTACTGCGTCGCGCCATCGAGGGAGGCCTGGCGTCACGAGACGTCCTGCGCGCAAATGTCGCGGCCGTGGTTCGCGCCTTTGTGAGTGGTCCGCGCGCGCGTGCGCTCCCACCGCTGACGAGCCGATTAGGAAGCCCACTACGTTGTGTACCCGCGCGGTCCGACCCTAGCGGAGCGTGTGGAGACCGTCGAAGAGATTGTAGCGACCATACCCGCCGAGATGGACCTCGCGCGCGTCTTCGAGGACGAGTTCTATGCCATGCGCGCGCGAGTCGCCCCAATGATCTTCAATCAATGGCTGCCCATCCTCGCGCTGCTGGAACGCCGCGCGCGTGAGTACCGTGACGCCCTGGTGGGATTGCGCGTCCTGGATCCTATGAACGCGCCCGCGCCCTCGACCTTAGTTCGCGTGGACGGACACCTACACGATATACAGGACCTGCAGCGCGAATTGATGGATGCGCAGTTCACCTACGGAGAAGGGGACCTCGACGTATTGGAGAACCGCGAAGCGCAGGGAGAAGCGCGCACACTACCGCGGGCCGCCAGCGCGTAGGAAGGCAGCGCTTGCACGACGGGGGGAGTCGGGAGCGCGCGAGGAAGAATCGGAGTAGGGACTTAGAGATTTGAGAATGGACTTGGTGACATCACCCGCACATGACTTCCGGGCCAGTGGCGCGCTTGCACGAAGGAGGCGTTGTCGCGTGACCGGCCCGCGCGCGCATTCTTCGACCGGCGCGCGTGTTGTTGTCATAGCCGCCCGTGGGGGCCCAGGCGCGCGGTCTCTGCAGGGCCGCGCGCAACATCGCCGCGCGCCATTGTCCCGCCCTCAGAAAAGGCCAGCCAAACCTTCGTTGCGCCCTTTTGCCTCCCCCTCTTCGCCCCTTCGCTGCTTGCCCTTGCCCTCTGACATGCCTGCCCCCGCCGCCTCTACTCAAAACTGGGGAGGACGCGACGCGCAACTCGTGCGCGCTTTGGAGACCGCCATGGCGCCCGTCTGGAGAAGTGAACCCACAGGAGATGCCGAGGAGCTGGACCGCCATCGGTGGGCTCGTCGCGCGGCCCGCGTGCTGGTACGTTCTCTCGTGTTCGATGTCCAGCCTAGTACTGACCAGATCTTCCCCCCCAAGGACGCGGCTGGCGACCGACTGTGCCCGCCCTTCGTCCTGCACGCCCACGCGGATGCGGTCTGGGGCGTCGTGGAGGGATACCTCCCGATGCTCGAGGCTGAGTGGCCGGTCTGGGCGCGCGGACAAATCCTGGCTGCGCGCCAACGCGCTGCTACCGCTGCCGCTATGGAGGAGGACGAGGAGTCCGACCCATTCGGCGCGGCGCTTGACGACATCGTCGGGGACCACGCAACGCCCCCCCCCAACACTCCCTCTCATTCGACGCGCAGCATCCGCTCGCGCGCGAGCCTTCCCTCCGTGGTGATTGAGACTCGCGGTCCTCGCGCCCCGCGCAAGCACGCCCGCAGCCCCTCGACGGAAATGGACCAGGACGACCCCAACGAGTCCGAACCCGAGGCCGAGGATCCGGCGGAAGAGTCGGACGCCGCTTCGGGGGCTGGGTCTAGTGATGACGACCCAACGAGTATGGCTGCTGCTGAGCGCGACCCCTCAGCTTCCTCCACCCGCGCTCTACGCCCGCGCGCAACTCGCCCCGCCCCTCCGCTGAAGAAGAAGGCCAAGATGATGGTCCCGCGCGCGGCGCAAGCCTCGGAGCCCGCCTTGGGCAAGCACTGGCGGGTGAGCCTGTGTTCTCGACAGGTGCTCCGGCTTCCCCTTCGTTCAAGCTGACATCCTCTCCAGCAGCACACTCGCTGCGAAAACTGCCGCAAGTCGGCCTTACTCTGCGTCCTCGGAGAAGGGGCGTCCAAATGCCACCGTTGCGCGCGCCGTCGCCAACGGTGTGTCGCGCAGGGCGACACCCCTTACGCGCCCTGGTACGACCAGCAGGGATTCGAGCGCGGTAAGTCCTCGGTCGTGTGCCTGTCCTTCGCGCGCTGACTTCTCCCTGTACTAGCTCGGGTAACGCTGGACTCAGCGGGTCATGTCGCAAGCGCCACGTTCAAGGGTCCGCCCCCCGCCGGTTTTGTGGCCGCGCCCTCGCAGCCGTCCACACCACGGAAGAAGAGGGGAACGGAGAGCGCCACGGCCGCCTCTGGCCCCTCGACCGACGCTCTCACCTCCCAGCCTACGGTCCCCGCCACGTCCCGCACCGCTCGCGCTGCGCGCATGGCCGCGACGCCTGCCGTTGCTGCTCGCGCCCCGCCGCGCCCTCGCCCTGTCGCGCGTACCGTCTCCGCGCCCTCCACCATCGCTGCTACCGCTCCGCCCACCACGCCTCTCGACCGCTTGCCGGTGAGGACCGCGCCCACCATCCCGGCCGACCCACTCGCCGCTACTGGCGACCCCACCAACCTGACCGCGACCCGCCGTGCCGCACTCGAGGCCGCGCGCGCGGAGTTGCACGTTGTGCGCTTGCGACGCGCTACGCTGCAGGGGATCACCGACCTGCTGGAGCACTACATCGCGCGGATCTTGGCGGATCCAACCAGCGACGACGTTCCTCAGTTGTGGACCGCGCCGCGCGACTGATGGGCATCCTTGCGACATGTAGATAGCCTTGTAGATAGCATCGCAGTCCCCAGATGTATCCCCGGCCTCTATCTTGGCGAATTGAATGCGCGCGTGTTTTCTTGGCTCTTCGAGTGATTTTAAAATTGTAATGACTGGCTAGAGTTGGACTTCAACAATCAGAAAGGATATTAGGTATGCGCGCGACTTGTGACTGGTGAATGGGACCCGTGACCTCGCGCGCTGCCGCCGCGCGCGCCTATTCTGGCATGTCCTCGTCTTCCGCGCCGTTATCCTCCGAGCTCACGAGCTCCTCTAGGCGCCGTTCAGAGATGTCCGCAAAGTTCGGAGGAAGCGCGATGTGCTGACGCGCGAAGTATGGGATGAGTCTGAACGCGCCGACGGGCCGATGGAAGACCGTGCCGTCGAGCTCGCAGACCACATACGCGCCTCCGCGGTTGCGCGACACGACCACGACTGGTCCGGTGTACCGCGCGCGCATCTTGCGGTTGAGAGACTTCTCGATCTGGGTATGTCGCACCAGAACCAGCGCACCGGACGCGAAGTCGAAGTCCCTCATCGTGTGCTGGTGATCGCGCTCAAACTTCTGGGCCGCGCGAATTCGCGCGCTGTAGACTGTGGACTGTAGTCGCGCGACGTCCTCCGTGCGCCGTTGTAACGCGATCGCTCTGCGCGCGATGAGTTCTGTGGTAGATATAAGACCCTGCGGCGCAGGCATGAGGTAGGTGGCCTCAGAGATGTCGAAGGGGAGGATCGGATGACAGCCGGTGACCGCGAAGTAAGGCGAGCAGCCCATGCGTCGGCGTATAGTGACACGCTCCGACCAGAATACTGAGTGCGCGACCTGGGACCACTTGGTCTGGTCGCCGTCCGCTGCCTTGAACAGGGCCTGGCGTACATCGAAGTGAGGACGCTCAACGAGTCCGTTCGCGCGCGAGTTGTATCCGCTGATACGGATGTGGTGGACTCCATGCTGTTGCTCTATTCTGCGCATGGCCTTTACGAATGCCGCGCCGTTGTCTGTGATGATCTCCATGACCCCACCCCAGCGACAGAGGATGTCCTGGTAGATGAAGTCAGCCAGGGTCTTCTCCGTCTCGCGGCGCAGCATG
This sequence comes from Trametes gibbosa, assembly GCA_022606055.1. Classification (NCBI taxonomy): domain Eukaryota; kingdom Fungi; phylum Basidiomycota; class Agaricomycetes; order Polyporales; family Polyporaceae; genus Trametes; species Trametes gibbosa. The sequence goes on from JABYQJ010000010.1 coordinate 803,931, forward strand.
CGCCATTCTACATAGGCTGTGAGCGCGCAGCGCGCCTGGACGATGAGCTTGAATCCGCCTGAAACTGGCATAAACATGGTGTCGATATGTATGCGCGCGAAGATGGCTGCTGGCATCGCGACGGTGGGCGGGATGACAATCTGGCGCACTTGGCGCATCTGGCAGAGATGGCAGGTCCGCACAAACCAGGTCACATCGTCGCGCAGGGTAGGCCACCAGAAGCGCTCCGCGATGGTCTGTAGAGTCGCGTATCGTCCGCGATGACCTAGGGAGTCGTGCGCGACCCGGAGTACCTCGTAGCGGCCCTCGTAGTGTATGACCAACTTGTGCGCGCCCTGAGGATCCTTGCGCCAGAGTCGTCCGTCGTGCAGGAAGAACTGCTGCGCGTACTTGATGAAGCGCGCGTAGGCCTCGTCCGAGATATCCAGGGGTCTCTGGAGAGTACTCAGCCAGTCCTTGACATCCAGTAGTCTTGCATCGCCGCGGATAGTGTGCTTGGACTTTGGGATCTCAGGCGGAGGCTCCTGCGCGTCGCCCTCGTGTCCGCTGCCACTGTCTTTGCGCGCGTTGTGGTCGTTCGCGCCGCCTGCGCGCGATGGCGCGCGCGATGTAGTCCTGTCTTCGTGCGCTGTGTGTTCCGTTCCTAGCTCTAGCTCCTCCCCCCCACTGAAATCTGTGCCGTCCTCGGCCAGTGCTGGGAGGCCTAGCGCAAATAACGGGGTAGCGAAGGCGCGCGGTGCGGCGCGGTGTAAAGGCGCAGGGGGAAGAATATGATGGATGAACCCATGCAAGTTGTCGATCCAGTCATCGAACGCGTCCTCATCATCCACGGGCTCGGGGTCTCCTGGATGCCGTGGTCGCCTAGAGAGTCCATCCGGCCCA
>JABYQJ010000011.1:600000-777119 GCA_022606055.1 Trametes gibbosa
CGCATACGTTTCTCTCCAACGCCCCTCCGTGGCTTCCGAATGCCCCCGAACGAGGGTCGCACCAGCCTTGTCGAATCACGTCCAAGCCCAGGCGTGAAAAGGCCGAAGCCCGGCCCTCCATGATGCTGCGTCTCGCCTCCAAGCAATATACGGTGCGTTGGCTGCCTCACCCTTGTTCAAACCTTATCTGAGTGTGTATCTGGAGAAGCCATCGGGACCAATCGCCCCCTCGTCGTCCCTGGCGGCCGAGGTCCAGACCAAGTGCTCCCCCGCGGCCGTCGACCATCGGTTCGTCAAACCGAGGGCACGTACCTTCTCGGCAGTACGGGGCCGCCCCCAGGAGCCCCCAAGCCCGCCACGGGGCCGCCCTTTTAGCGGAAGCGCGTTAGACCATCATGCATTATGCTTAAAGCTTCGCAAGCGATAATCACTGCGCCCATCGCTACAGGGCGGGTTGCGTGCGGGCCGTGCGCGACATCGTGGGCGTGTGCGCGCTCACGCAGGTTCGTGCTTCGCCTGCCTGCTTGCGATGCAGCGCGCGGGGCGCCAGACGGCTCCTAGAGTGCTCGCCCACCGGGTGCGGTGGATCAGCCGCGGGGGTCCATCATTCAATAGTGATCTGCGGGTTGCGCGAAGTGATTATGGGACCCGAGCACGCTCGACCTGGATCGGGGCTCCTGCCTTCTCGATCGATCCTCCCGTCGCGTGGATAGGGTGGGACAGCGGGCCCCCGCCAGACGGTGTGCGGTCGTCCATTCAGTTTACAACAGTCAGAATCTATTGCGTCCAAACTCTACGATGCATGCATGTGTGCCCCAAAGTGTGCGTCAAAGCGGGTGAGAATGAGAGAAAGAGAGAGGGAGGCAATAAGGATACCGAGCGAGATGCGAGAATTCGAATCGGCGAAGAAACTGAATGCGGCGAAGCCCACGAGGCGTGCTAACCCGTTGCGAGCACTGGATGCTCACACTCCCTCCAACGCTGCGCCCTCTGGCGCGGGCGCGCCGGCAGCCTTCTCGTCCCCCCGAGCCGCCGTGCCCTCGTCGAACGAGATTTTACGTGTGAAAATCGAGATCTGCCCGCGTGATCGTTAGCACCTCGCACCGTCCGTCCCTTGACCCGGGCGGGGAAAGCAAAGACACCGACCAGCAGAGCCACGCCAAGGCATGGGCAACAGACAGCCCAGATGGCCTGCACGCGTAAATGAGACCATTCAGTCGACGCGCGCGGCAATCCAACAGCAATGCAACGCACCTTGATCGCTAGCGAGAGCGCGTGCAGGACGTCTGCCCAGTCGCTCTGGGACCGCAGCGCGTCGACTGATTCCAGAATGACAGAGCCGTCCACGCCGGGGGGCAGCGTGTCTGACAGCTGGCCGAGGAAGACGGCGCCCGCGACGGCCTGGAAAGGGAGTGTTCAGTTCTGCGCGCGGGCGCGAGAACAGGCGAAGAAAAAACTGCACGAAGCAGCGGCGTAACTCACCAGCCCTACTGTCGCGCCCGTGAAGCGGACGAGGAAAAACGCGCTCGTGCCTGACGCGACCTCCTGTCGCCGTAGTGCACGGGTGAAGACCTGATAGGGTGCATGGAATAGCATGCCCAGGCCTGCCCCGGCGATTAGGGGGAACAGCGTCTGCTCGATGTGTGTGCTGTGCTCAGACATCAGCATCATGAGGCCTGCCAGTGTCGCAGTGCAAATGTGAGCGTACTGTGCTGCGGGGCGACAACGGGAGACGCGTGTACGTACCGAATCCGACTGAAGCAATCGCAAGCCCGGTGCAGATGAGGTACTTTTGGCATGCCGTGTCGCTTCTGCGCTGGGACCAGTAGCCGATGAGCCAGGCCGCTGAAGAAGAGTGCTGCATGAGGCTCGGATCAGAATGCGAGAGACAGGTTGAGCTCACCCGGCATGGACGCAAGCGATGAGCCTAACGAGTACGGGAGCATCGTAATCCCAGCTTGTATGGGGGAGAGGCCATTTACGGCCTGGCGACCGATCAGCGATCAGACATCCGTGGTCGAGAAACGGGCTGACCGACCTGGAAGTACAGCGCGAGATAGAACGTGCCGGCGGTGAACGCAAAATTGTGGAGGAAAGTAGTCGCAAGGGTAATCACTGGGGCAAACTATGATTAGCAAGGTTTCGCGGCTGAGCTTGATGGGGATTCACCAATCGTGCGATCCCTAAAGGCGATCGGGGGAAAGAGCGCATCGCGCTTCGTGCGCACTTCGTAGAACGCGGCTATGATCAGGATGAGGACGCCGGCGACAATGAGGGTGAGTGTGGAAGCGCAGAGCCCTGTGGCTGCGGCGTTAGTACAGGTGATATCACAAAGCGGTAGGGCAGACGTGCATCCAAGCTGGGTCGCAAAATTGAAGCCGATCACGATGCAGCTACTTCCTCCCATGAAGAGGAACCTATTGCACCAGACGTTGTCAGCTGAGCCGGGGCCGACAACGTGTAGGCTTGCTCACAGTCCTACAAAGTCGAATGTTCGACCGAAGGTTTCCCACGAAACTCCAGATGAGCGGTCGACAAACACGTGGCGTAGCGATAGCCACAGCGTCGCTACTGAGAATGCACAGACGGGGATGTTCATGTAGACTATACCAGGAGATGAGCTGGGCGCACGACCGGACATCGCGCGACGTAACCTACAGGCATATCTCCAGCTGAAGGGACCACTGTGTCCTGAATAGAACAAGATGAGCGCGTGTGTGGACGTGCAGGGGCATATGGCTAACCGCTAAAGAGCCCGCCGAGCAGAGGCCCCGCAACGGCTGAGCATGCCCAGGTCACGCTCAGTGCCTGGGACCACTTCGCCTGGTTCCGGACGTCCACGATCTCTGACGTAATCGTCCATACGAGGGACACGATACCGCCGCCGCCGACTCCAGCAACCCCCCTCGCAATTATCAGCCACTCTATGCTCTGTAGCTCTGTCAGATGATGCACGCACACACGTCACATACACCTCACCTGCGCGCACCCACACAGCACAGATCCCGCGGCAAATATGAAGATGCTTCCGTATAACACTGTCTGCATACGACTCTCCATCAGAACACCTCGCGCCCTGACCACCCGCGGAAACACATACCGTCCGTCCAATCAGGTCCGAGAGCTTCCCGTACAGAGGTTGGAACGCGGTCTGAGTGAGCATGTACGTCACGGACACCCAAGTGTACTCCGCCTGATTGGCGTGAAACTGGCTCGTAATTGTCGGCAGAGCGGTCGACACGATCGTCTATCGGTCCGCATCAGCCGGCGGGACACGCACAGTTAAGCTGGAATGCAAATCGTACCGCGTCTGTTGTGGCGAGAAATAGAGTTAACGCAGCGCTGGGTCATTTGAGGTCAGCGAACTCCGTCACAGAGCACTTGCTCAGGGTCCTCGATGCTCACCCCACATGCACAAAGATGAGCCGCGTCGTCGACAGAGGCGCGGCAGCTTTTTGGGTATCGTACGCGACTAGCGTGGAGCTCGACGTGTTTTGGGGCGTCGGCGGGGGTATCGTGGGGGTGGAGAACTGGCTCGAGCGCGCCGAGTCGTAGGATAGACGCGTCCCCAATGTGTCTAGAGAGTGCTCCTCGATGAAGGGGGACGCGGGTGCCATTGTGGGCTTTTCGTGGAAGGAAGGGGAGAGCGAGTTGGGAGAGTTATTCGTCATTGGTGAACGGGTTTGTGAACTCGCCGAGTAGCTTGGAGGGTCGAACAGTGTGTTCGGGGAGGCCTATACCTACGTGCCGCATCTTATACGGAGCGTGAATTCCATGCTTGACGTGTCGACTGCGTAATGTACATGCAGCCTGGAAGGGCATGCTGTAAAATCAGCGGTGAAATGCCAGAACTCCCGCCGAAAAATCCGGGCGGGAAGCTCGCGACAAGATCCTGGTTAATTGTGCAAGAACTAGAGATCTCGGAGAGGCTTTGGACCCTCTTTGTCGGAGATTCGAGCCACCCTGGAGGAGAAGGTCCAGAGAAGGGCTGAAGGGTACCGGAGGTCGGGAGGCGAAGACTGCTTTGTCCGGCAAAATGGATCTGGACTCGAGGTGAGCTGCAGGAACCCGCCATGACGAGAGATGGATATGATGGGTCTGCTGCATGCGCCCATGGCCCACCAACGGGGCTGCAGGAAGCTCGAGCTCGCAGAGGGAATGTGCACACTCCACCCGCGCCCCTCGAAGGCCTTTACGTACCCCGCCCGATCTATCTCTCCCGAGACTCGAGTCCTCTTCCCGCGTGTGCTCAGAGCGGCAAATCAGAACGGGACGGCAAGGGACGACTCAACATGTGAGCCTCCAGCCTGGCCGTCCACCCGGGACACGGGCGACAGCAGTCAACGCCATAACGCCCCTCCCAAATCTGGAACGCTTCTCCTTATCGGCCCTTTCTCGCGCTTCAGGCTTCAGTCCGTGGCCGCCCGGCCTGACTCTTGCAGGTTCCGGACGGAAGACGAAGCAGGACTGGGACAAGCGTAAGCCTCGTCCCGCTCCCCTCGAACCCCACGAGACTGCAGATACGTTGTGCGCGCCTTCCTCCACTCCGCGCTCCTGCCGAATTTCAGTCGACCTTGCATATCAGAACGCTGCAAGTGAATCCAATCACGGAGCGCCTTCTCAGCGTCGACGAGAATGTTCTTGGGGTCGAGTCTAGTCGAGTCGACATCCCCTGGACGAGTTCGGACCACCCAAGTCTGACCGCCCTGTGAGGGCAAACACCCCACAGTCTCATCGCTCGGGAAGAACACTCGACGTACCCTACCGAACCGGCCGGAGACACTCGAGATGTGCACATGGTCACCCGCGGGCGGCTGGTGTCCTGATCGCCGAAATACGTACTAATTAGTTCGAGGGAGATATAGCCTAGTAGATACTGACAGCCTAGAGGTGCCAGCCTTATACGGGGGGGCGGCCATCCTCGGTGAGGTTCCAGATTGAAACATTCTATGCCCTCGCCTTCTTGCGCTCGCGCTCGCGCTCTCGGTCACGTTTCCGTTGGTCGGGATCGCGCTCATCTGACGTGGGGGATGTGTCTGCGACGCCCGAGTAAACATCCCAGCGGCGCAGATCCAATTCAAAGACATATATGCAAAATCAAAATCCGATGAGTCTCCTTAGCCCATTCAACGTACGAGATACCCAGCCATCTGGGGGTGCGGAAGAAGGACCCGTACCGTTTGGACTGCTCTCCGATTCGCTCGCAGAAGTCTCGCTTGACGACGGTGCCCCGTCGGCGGATATGTTGGGTGACTGATCTTGACTTGGAGAAGCAGAAACCCGACCCTCCACGTCATCAGCGAACTGCTGGAGGATTTCCTTTTGACGCGGAGTCAAAGACCTGGAACAATGTCATGAATACCGGGAATAAGCCTAAGCACCGGGGGTAACGTACCTTGGCAGTTGTATGTTGAAGGTGACGAAAAGGTCGCCCTTCCCGCTACGCGTGGCAGGCGAAATGCCGTGTCCCTTCAAAACCATCTGTTCACCAGGCTGCGTTCCAGAAGGGACGCGGACATCGACTTCGCCATCCAGTGTGGGAACGCGAACCCTGCCTCCAAGAAGCGCTTTTTGCACCGGGATGCGCACATCATGGTACAAATTTGCCCCCTGTCGCTTGAACACTTGCGAGGACGCGACGGAGATACGGACGAGAAGATCTCCTGGCCGACCGGGGCCACCTATTGCTGCGTCGCCTTGACCGGGAATCTGCATAGTCATGCCGTCTTCCACGCCTGCGGGACGTGTGACCGTCAGTCATGACGGTACGGCATTCGGAGCCGTACGCATGCTTACCGGGAGGGACGTCAACCTTGACCGTCTTCTTCGTCCTGACTTGTCCTACGCCGCTACAGGTATGGCATTTCCCGTTAGGCGGCACGATAGTACCGGTTCCGTCGCAGGTTTGACATGTTGTCTCCATGTGGAAGCCGCTCTGGATCACGTACGTCTGCGACCCGCGTCCGTGGCAGCTCGGACACGTCGATCGTTGCATTCCGTGTTTCAAGCCGGAGCCCGAGCACGTGTCGCACTGTACGACTGGATGTATGGTCACCGTCCTTGAGGTACCCTTGCATGCTTCCATGAAGCTGATGCCGACGGCGGCCTCGATATTACCGCCTTGGGCAGTGCGTCGAGATGCATTTTCACCCATACCTCCAAACGAGAACATTTGTTCGAAGAGATCGGCATTGTCGAACGAGCGTCTTCCATTGTCGAACGAGCGTCTTCCACTAGTGAACAAGTCTTGGAAAGGGCTGGATCCGCCGAATCCCCCACGCCCACCGCGGCCAAACGCGGTGCGGGCATTCTCAAACGCATTGGCGTCGAAGCCGGGCTGCTGGGAGGCTGCACCGTACTTGTCAAATTGGGACCGTTTCTTCTCATCTTTCAGAGTCTGACGTTACACGTCTCAGTCGGGCAAAGTTAACCGACGCGGCATAAAAACACACATCGTAAGCTTCTTGAATTTCCACGAACTTCTCCTGTGCTCCCTTGTCTGCATTGGTGTCTGGATGATATTTCCTGGCGAGCTAGGCATGCATTCAGAGGACGCTACGAATCAGGGTCACGCCGCAATCATACCGCGAAATAGGTTTTCTTGATATCAGCTTGAGACGCATCTCGTTTCACACCCAGCACTTGGTATGGGTCTTTCGGCGCCATATTGATCGCAGATGCGTGGAATCCCCTCTGTAACGATGAGCGTGGTTGGATATATGTGGCACCAAATAAGCTCACAGAGGACCCAGCTCTGCCCAACGTGCACGACGTTCGCTTCAAAGCCGACGTGGACGGCACATTGACGGAAGCTAGCAAAGGGCGCGATCGTGCGACAGCAGAGCATTGCGCGGGGTACTGAAGCGAGCCAAGTGAGAGCACTCTTTTCGTAGATATTCTAGGCGGCATTATAGGACGTAGTCTAATCTGAACGAGCAGAACGAGTGAAAGCAGACCGTGGACTGAAGTCAGAAAGCAGAAAGCAGACAACGGCACGGCTCTGACGTCGGGACGACCGGATTTTCAGACATCACGTGTGTCTCGCGTAACCACGTGGGAAGTACTTTCTAGACATTTCGTGAACACGCCGCATTTGGCAGGTAAGGTCGTTCAAACTAAGCGGGCCCCCTGTCCGAGTCACCGAAAGCACCTCCAGGTTCAGAGCTCTCGCGGTAGAAGTGTCGGAGGCATTTGTACCACATCGTAGAGCGTAATAAGCTCGAGGGTCTAGGCTCTCCGCTTCCAATCAAAAGGGCCCACAATGTCGTTCGGGGGCGAAGAGTTGTGTGAAGGATGTATCAAGTTTGCCTCCGTACATCTGATGACATAGACAATCTGAGTTGTCCGGCCACCGTGGGTGTCGTGTGCATCGTTTTCTCCGACGGCCAATCCGCCAGATTGCATCGCAGAAGGAAACTTTCGAGACATGATAAAAGGTATACTCCGAGTCTCGAGATCATATTTGTCCCGCGATCACTGCTGATAGACTACGTCAAGCTTATCCCCCGGCAGCTTAGATAGTGAACATATGCGCAGTACGAAGGTCTGAGCATGTTTCCTGGATGGCCTCCTCCTATCGTATGCCCACCGTGACATCAAGGAACACCCACAGAATTAGTATCAGGTTCACACGCTTACATAGAGCGGGAGCAATAATCGTGATACCGTGCTAACCTATTTACCATAGAATTTAGACCTGCGATTGAGCACGGGGCCTCGCCTGCAGATTGAAGCAACAAGTTCAGCATCACTGTACTTCCACATTCATTCGGCTACGTGACACTATTGGTATACGTAATGACGGAAAACCAGGATGACCAGCCTGACGCCTGAACGTCTCTATCGAAGCTTGGTCCGTAAGTCAGAACGCCTTTCAATATACAGGGACAGCTTACCGTGACTTTACATGAAAGCTGAATATCCCTGAACTGCACGCCGGATTGTCCGGTAAATCACCGCTTCCCACCTCAATCTGATGGGTTATGACATTGCGATAGCAGGGCGCACCGACCTGCCCCGTGGAGCACGCCTGCAATGCATATACGGCACACCTTCAGTTGCACTAGAACGATGGAACTAGGTAATTAGAAGCCTCACTGGGACAAACAGCAGAGTTTCTGTTCTTCATGCTACCCTTGTCGCTCGTCATAGCGAGCAGGGTCAGTTCTCACCCTTCGGCATAGCGGCCTAGATGTCGTCAGGCAATGCTCAAGGACAACGAAGAAGAAACCTACTACATGATAGACGGTTCCGGCGCTTGCCTTCCTCGCCACCACGATTTGCCGTACGAGACAAGGAGCTCCTCGCCTTTCCTGACGGCGTCGGTTCCGGTCCACACGCTCACCCGCAGCTCGCCAGTATTGGTCCGTCGATCTTGGAAGAGCACGTTGGGCCTTGCCTTAACGCCTCGATAGTCATTGATAAATCTAGCCTCATTCCCCATGAGCTGTGCGTCGATTCCGACGCTGACGTTGTCCGAAGAACGATAAAGAAGACAGGTCATAGTCCGATTGAAGTCTGTTCTCGCAATGGATCTCTCCAACATAGTCCAAGATCAGAGACCGTGGGGGTATCTTTTTCGCTGCGAATAGACCGTATTGGCCACACGCTGGGTGGGCGGGCTCTGCGATGAGTCGAATGACTACGGAGGACTTTGGCATGTAAGGAGATTCCTGCGACCCGGAAACAAGTTGGCCGGCATGGGTACCACGTATGTGATTGCGGATCTCTATGGGTACCGAGACATGGTATTGAGGTACGGTGATGTACTGCACATTCTCTGGCCAGTGTGCCGGACGTCGAACGGTGTCTTTGCGAGCCATCTGTGGTTTCCGCAACGCCTGGGCGTAGCTAGCGGCGTATTAATAGCAAAGAGTAGCAAGCACGATGAGGCCAAGAATGCAAGCGCTCGTGCGATAGCCACGCGCAAGACGCAAGGCCGATCTCCATTCAACATTGCGGCGCAGCTTTACATCCTCGCCACCTTCTCGCTGCCCACCTCCCCCATATCATCTTAGATTGCCTACAATGGGCCGGGCGACGACAAAATCTGTGGCGCGTGTCTATCCAGAGGTCAACAGCAAGCTTGGAGCGTCATGGTATGAATATGGTCGGGTCAACATCTGGTGTAGCCTCCATGCTATCCTCTGAAATTCCAAAACAGACAACTTGCAGGTGCAGTGGGGGAGCCAGGATCACTATGAGATAGTACGGAAAGTAGGTCGGGGCAAGTACTCTGAGGTACGCACGCAGAATGCTTTTCTATGACTCTCGACCAATGTCGTGGGGCGTGGTACAGGTCTTCGAGGGCATCAATATCGTCAATGACGAGAAGTGTATCATCAAGGTTTTGAAGCCTGTGAAGAAGAAGAAGATCAAGCGTGAAATCAAGATTCTCCAAAACCTCGCTGGGGGCCCCAATATCGTTGCGCTTCTGGACGTTGTGCGCGACCCCTCCTCGAAAATCCCCAGCCTCATCACGGAATATGTGCACAATGTGGATTTTAAAGTGCTGTATCCCCGCTTCACAGACCTCGATGTCCGATTCTACATGTTCGAGTTACTGAAGGTACGTGACTATGAATGATTTGAGACGGGCAGACTTATGCAGCAAATGTCAGGCCTTGGACTACTGTCATTCCAAGGGTATCATGCATCGTGACGTGAAACCTCACAACGTCATGATAGATCATGAAAGGCGAAAGGTGTGTTTACCCGATGTTTTGTAGGGCCGTCTCTGAACGCATACTGTATCTGATCGACTGGGGTTTGGCTGAGTTCTATCATCCACGAACGGCCTACAACGTCCGGGTAGCTTCTCGCTACTTCAAAGGGCCGGAGCTACTTGTGGATTTCCAGGAGTACGACTACAGCCTGGACATGTGGAGCTATGGTTGTATGTTCGCTTCTATGGTCAGTGCATTCACCGGCGTATCTGTATGAGCGGACGGCTCTTGACATTCATTTAGATCTTTCGGAAGGAGCCCTTCTTCCATGGGCACGACAACTACGACCAGCTAGTCAAGATCACAAAGGTGCTGGGCACCGAAGGCCTGTACCAATACATAGACAAGTATGACATCGCGCTCGACCCGCAGTACGACGAGCTGCTTGGCAAGTGAGTGGCCTCATCAAGCAATCCGAGCGCTTAACCCTAAATCTGTACAGTTATCCGAAGAAAGCATGGGCCCGGTTCACAACCTCGGAGAACCAAAGATACATCTCTAATGAAGCGATCGACTTATTGGACAGACTACTCCGGTACGATCACCAGGAACGCCTCACCGCAAGGGAAGCGCAGGCGCATCCTTATTTCGGTAAGATAGTTGCTCCATTATCCTGTGCTGTCCATCGTGACTCCGTCCTAGATCCCGTCAGAAATGCCGCTTTGCACGAGGCGGAGAAGGTTGGGTCGGCGGCGTGAAGCAGGCTGAGTGAGGTCGTTGCAGACGTCCATCGCGGACAATGGGCCACTCAGTACGAGACCAGACGCTGTACTCAGAGCATGTGGAGGTCGGCTATTCTACTGTGTACTAAAGACAGGACGAGGTGTGTCGCTATCTAACCATATTCTTATCTTGATGGGCGGCCCGACAGCACGTGTCCGCCTTCGAGGTCAAACTGTGAACTGCCCCGACGTGTGCAGCACGCACGAAGTGTTGCAGGATCAAATGTGCCATATGTTTTCTGGCTGTTCTATCGCGCGAAGTCTGGATTTAGTCTGGCTTTTTCCGTAGGCCGTCCGTTTAACGCGTGCTGCTTCCGCGGGCAACCGCATGCTTGCATGCATGCCCGCTTATCCCGTGATGTAGGTTACTCGAAGCCGGATCCTTCTAACGGCAAGCTGTCTTCTGGATATCTCGGTCACTGCGACAATATAAGCCGGCGAGGCATGCGAATAAGTCAGAGTCGGCAACACATCCCCCTACACCAGAGAGCGCACAATGACCTGCATGAGCTACTTCCGTGCTTCCCGAGCTTTTGCCGTCCTTGCCGCAAGCCTCGCGGCGGTGGGCGTTGTGGCGTTCGATAACTCTAGATACGACAATGTACGTACCTAGCCAGACCCCACCCCTCGATCTGATTCAGAGAATGTTCCTGACTTCTCCGTGTCTCGCTAGGTCGCAATGTAAGGCCCTAATCCCCTGCAGTCTGCGTGGTCGCGTCATGTGCTAACATTTCCACATCAGTTACTGGGGCCAGGACTCCTATGGTGCCACTCACACCGACGTCGCCAACTTCCAGAAGCCTTTGGCTTTCTATTGTCAGGTGAGCACTTACGCTTCATAGTGGGCGCATCGCTGACCAGTTTCGGGTACGCGTATAATTCCAGGATGATAGCATTGATGTGATTCCAATTGCTTTCATCAACAAGTTTTTCGGTACTGGGAACTCCCCGGTGCTGGATCTTGCCAACGTAAGTTCCACGCTGCTTCAGAAGGCGGCCAATTCTAATCAAAGGCGTAGATTTGTAACACGACTACCTCCGCAACATTCCCGGGCACGGGGCTGCTCGAATGCTCCTTTGTGGCATCAGATATACAGACGTGCCAGTCGAAGGGTAAGGTGGTCACTCTGAGCCTTGGTGGCGGCGGTGCAAGTGTGGGGTTCCAATCGGACAGCCAGGCCGAGACCTTCGCGGACACAATCTGGAACGACTTCCTTGGTGGCTCGAGCTCTACGCGCCCGTTCGGTAGCGCAGTCCTGGACGGGTAAACAAACTTCTCCCCCCAAAAAACCCTGCAGAAATTTGATACAGATATTTCCTAGCGTGGACCTCGATATAGAGGGAGGCCCTACCACCGGTTATGCAGCATTCGTCACGCGTTTACGTTCGCACTTTAATGGCGCAAGCAAGAAGTGAGGACGATTACGTTCCGCATGCATTCCTTACCCTCGGTCTTGACCTTCGGCACGCAGGTACTACATAACTGGCGCGCCCCAATGTGTCTACCCCGATGCTTCTCTCGGATCGACAATCAACTCGGTGGCTTTCGACGCCATATACGTCCAATTCTGTGCGTTTCTACGAAGCGTCTGGCCCGCTCAACGCTCACCACACACCCTATCAGACAACAATCCATGCGGCTTGCAGGTGTTCAACTCAGCCTCGGTGAGTCTCTCGGCATTCTATGAGTAGTTCACTCTCTGAACGCCGTCGACTACCATGGTATACTATCATGCCACCAGGGTTTCAACTTCGGTATATGGTGAGTCGCCTTCCTATTGCCCCAATACTGTTCACTGATGGAGATTTTGATCTAGGGATATCTGGGCACGCACGGTCAGCCCAAACCCCAACGTGAAGGTGTACGTCGGTGCCCCTGCATCGACCACTGCTGCAGGATCAGGCTACCAAGATCCCGCCACTCTCGCGAACATCCTCAAGACCACTCGGAACCGATTCCCGTCTTTCGGAGGTGAGCCTCACGAGCGTCGTCCCGCCAGGAATGGTTACATATGATGGGCAGGCGTCATGATGTGGGATGCATCGCAAGCATACCGTCAGTGCATCTTTCGGAACGTTGTTGCGAAACGTCACGAATTCCGCGCGCGGAACTCTAGAGAACAATCGATATGACGCTGCCGCAAAGAGCGCGCTCGTCGCCGCAGGCGGAACTGGTTTCACCTTCCCGCCTTGTACCGCGCAGGCGTATGTAACTGGCAACAACTACCCCGGTAGCAGTCAGGTGTCGTTCAATGGGTATGTCTCTGGCACATTCTTGACCCCCCTGGATGTTCAGATATCTGACTGTGTGGCACGTCGTGTAGGTACATTTGGGAGGTCTGTATTGCAAATTGCTGAGCCAGAAGACTTCGAACTGACGGCACGCCGCGTGCACCAGTCCAAGTGGTACGCGTCCCTCCAAGCCAAGCGGAGATCCCAACGGGGACTGGATGCCCAGTACGTCCACCCTTCGCGGTTCCTCCGCCACCTGACATTCTGACTCTCGCGTTCAGCGCGTGTGCTGGGGATGCGCCCTCGGGTCCGTCGTCTTCGCCCACCACGTCGGGTGGAGGGAGCTCCCCCACTGGCAGCAGCTGCGGGGCGTGGCGCCGTGGAACTCAGGATCGGTGTACACTGGCGGACAGCAAGTCTCGTACAAGTGCGTCCTCGTCCCCCGCCCACGCTCCGCGAGCCCGTGTTGATGCCGTCTCCAACCCAGCGGTCATCTCTGGACTGCCAAGTGGTGGACCGAGGGCGACACCCCTGGAGGTACGCTCCCCCCCCCCCCCCGGTGCTGCGTGGTTAAAGTCGTACGTCAACGCTAACCGCGACCACTGTTACCCCAGGCGCCGCGGGCGTGTGGACCGACGACGGGGCTTGCTCAAGCAACAAGCGCGAGGCACCCGCGGAGGCCACCGCAGCGCCACCTGCCCCGCACACGCCCTCTCGCGCCTTCCACCTCTGATCTGGGAGCCTGTCGCAGGCAGCCGGAGCCCGAGTGGCTGCACTCCGCCCGCGCGCGGGCCCGCTGCTGGCCTGGGCCGTCTATGGCCAATTATCTATCTCTTTATTCAATCACGTATTTCACGACCGCCACGAGGATTCCGCTCGATGATCCGTCCTTGCTGCTCCATTTGTAATTACGAGGGGGGAGTCGCCTTTTAGCCATCGCCCACGCCGGCTTGGCGCTGTATGTTCGTAGTTAGAAGTTGTACATCCGAGGGGAAACGGCGCCCGGGGCAGGGGCGGGCGCGTTCTGCCAATTGTATGTATCATGTCATCCATCGCGTATGCCCTTGTTCCGAGCCCGGGGCAGGACGGGCGCTCGCAGTTGCTCTCGAAAGATGTGCGCAGAGGCGCCCTGCCTATCGCATCATGGCGTGTGCATGGGAGGAGCGTGCGCGACGACGTAAGGCTTGTGTACATCCAATGGCGCTGTCGCCGCGACTCGAGCTCGGGGCAGGATGCGCGTTGCGCGTTCAGGTACCGCTGGTCGAGCGCGATGAATTTCTCGGGAGCTGTTGGCTATGGGCGCTATTTTCGGGTCCAGGAAGTGGTAGTAACCCTTTTTTTATCAAGAGGAATGGTGAGCTTGCTGGCAATCTGACTACGTATTCGTATAGTCCTAATAGGCGTCTCACTCAGGCTGTTCCGAAACATAATAAGTAGTACTGTCATATCACGTACATGACCTCCATAACAGATGTAATAGATTCCCTTGCCCACCGAAGATACCCCCTCCCCCGCCAACGCTCTTTCAAACTACCGGGTGCCCAATGCTCGCACGGGCATGGCTCGCTGATTATCTTGCGGCAGCTGATGGCGTGGTCACCGACATATGCCATTAATACTGCGCCAAGGGCAATGTATCGTGAGAATGCCATGATAATAGAGTTGGCTCAGTGACTTGACCATGATCACAGTGGATGAACGTTCAGCAGGAGGCACAGCAAGACTGTTTGTCTCACAGTAAGGTTCCAGTGGAGGACACGCTCGTTGAGTTGGCATCGCAGTTGAACACGTACCGCAAACGCTGTAGTACGAGCCACTGAGACCATGACCTCTTCGGCCGCAAGGCTGTCTTAGCATCAATTGTCAAAATTTCAAAGCCTGTGTCAGACTGCGCTGCTGTCCACAAACACATATTGAGAGGCACCAAGGCGCAGTCGGCGCAGAGTCCAGACCGCGGAGAGGTCGTGTCCTCCAGGCTCCCAGCGGGCCGACGCCGCGGTCGGTACCTCGGCAACACGATGTGCAACTATAGAATGAGCACGCCGCATGGACACATGCACGAGCTGCACATTGTCAATGTCTGCATGCGCAGCTGCGGTGCCGTGCCGAAGTCTGCGGTATAGGTCTCCGCGAGCCTGCGGCGGGCACAGCGCGGGTCCTGCCAGCAACGCATGTACGCCGACAACCATCCTATGATCCTGGTCACTCGTGGGGTCAGCTGCGCGTACAGCCATACCACTCGACGCTCACCTATTAGGAGAGTCCTGCGCTCGCCGCATTCGAATATAGACTCGGATGTCCGCCACCATGCCATTCCTGGCCCAAATGCATCGCGGGGCCGGGGCTGGCAGTACTGTGTGCGAGATCGTTCTACCCGCACGTCGCCGCTGCAGGGCCCGCGTGGGGCGGATGATTCAGAGTCGGCCACGTATGATAATATACGGATGCACTTGGCCGTGGCCGGGGCGCGCTCCGATTTACGTGGTTGACACACGACGCCGTCCGACCGGATGAACTTCGAGCTGCTCGATAGGCCGCATGCCAGCGAGTGACGAGGATGCGTAGAGTCCCAGACACCCTGAGACGACCGAGTCAGAGCCTGGCGCGTACACCGATGTCGAGATAGCATGACAATTGGGGCGCTGGCAGAGCTCGGAGACTCGACTTGGAGTCGACGTGTGCAGTCACTGGCATTGGGAGCGTCTGCGGGGCCTCCATATATGGCTGTCGAACTCGATTCCCCCGGTCAGCACCCTCCACCTCGCTCGCGCCAGATATCCTGACCAAGCGACCAAGTGAGCAACTGCCCCCAACCGTCGGAGCGACATCGTGCGAGTCCGACTGGTACTCCGAGGTCCGACAGCAGTCGTGGGCGGGGCTTGCTCCCGCTGTCAATGGTTGCCATAATAAACCTCTACCCCTAGGACAGGATATACCAGATCGACCTCGATGCTCCACGCCTGAAGGCTTGACGTTCCGCGTTCGCGCCGGGAGGGTACCCTGATATTCGCTTTTGGTAGGACCCATCGTGCGGCCCGTTCGAGTGACGGCGTCGCAGCACCACCGGCGCCACGCTGCAGTGGTTATACCAAGATCGTGAGCCCTGGCTGGAGCCCCTGAAGACCGTTGCCGTCGCCCCGGTGCACATGGGATGCACCCCTGCGTGCTATCGATATCGCCCATGACTTGCTTACCGCGCCCGAGACTGCTCCGCGAAGAATCGCCCCAACTCAGATGAACGTGCTGCGCTGGCCTGTGGAGCTGTCAGCTCCGAAATAGCTGCATATTGGCACTATCACTAGTAAGTAGCATCGGGGCAACCGTCCACGTAAGTAGCCCGCCTGGGGACGGCCTGCCCCCTCCGCGTCAGTGTCCGCCGCGTTCGGGAGTTGAGCTGCGACTCACGAGTTGGCGCACTCGGAGGAGGGCCCCCATCGTGGTCCGTGTCGTCTGTGGCCGGTGACCGCTCCGGCTCGGAACACACTGGCACTGGAGAAGATGCGCTCGCGACTTGAGTTGGGAGCAGGGGCACCGGTTTGGGGCTGCCTGTCCCCGAGAGCATGCTGAGGGAGTTATGCCGGCACGACACGCGTACGCCAGACCGCACTGCAGGGACAGTACTTGGGACCTGCAGACGCACGTCGTGCCAGAGCCCGAGCGTGAAACGGCCATGCTCCAGCTCGGAGGATGGGCTTCTTGGAAATGATACGGGCCGATATGTTGACGTACACCAAGCACTGCCGCCCGGCAGGGGCCACGCACGAACGAGGTGAGAACGGTTCTGAAGGGCGGACATCGATGAGTGAAAGCGCGCGCGGGGGTGCGAGTCATATTACCATCCGTGATCTAGTACAACAGCGTGCGTGGCTCGTGATACATGCGGAGACAGCGGAGGAGAAAGCTCGAAGGGGGATACGCGACAGTGAAAGCCCGACATACTACAACCTGCGCGCAACGGCGACCGGCCACACCAAGAGCACTACTAACAGCGGGGGGGAGTAAAGTAGTATACATAGATAGCCCGCGCCCAGTCGACCAGCAGAGGATTCGAACGAATAAGATAAGAAAGTAACCCGGCGGCAGCGGCGAATCATCGGTCGCGCGAGGCTGCCGCCGCCACCGTCGTCGTGCTCCGCTCGCAGCTTGTGTTCCGTTTCGGCGTCTCGTCCGCCCTGTCCGCGTGCGAGTTGAGCAGGAGCGAGTTTATCGCCATCGATTCGCGCGAGCGCGGCGAGCCGCCGCTGCTCTGCGCGGAAGACGCCGAAGAGTACGGCGAGGGGGGAAGGTCCGGCGCGGACGCGCCGTCCTGTGATGACGACGCGTGCATGCGTGTCTCATATTGCGAGGGCGGTGAACGGGAGGTGCGCCGCCGTTTCCTCGGCTGTTCGCTCGTGGAGGGCGAGAGCATGGTCCGCTCGCGCGACTCGTTCATGGAAGAGACCGAATCGGTTCGGTGGCGCGCTTGATGCGATTGATCATGGTGCAGCTGTTGTGGTATGTGCGCGTGCGGGGAGTGGTGGTATGACGCAGGGGGAGAGGGGAAGTGGTGTGCATGCGCATAATGATGCGATGCAGGTGCGTCGGGGATATGCAGCGGGATCACCGGTTGGACCGGTTGGGGATGGGGCGCCTGGTACATGTCCAGCATTGCGCGGTGTAATGTCGCAAAAGATGCGAGACGCTGGAGAAGGAGGAGCTGCTATCAGGACTGATAGACATGGGGTCTTCGCACGGAGGCTAACTGACCTGGTCTTCGGAGCTCTTGGCGTTCAACATGGCGAGAAGCATTTCCCTGTCGCCGTCGCCTCTGGCTTTGTATGCCTCGAGAATCTCGCGGAGGGTAGGCGGAGGCGGCTAGGACGACTAAGGGGTGAGCTGGGCTCTGGATTGATGTGCGCGAGAGAACGGACCTGTTCCAAGACCGCCAAGAAGCGGCAAGGACTGTTTTCATGCTGGAGTCTGGCTGACGGTGGTGGTGGTGGTGGTGGTGGTGGTGGGCAAAGGCTGGCTCGGGGGAGAAGGAGATGTGTGGCGGGGATGGGAGGATGCTCATGGGCGAGGCGGGGGCAGGCGGGGGCTTGGAAGGGACGTTGAGGAGGCGTTGAGTGGATCGCTGCGTATTTGAGCAAAGCCAAGTCGATGGACTATCTTTGACTCTCCCTGTCGACTGTCCACAGAGTAATTTTAGCGTGCCAAGACTTGCTCGGAACCCATCCCCACCGCAGGGCTTCCGCCGACCACCACCGGGCTCCCGGCCCCAAGACTGCCCGCGCGCAGGCGTTCTCGCGCGGCGAGGGTGCTGTGGCCGAGCGGGGGGCAGCGCAGGGGGCCATCGTGCGGCAGACAGGGGAGGTGCGGGGGAGAGAGGAGGAGGAGGTCGAGGATGGTGGCGTCTGCCGAAAATAAGCATCGGTGTTGGTCCTATTCTTGAACGACTTTGGCTTGGCATTCCGAAAACAGCAGGCGATAACTTGTCATCGCACTATCATCAATATAATCCAAGCCTATTTTTGTGGTGCTTCGCCTTCGCGCTCCTCTTCGCCCGCGGCTTGCCCCCGCGACGAGTCCACTCTCCATCTCCCAGACTCCCCAGCCCATGCGTTGCCCACACTCGTCTCACGGCCGCCGCATCATCATTCCCAATCCCATCATACGGAGACACAGCTCGCCCATCAGCTCCTCTGCCGTCCAGAATTAGTGCTGTTACTGCCAAGGCGAGCCAAGTGCTCTCAGCCTCCGCCCTATCCTCCGCGTTTCCCCGCACACGACATTCATATCCACACGCCCGTGCTGTCTTTAAACCGGCTCGTGGAACGCACATGCCCCGGGCCATACCACCCGCATGGTCTGAATAGGCCTGTCGCCGAGCCTTCTTCCCAGCCTCGATGTAAATGCGAATATGTCGCGATGATGCCTTCTCTCGCCGCCCTCAGGCAACTACTCACTCAGGCGCGCTGGGCCCGCCGATTCCGCCCCAGCTACCCTCGCCGCATCGTCTCGCTGACGACGACACCGGACCATGCACGAACAGCATCGGGTGCACGTATGATCCTCTCGATGAGTTCATCCTGCTCCTCCGATTCTTGATCATGTTACACTTGTTGGCGCTTGTCACGCTGTCACACATACTTGTCACGTGACCGGCGCGACGCGTGCGGTCGGTTCCGCCTTGTCAGTGGCATCGTTCCTCCTTGACTCCTGCTTCCACCCACCACATAAAGCTGCGTCTTCGCGTCCGTCAGCCCGACACGTAACGTCTCCCCAGCCATGAATTTGCCTGCGGACATTACACACCAGATATTGCTCTATTTGTCCGACTTTCGCTCGCTGTCTGCCACCATCAAGGTCTCCAGCAGCTTCTATAACGTCTTCCGCTCGCATCCCAGATCGATTCTCCACGCCGTTGCGGAGAACGTCTCTGGGCCTGCATACGCCCTCGCCGTCAGAGCAGCATACTATGAGTGTCAGTGCGCACTGTCAAACGACCACTTTGCCGTCAGCCTACCCGATGAAGAGTATTTCCGCGGACTGGGTTGGGCGTTGACTGGAGACATGGTCGGACGCATAGAACAATATGCGCATGCCGTAAAGACCGTTCAGGATTTCTACAGCCTCAGGTGTGATTTCTGAGCTGTGGCGCCACCTGCGGTTACTCACCGACGTCGGACAGACGCAAGGACCGGACGTCGCATACCAGTGTGCTAGACGCTGTGGAGCAGCAACGCTTCGGTCGTGCGGCTTACAGACTTATTTTATACTCCAATGCTCTCTTGCACGGCAAGTTTCTTCCGGTCAAGTCTCAAGACGGCCTAGTTTATGAGGACAAAAGCCAACATGAGGATGATAACGAAGATGAAGGTGAAGATGAAGACGAAGATGAGGATGAAGACGAGGACACGCAATCCGTGCCTCCCGAACTAAGAATACAGTTTCTTAAGGATAACTTTCTACAGGCCTTATCGTCCGAGGAGCTGTTGGAACTGTTAGAATTGGATTCGTTTGTCCAGAGCGTCGACATCTGGCAGCAAGGTGCTTGGCGCGCTAATACACATAGTATGTCTCATGCAACAGTGCCCATGCCGTTCGCTGAGATGCGGTTAGTGATCTCCAACAGGCATGTCAGTCTTCAGGAGGTTGCGCGCCAGTTCGAGGACCGTAATCTATGGATTCCGCCCCAGTACACTCACCTCCCACTGATCAACCGGCTTTGTGCGGACATGTTGCGGGCGCGCGGTGTTACAGAAGAGCACATCCGCGGAGACCACCCGGCCATCCTCATATCTGTCCACGGCGACAAAGATACCTGTGAGTTGCGTTTATCAGCTATCCCGCGCCGCTACCAACACACTTCAGGCTCCCATTGTGGAACAGCTCGTGGTGTGGAGCTTCTTGGAGAACCGAGTGAGTGTCTCGCTTCTATATGGTTCCCACCCGTTCTGAGCACGCCGTAGACATGGACCTTTTAGCCGGGCTGTTGAAGCCTATGGACAGACTAGAATCATTTCCGGGCAATCTCTGCCTCAACCGACTGGAGGGGGATGCCCTTTTGGATCATCTCAGGGACAACGTTCCGGATAGCGTGCTCGTCGGCCAACTCATGGACATGGTCCCTGAAGGTGAAGATGCAGACGGCGAACACTGGACAAAGGACGGGTGGTACTGTGAAGCGTGTCTCATGATTTTGTTCCGCCAGCGTCTTATGCTGTGGTGGCGCGAGGAGAGACGGCGCGGTAAGCATTCCGTGGCTCGTACCCGCCCATTTTTAAGGCGACTGACGTGTTTCCTCAGCGGGGACATTACCTCCGGATGACTGTTGGTACGTCTCGACCGCCGGTGATGCGTCTCCTCGTAGCGCTACGGTTTCTCACACGCATCGCTCACAGGTACGGGTACAACTGCCGCACGATGACACACCGGTCGAGCCATGCCATGAAACTCAATGTGTGTGCCGCGCTCCGTTCTGCGCCCGGCGCCCGTGCGTTATGTTGACCGATGCTTCCCCGTCGCTCTAGCATTTATGCAAACCTACCCGGGGAAACGCGCCCAACTTGAATGCTCCGCCCGTGCCCGGGAACGCCATACAGACAGCTTGAGGTCTAGGCATGGGATGCGGTCGTATTCTCGACGGACATTGGATACGCTCATCCGGGCCCAGCTGCTTCGGGAGACGATGCCCCAGATTGAAGGCTTTTCCGCTTTCGAGGCTTCTGTTCAAAGATCCCAGCGCAAGCTGGGACGGTTGACGAAACAACATTGCCTACGATTCCACCAGCGCGTTATGCGTATGATTTGCAACGTCTGGGCATACTGTCCGTCTGCAAAGTTTGACGTACATGTACCGTGACCAGTTCAGAAGAACGTTGTACAGGTCAGAGCGCGGGTGTCAAGCAGGACTGTACGGACGAGCTGTAATGGTAGTCTTTGTTCAAATCACAGCTGTTCAGACGGAGGATGCGGGGGTATACACCCCGAGGCTCGCGTGCCTCCTGAGAGCGCCCGTTGCTTGCTGCCTGCCGACTCTCATGCGAAGCGTCGCCATGATGGTCTAAGGTGGTATCTGTATCTTTTCTACACCGGAACGAGGACCGCCATCTCATGAAAAAAGTCTGAGGGTGCGTTCGTGCAGCCTGAAAGGGCACCAACCTGCATGACGGAACGTTCTGGGCGATCGCTGCCGGTACAATACGACATGCAGACCACGTCCCCGACCTCCGCGCAACTCATGTCGATGCCATCGATGCGACACCATACACCAACACTCGCCTTCCATCGCATCTTGCACACAATCCGGCGCGTGCTCGAGTGGGTAGTGACTCTGAGTGTCCCACCAAATACTGCCGCGCGCGCGTTTTCGAGTACAGTCGGACAGTCCACGAGACCAAGATTTACGCATGGACGTCGGGTTCGGTGATGTACATCGTTGGCTTATCATAGTTTGCTGAATGTGATTCTGTGAACCGTATGAGCCAAAAGCGTCCGTGTCTCCAAGCAACGGGTGTCGTACAGGTATCGCCCCAGCAACGCGAAGAGGCGGGGGGAGTGTGTAACCATATAGGACACGACTTCGACCCTCTTTAAGCACTGTTGTGGAGCGAACACTCAGTGAAGGGGCAAGAAACGTCGGGAGCTTGCCGTAATGGGCCTTCTTGCCTTCGATAGCACGGCGCTCGTGGCGCACGACCATCGTGTCGTCCTTCTGGCTAATCAACGTTTGGACACGGTGAGCCGCACGTAGAAGGTTCGAGTCGTAGGTCCTTCGCAGGTATAGCCCTTCCACATATCGATACTTGCGTAGCGATGCGAGTGCTGTTCCGTGTTGGTGGTAACGAGCGATGCCGTAGGCTTAGACTTGATGTCGCTGGCCTATGAATCGTATCGCGATGGAGGATATGCTTTTAAACAGGGGGAAGGGTGGCAGAGAGTGTGTGCACTCGAAGATTCATGAATGAGTGCTCCCGGTTCGCTGCTTCACGGAATTACACTCGTCAGCAAAGCGTAACAAGGTCTCCCTGAACGCGGCTGACGTTGAGTCGTCGCAGTCAAGGTTGCCCACTCGCATGCCTTCGGACTGTGTGCCGCTCATCGGACCTGCAGGTCGCTGACGGTGACGCAACCTATGAAAGCGGGGCGCCCGCGTTCCCGCCTGATCAGCTCTCTCTTAGGATGTGAGAAACATGAGGGACCACAGCGGTGGGTCAACGGCCAAGATATGAGCAGCGAACGGCGATGCATCCGCCCGGGGTGAGATGATGTAGGGTGCAGGGTTAGCCGCGAGCGTCGCAGTGTCCAATTTTGTGAAATCATCTCCACCCGCATGCCGTATGTCTTCCTGGAGCATCCAACGAATTTAGTCGCGACTGCGCTGAAGGCCCCCACGCGGGCCGGTGAGTCCATCCTACCGCAATATTGCCGTTCTCGGTCCGCTCGTAGTGAGTCGGACTTGAAAGCTTGAACTTGCACTCATTGGTCACGTAGCAGCTTGCGAGATAGCACATGAAAGTGGGGGTCTGAAAAGAGGTTGTGTAGCAGCGACCGTCCGCACGCCCTCAGTTGATAGTCCGAGGCGCAGGCATGTCCGGGTCCAACCTCCTAGGCGGGAAGTTCTGCAGCGGCTCTCTGTCCGCACGCCCGCGCCTGTCAGCATCACCCCTAGGCCTCGACACGCGACACGCGACACGGTCGCCGCCGCGCGAAAGCAGGCACTCACGTCCGCACGTCCCACACGTCCTCGCTGCTCCGCCCCGCGCGCCGCCGCGCCCACCACTCCGCGCGGCGGCGGATCCACAGCGCGCGCTTCTCCTCGGGGTGCACGCCCTTGAGGCTCATGCAGAACTTGAACTCCTCCAGCTTCGGCGCGCAGGTCGCCATCTCGCCGTACCGCCAGAGCGAGCGCGCCTGCGAGCTGATCACTGCGAAATGTACGACGGCCGTCAGCGCGCGTTCGCTCGTCGATCTGGCCTCTCGTAGGCAGGAGCACGCAAGGGCAGAGGGGAGGGACTCGCCGTTGCAGAGGAGGAAGTCGTCGAAGAGCTTCATGCATCCTGGCACGTCTTCCGGCGTGGGGTGCACTTTCTGGAGGTACTCTTCCTCCTGTCGGATGACCTCAGGGTTCAGCAGCTCTTCCTTAGACATCTTCTCTAGTACAAGCCCTGCAGAGTGTCGCCGAAGCCTAGCGGTAGAGTATCTACCAGCGGGATGGTGGTATTGAGTGAAGCTCGAGGCAAGCACTGTACAGCACAAATCCATACCACATCATCAGCACCTGTTACTAGACACATCACAAAAAATATCTGATTCGAGTGATGCTCACCTAGTTCAATCTAGTGTGTCGTCGAAGTACGTATGTTATGATAAAGTACAGAGTCAATACTATCCAGCTGCCTATCACATGGTCGCCTTTGGTTCGACCCTCGCGGTGGGCAAATTGAATCTACAACCTTACGAAAATCTCAAGAATATGATTTTGATCACAGCAGACATCAAGTCGCGAAGCATATACGTCGCACCCAACACTATCGTACACACAACAGTACTTGCCACGTACTACGGGGCTTATCGTACAACTCAATATACTAATCATCACAGACCCAGGCGTGCTCAGAACGCAACCTTGGAAACCAACCCATCAAGCTCACGTTCCCAGCAACGGTGTTGACTGAGCTCGTACGCGAAGTTCGCAACGAAACTCTTCTCCCCCTGCTTGATGGCGAACGAGTCCGCGGCATCGTACTTGCCTACGGTGACCACGCCGTACGAGCTGGTGACGATGTCGCTTTTGAGGTCAGAGGCGAGCTGAACGCTAGGTAACTGGACCGCTTCGCGAAGGAACGCGACGCCTGTCACATTCTGATGAGGGGACCGCCTGAGTTTCCAAGGGTACAAAGACTCACCTTCTCCGATGGCGCCGATGGGCTTGCAGTGCCCGAAGGCCTCGCGAACCCAGTGGATGGTGCGGCCGGAGTCTGCGAGGGCCTGTGCGTGCTTGGCGCCGCTCGGGATGATGAGCGCGTCAAACATGGTACTGCGCTGGCCCTCGTAATGGTGGTCCGAACTGTATCCAGCCCCAGAGCCAATCTCCTCGCCCGCAGGGTAGACGGGACCACGGCGAGGGCCGATGACCCAAGAGGTCGCCGACCCGGCCTTCAGTGCGGCACGGAGAGCCTCGACCTCCGGGAGGTTGAAACCGTCAGCGAGAAGGATGGCGACCCTGCGCGACTTGATCGTCGGCTCCTTCGGGGCGAAAGCAAGCTGGGAGAGCCTCGACGAGGACCGACCTGGATTCTCGCGCAGAATTCTGTTGGGAACAACACCGCCAACGTTAATGGCGACCTGCTTGGCGAGGTTGAAGTCAATGTTGTTGAGCAACTTCGTGTAGGACTCGTAGACGACAGGGTCGTCACAATGACTGAGTTCGAAGGAAAGCGCCGAGATCAGGTGTGCTTGCTCGTACTTTGTGAGCGAGTTGTAGAACAGTTGGGCCTGATTGAAGTGCTCCTGGAACTTAGGGCCGCGGAGACGCTGCTTGATGGCCTGCACCTTTTGAGGGTATCTGTTGCTAGGATCAGGACGACATATACAAGGCATGTAGGACGTCGCGCGTGCACATACTCCGCAAATCCACCTTCAGCGGGAGGGACTGGGCCTCCGACCGAATGGCGGTTAGGCCAGTAGTTCGGACCCTTAGTAATCTTGTGTTGCATAGCGCCATCGCGATGATGATTGAGGACCGGGCACACAGGGCGGTTGATGGGGAGTTGTTGCCAGTTGATACCCAGCCGGGATAACTGCGTGTCGAAGTACGAAAAGTTCCGGCCTTGGAGAAGAGGATCGTCGCTAAATCCAATTCCCGGCACAATATGAGCAGTGCAAAACGCGACCTGCTCTGTCTCAGGGAAGTATTCGTCGACAGTCTTGTTGAGCACCATCTCGCCAATGATCTCGACGGGAACGAGTTCTTCCGGCCAGATCTTTGTAGCGTCCAAGATGTCGAAGTCGAAATCATTCTCCTGCGCCTCAGGGATGACCTGGACGCCGAAGAACCACTTGGGATAGGCACCCGTTTCGATCGCCTCCTCGAGATCCTTACGGTGGAAGTCTGATGACAGTCAGACCGGCTCTGGATATGATGACTCTGCACTCACCAGGGTCCTGTCCGCCGATCTTTAACGCCTCGTCCCACATCAGGCTATGGACGCCAAGCTCTGGAATCCAGTGAAATTTGACAAAGAAACGCTCATTCTTGGCATTGACGAGCGTGACTGGTATGTATGCGCTCAATCAGGTTGCATATACTTGATCAATGCATGCTCACATGTATTGACACCAAAGCCCTGCATGGTGCGATAAGAACGAGGAATGCCACGGTCAGACATGGCCCACATCACCATGTGTGCGGCTAACCGAGATGGATAGGGTGAGATCGGTATGAAACGGAAAACATTGAACACGTGAGCGTACACTCTGGCTGCAAACCGACAAAGTCCCAGAAATTGTTATGGGCAGACTGGCCCTGGGGGACTTCATTGTGGGGCTCGGGCTTCACAGCATGGATCACATCGGGGAACTTGATAGCGTCCTGGATGAAGAATACTGGAATATTGTTGCCGACCAAGTCCCAATTGCCTTCTTCCGTATAAAATTTCGCCGCGAAACCGCGAACGTCACGGACAGTGTCCTGAACATGCGATTTAGTATTTTTGGAAACATGTCGGTGGACTGCGACACGTACTGCGCTACCACGAGAGCCTTGGACAGTACTGAATCGCACGAATGTCGGCGTTATACGCGAGGGATCGGTTAGTACGGGCGCGAAGGTGTACTTTGATGCTTTGTCGTCGTAAACCTGCAAGCGAATTAGTGCACTAAGGCGGCTACAACAGTCAGACAATGTACCTTGAAATATCCATGTGCGCCAGCCCCACGAGCATGGACGACACGCTATGGTCGAATTTGGTGAGACAGCCGCAGCCGATGCAGGTCAGAGTAGCACCGACCTCCGGGATACGTTCATGATCGAACCGCATGATTTTTTCGCGCGCAATCTGAAAGGATTGTGTGTGAATTTGAAGTAAGCACCGTAACATATAAAAGAAATACTCGCCTGGTCTTCGAGCAACGCGGGGCCCGGACGGGCACCGTTTGATGCTTGTAGCCTAACCGTTATCGTTCATGTCAGATCGCCGAGAGATGTAAGCGACAGATAGGTGTCCATACCAGTTATCCGTTTCGGAGATGTAGACACCATGGTCTGTCGTGAGGCTCTTTGTCGGCCTCTGCGCGTGATCAACGGTCACGTCCTGGAGGTCGGCGACCTTGGCGGTGTAGCCCGTCGCCGACGTGAAAGCTTGTTTGACTGCCCCGATTGTGGAGGACATGGTGAGCGTATATGGGAGAATGGGAAACGAAGATGCGAGTCATGACGAAGCGACGTATATATATGAGGGGAAGCCCCGGGGAGTGCAGAAGGGAGATACGACGTCACCGTTCCATCACGTTGACGAAAGGGTGTGCCCGATTCGGAAAGCAAGTTCGTTCGCCAGCCGGCCGCGGAGCCACTTGTCGCCCAAAGTCCCGATCCTGGGTCTGCTCATCACATCAGCGCTCCAACCATTCGCCGGCTGCTCCCAATCCGTGCACGTACGTCGGGCTCGCAAGAATCCGCGCTAGAACGCTGACAGGTAGAGGACTCGGAGAGCTCCTCCTCTTTGTAAGTCGACCTACCAGTCGTCTGGCACATCGCTTACCGTTCTGGCTCGCCGGTGTCGCACACGAAATAGTTGCGCCAACTCGGCGTGACTTGCCCATTGAAGAACAACCCTACAGCCCACTGGTACTTTTTTGCTCGTAGGATTGCACCTTGAATGGCTAGACGCGCGCAAGGAGATGGCCGAATACTGTCAACAACTTATACCGATATGGATAAGAAACCGTCCGCAGAACGATTGATGGACGCACACAGTGCAGAATAGCCGCCGGCGTCGTGGCGTCGAAATATCTTGTCAAGTCACCTGACCATCACTCTTGACTGAGTGGCGGATTCATGTTGAACGCAACACACGCTGTTTCCACGAACCCGCACGAACGTCGAGGCGAATTTGCGCCTGACGATTCATCTTACTACGCCTCGCCTAATTGCTACTTACGAGGCGACTATCGGGCCGGAACGTTGGGCAAACTTATCGACCTGTTTATGCTTCGAGCGGTCCACGCTTACATTTGCCGACAGGATGTGCGTGGCTTCCAGCGGCGAGAGAAGAGCATAACTTCGTTGTTCTTACGGAGGTGGGACAAAGGACCCAGGTTCCCTGGCGCCTGGCGGCCGAGCGCAATGCGTTCGCCTTGCTCGGAGCCTTGAGATTTCAGCCGACCGCGCCCGAGCAGAAGTTGGCCTGGCAGGTACACGTCGAGCCCACTCAGCCGGCCCACGGCTCCTTTTGGCTGAGGAAAGATAAGGCGATGCTCCGAGATTCTCATTCATATTCGCCGTTGGGCAAGCGACGGCGTCCCCGGGCCCTTCGCAGGTGCGTCGTTGAATGCCCGGAGAAGTTCCCACACTATCGAACACCGATACTCACATCACCAATTGCTCAGGCCTCAGGTTGGACCGCAGGGCGCATGAAACATGAAACACATGCACGCCCGTCACGGCCGCTTCTCTCAGCACACGACGGGGCTTCTCGAGCACCCTCACCTCACGCGGCGGGGGAGCCACTGCCGCAGTCCTGGCCCTGCACGCTCGCCGGACAGGCAACAGTTCGAAAGCCTGCTGCCGCACTGACAGTAGTACTTCCTGACGTTGACAGGCCTCAAGGCCTCACCACCACGGGCCCTCCAGGCAATTTCCCAGTCAGGTTCGGGAAGCATGCGAGACGGCGAGCCTTCCATTGACTGCTCGCACTCCCTTCTGCTCCGCCGCCCACAAGAAGCGCGAAGTACTCGCTGCAGCCCAACCCGCGCCCTGCGCCCTACGGCACACGCACACACGCACACACACCCACACACCCTCGCGCACGCGGCCACATTCCCCGTCGCTCAGAACACGCACCGGCGATCAGCGCGGGTGCAGTCCCTCCCCCTGGACCCCGGAGCTTGCGATTGGCCGGCGCGCCCGTCGCAGTCCAGTCCCGAGTACTGAGTCTGCCAGATGCCAGATGTGCTCGCGGCCGAGGAAGGGCTGATCGCCATGGGGGCGAGCTACAGCTCTGTATGCATGGAGGGACGCCCCGCCCGCCGCCGGGCCCGGCGACGCGTTCGCCCGTGCGCAGGCTGGTTTCGCGCTGCGAATCACGGGCCTCGACGGTCGACGTCGGCCCCGTCGGGTCGTCCACATGGACCCACAACCTCCCCTGGCCCTCGACGCGCGACGACCGTAGACGGTCGCCCGTCCCGCGCCCGCGCGCCCGGGACGAGCCCGTTCGGTATCTCAAGGTCGAGACAGCAGAAACTGGCGGGCAAAACCATGGCCCACGGCGGGGACAGACACCCGGCGCGCGGGCAAGCAAGCACCACGCACTACTGGCCACTCCACGCGCGTCCGCGTCGGCTGCACGAACTCGACAACAGCTCCCCCCCTCCCCCCCCCTTCCCTCCGTCCTCCGCCCCTGACAATCAGGCTCGGCCCCAAGTAAGCATCCCAATCATCATCGCCGGGCATGGGCGGGTGCAACAACTGGGCGCGCCCACCGAGCCGCCGCCCGTTCGGTGATCAACCGCTTCGTGGATCCCTCTCGGGGGCGGTTCGACCTGCCCGCGGTGATCTGAGGCTCGGGGACTCGGGAGGAGTGCGGGGGACGACCCCTCGACGGATCAACGGCCAGCGGGAGCGTCGGCTCGCCGCGAGCAGTACCGTCGTGGTCGTACCTGACGATCCGTGTCCTCCATGCTGTCCAGTGGGTGCTGGGGGGAGCGTCGAGGGGCGGGATGTGTTACCCGCCGCAGCACTAGGTTGCCCACTTAGCCGAGCTGAACATATGGCTAAATAGGGGCGGCTGATATGTGGCCTCCTTGGGCGTTCGGCCGTTCAACCCTTTCAAGCATGGCGCAACGACAGTCTATTGATGTCTGTGTGTAGTGCCAGTATAAATATTTCGAGCCACATCCAAATCGTACACGTATCATAAGGAATCGTACGACATATTCACATTCAAGGCCCAGGCAGGAGATCGCGATCACGGGCAGTCAAGTACACATTTATGATAGCAGGCAACGTATACGAGACACACTAACGAGGGAGGGGGATACGTATGAAAATAGAGTGATGAAGCGAGAGACGTCATGGTCGGAAGAAGGGTGCATAGGAGGGAGACTGCCAGACGATCAATCAAGAAGCTCGACGGAAGGGCAGATTGAAGGGGGGACGTTCGGCGGCGCATGTACACCTAGCAACGGGACACAAAGCGGAACTGAGACCCAGTCGACGACATACACGCGCGCACCGAAGATCATCGTCGTCACGATGTAGAGCATACCAGAGAAGCCAAGCGAAGTTGGGGACAATGAACGGAAACTCTACATCGCTAGACGGGACGTGATTGTTGCCTAGCGCTGGATGGACGATGGACAGATGAGCGGAGGGAAAAATAGATATATGGGTCCCACGTACGCAAACCATAGGAGGCGGAACATGCATAGACGAGCGAGGCCGTTTACTTGACGTCGTCGCATTCGCAGCCCTTCTCCTTGCCCTTGCCGACCCAGCTACGACCGCACTGCTCGCACCAGGAACGGTGCCCGCTATCGATGCCGATAGCGTGAGCAGAGTCTCCGCTCAAAGACGCAACGGACTCAGTGCGGTGAATGGAGACCATGTGGCGCGTCAGGTCGTGCTTGCGGCTGAACGATCGGCCGCAAGACTTGTGATGACAGGCGTAGGGCTTGAGCCTGTTGGGGTCGTGAGTCTGGATGTGCGTCTTGAGATTGTAGGCGCGAGCGAAAGCTATAGGGGCTACGTTAGCAACCGGTTTCTAGTCTTGACAACAAGCATATTATTCACCTCGGGGGCAGGTAGGGCACTGGTACTTCCTCTTCGGATCATCGTGGAGCGAGTCCAGCTTCGCGCGCTGCGCGGCGAGAGAGGGGTGCGACACGCCAGACAGCTGCGGCGAGACACTGGAGTTCGAGCGGGCGTGCTGCTGCTGGACCATGCGGGCACCGGTATACTTGTTGATCTGCACCTGCGCCTGCGGGTAGTAGTCGGACGCAGCAGAGGACCCGATTCGGACCTGCTGCGGCTGCGCAGGCTCGTAGTCTGAAAAGGAGCCGCGAGGGGAGGAGTAGGGGGGCGAATACTGGGAGATGTTGGGGACGCTGCCCGGGGAGCTTCTGATGGAGGGGGAAGACGGGAGGGCCCCGAACGAGGTGGGGTCGTCGGGCATGGCCATGCGCTGGAAGTCCATGTCGAGTTGCTCTTGGGTGAGGGAGTAGACGCTCGCGGGGTAGTTGTTCGTGGGAGAGTGGGAGTTGCTGAAGTTGTAGAAGCTTTCGGAGCGGCTGGAGAGACTGTCGTTGTAGACAGAATCATAACCCGACACCGACTCAGACGAGACGGTGAAGGAGGAGGGCGGACCGAAGACGGGCGTAGCCGGGCGATAGAAGGTGAAGTCGGCTGTGTCGACGGGGAGGAGACTCAGCTCTGCGTCGAAGGCGGCGAGGGAGTTGTCGAGTTCAAGCTCGAACTGGTCTGGGTGCGGGGCGACGACGTCCAAGCCTGGCTGAGAGTAGCTGAAGAAGTCGAAGGACTGCTTCTGGTTTTCGACGGTGTCGAGGGCGATGGTGGGAGGGGCTGCGGTGTCGACCTTGTGGTAGGCAGCAGGCTCGAAAGCAGCAGACTGGGGATAGAACTGGGCGAAGGATGAGTCGTCCATGGCAGGAATGAGGGGTGTTTATAACTGCGGAGGGGGCGTATATGAAGGCAGGCGGAGGGAGGCCGTTTGGTGGAGGGGAGGAGATGGAGGAGAGGAAAAGGGAGGAGGGCTGCGGAAGACGCACACGTAGCCGTCGTTCCCACCCCCCAAAGCTGTGCCGCCCTTGCCGAGGCCCTGCCGACGACCACTACTTTCCTTTTCCGGACGTCACCTTGCACTCGCCAACGCGGCATCCGTCCGCTCGACTCTCGCCAGCCCACGCAGGCCTTAGTTGCGCGCGCGGTCCAATCTGCGCGCGCGCGTGGGTGCGCGAGGCGTGCGGTCGCCCCAGTCTTCGCCCGTCCAGTCGACCCCCCGCCGCCGTCGCGCGCGGCAGGCTGGTGACGCACGCACGGCGCACAACGCTATCAGTCCGGCGGGGCCGCGCTGGCCTGCACTGACTCACCCCCGTGCAGACGCTCGGGCGGTGGGCGTGACAGCCCGCGCGAGGTTCTATCACGCAACCGGTCCTCCGCCTGGGAGCGGGCGCACTCCAGATCCCGCCCCGATGGCGCACGATCAGTCTGTAGCTTGCCTTTGCCTTTCCTCCTCTCCGCGAATCATCCCCATCAGGTTCGATGCCAGTGCGCGTCCTCCTCAATCACTCTTGCCGCGCCCTTGCTCAATCTCCCCGCCCCCGACTCCTCTGCACAGCCCCGCCTCACACCCGTGCCCCGCATACGCTCCTCTCGCCGCTCTCCATTGGCCTCGCTCGTTTAGACCTAATTGTGATCGTTGTCCACAACCCGGCTTTCCTCTATCGCCCCTCATCAACTTACTCATCCCCCCCTTACCAAACACGTCTTCCACTGGCTCCGCGACTGATCGGAATCTTCCTTCCAGCCCGCCCTAATCACTCCTCCCCCATCGACCGTAAACCTTTTTTTCCATCCGAGTACAACCCACTCGGACGGTCGTGTTGCATCGTTCTGCGTCCGTGTCGTTTCGGATTCACGCGGCCTTCGCACGCCTCTTACGGCTTTGCGGGGGCCACCCTACATCCCATTCGCACACACCCCCTCGATAGGGGTCGCTTTCTCGCTTGCTTCGCGAGCGAAGCAAGGACCATACCCCACTGGGACACGGAGCTCATGTCCGAGCCAAGAACGCGTGCTGTCCGGAACCACACCCGCATACCCGCCGTGTCTACCCGCCACATGCAGGCCATTGTCTCCGTGTGCCATTGCTACCAGTACCACACGCCGGAGGCGTGCTGCGCCCTGGACCCTCATGCACGGCACAGCTGCAGCCTCGGTTCGTGCTCCATCAAACCGGACAGCCTTCACCGCGGATCCTGCACTGATCTCATTCCTATCTCGTGCGCAGGATATGTATATACCGATCACACCTCCATCGCCATCTGTCAAAATACTCTAAGATATCTCCAGGGCACCCGTGCCATTCGCGCTAGGGACGATGCTGGCATCACCCTGGGCACATTGCACCTGTACGGATCTGTGCGTGCCATCCATCATCTCCAGACCCTTCTCTTCTCGCCTCTTATGGCGCATACCAGCGATGGGGCACACACCCGTCCTCGTGCAGCACTGGCCGGCTGTCCACTTCCGCCGGAGACGAGGTGAGGCCTGGACATCACGATGCAAGCAGAGTTTATTGCCACCCGCGCGACGGATGCAATGTCGGCCAGGTCGCCAATTTTGCGCACCGCAGGTCAGGCTGATGACGAGGGAGGACGAGGGGCGACGATGTCTCTCACCGGCAATCTAGGAACATCAATTTCAGGCATCGACGTCGGTCCGCTTCCTCTTCCCCGCTAGCGTGCCCGCGTACGGGCTCCGGAATCCGTCCCCCACTCCGCAGCGACGTCCTCTTCGACGTCTTGCGGTCAAGGCATGCTGCCAGCTGCGCGCGCGCTCGCCGCAGCGCGCAGTTAAGCAGCATTATATGTACGCCATCGACCTCGAGGGGCTGCGGAATCAGCCGCATGCTCTCCGGTTTCTCTCGTGTGCTTGGGGACAGTCCGCACCTGGTTCGTCGTCCTGGAACGCATTCGAAGACCAGACTCGCGCATGTGAACGGTGGCCAAGAAGGCTTGTAGATTGTGATGTACCGCTCTGCCTCCCCATCACTGCCGTTACGTTGTAAGTAACAATACAGGAATCCGCCGGCGCGAACTTTCCCAGCCTGCAGACCACTCGAGATGCGAAGATTTCTGTGCATCCCCCCTTTTTTTTCCTCTGACGTACCGTTCCCTCGGCGGGTGGCGACGTCGAAATCGGCCTGCTCGGAACCTAGGACAGCGCACCAGCGGCCCGGGTGGTTCGACATCACACGCGATTCGACCTCATGCAATGATTTTACATCGCCTGGATCCTTCAGGTAGGCCCCTAGCGCATTGCTCCCATCCGGGAGATAGTATCATAGAGATGCCGTACGCGCCCCTTCTCGTGGCACCCGGACGACGGAACCCCACACACTCCCCCATCGCTCAACTTGCGACTGTCATCTTGCGCACAGGTCGTGGTCCGCCTGGAGCCGGAATCTGTCATGAGGCGTTGGTGACGCTCCGAAGTCATACTATGTGCGCACACGCGGGCTGCATCGGGCGCCAGGGGAGTGTTTGGCGCGGAAACATGTCGTTCGCGTGCGTCTCTGGTGGGCCGGGCGAGCGTTCTGCATCCGCCTCTTCTGTCGTCCGTCCGCCGCTGAGTTGTCGACCAAGGAAGGCTCCGCGGCTGATGTGTGCTTCATCGGTAGGCTCCCCTTGTTCTGAACATGACAGGTCGGTTTGAGTTGGGCAGCTCGTTTCCATGGCGGCGTTGTGCAAAGAGCCCGGACTGAGGGGGCGCACCCACCCGCACCGTGACCCGCACGGAACGGACTCTCCCACCGACGTCAGTGGCCAGACATTGCACCCACCGTGTCTCCATGCCACCAACACATGGCGAGAAGGTGGCGGATGTTGTGGGCCTGGCGGTGCGTCCAATGAAGACGGCGAGCTATGAGACTCGTGCGGGACGACGTACGTACGATGACGAGCCTCGCGGGAATCGCGCTGAGCCGTCAGCAGGAGGACGAGCGACGGCTCTGGGTGCTCGTTCCGAGATGCATCGGAGGCTCCGCGCACGCCGGGGCGTTCTGTTTCCGGGAGAACCCCTGAAATGGCAGACCAGCGTGTGTTCCGAAGTGTGTACGAAGGCTCAGGAACAGGCTGACGGATGTGGTATGGCTGGCAGCGCATGGAGCTTCCGGGACAAGATTGCTGGTCA
Organism: Trametes gibbosa; assembly: GCA_022606055.1. NCBI lineage: Eukaryota > Fungi > Basidiomycota > Agaricomycetes > Polyporales > Polyporaceae > Trametes > Trametes gibbosa. Next base: position 634,311 of record JABYQJ010000011.1, read on the forward strand.
AGCTCAAGGCCCCCGCTCCACGATGGACAAAGTTTGGAGGCGGCGGGCGCGCGTTCGCTTGGCCTGTCTGGTAGGTGTCGGCGCTGGGCCCGGGTGGATGTCGCCGCTGTGAAACAAAACGCAAGTGGCAGGCGCTCTGCCCATCGATGTCGCGGCGAAGACAGCCATGGCTCACATGGGCGGGGCAGAACCCGATACGAGCCGGCACGAGGCGATGGGCTCCGGCCCCATCTTGTTCCATTATTCGATTAATCTAGGAGGCGAGACCGGGCGGGCAATGGCCGACCTCGTTTGCGACTCGCCTGGTCTGATGAGGCCCGGCCCCCGGCGTCCGGGGAGTTGTGGAATGGCGGGAGAGGTGAGCAGCGCGCGCGGAGTTGGACGGGGGTGCTGCTGAGGCTGATTGCGGTGGCTGCGGGGGAGAATGCAGCACTGCATGCCATTGCCATTGCCGGCGGCGGGCGCTGCGCACGGGACGGGGTCGAGTCAGTGGAGAGCCCACGGCCGGAAGCGCAGACTGGCAACGGGGCCGTCTTCTCCTGCAACGTTGCTTGATGGGGCAAGTCATGCCTTAGGCCTTAGCGCGGAATTTGGGGGGTTCCGTGATCACTGTTCGCTCAATGGGTGGGAAATAAATCAGAACAATGAGAAAGGGCGGCAGAACGTGCGCGTGGGCACCACCCGACGCTGTCGCACTCTCTGGCCCCATCTCGTGCCAGCGTGCGGCAGAGGTGGGGGGTTAATGGGCGGGCAGCAATAAAATATCATATCAAGTGGTGGACTATTACGATAGTAGCGTGACCGTCGCTGGGCCCAGTGCGAGCGTGGTGGCTGATCGATCGGGGGGCCTGATTAGGCACCAGCATAGCCATCAAACGAGAGCTGTGTGATGCCACCCTCGCCCGGACTAAGTTCATCTTCGCCCTAGTACCAAGTCTGCCCTCCGACACCTGCACGCCAGGCGAACGGGCCAAGGCTGCACTCTACATTCTGTCCTTTCCTTCTGTATTTTTGCCGCTCACACAGCGCACATGTTCCCTCACGCCCCCGGTCCCTGCCGGGCTGTCCTCTGGGGCATCCTCGCCGCTGCCGCCGCTACCCAGGTGCTTGCCGGCCAAGTCCCTACGTACAACGGCGTGATTGGAGGCACCGCAGATTCTGCCACTCGTGCACAACTCAAGGGTGCAGTTTTGGCCGCTACAGCCGGCAACAGCACCGCTCCCAACACTACGCCCGGGAAGCTTCGCGTCGTCGAGAACAGCGGCGTGTGCGAGACCACCCCTGGGGTCTATCAGGCATCCGGCTACGGTGACCTTTCCGAAAACCAGAGCCTTTGGTAAGCACGCCTCCCTGCCCGCGTTTCAAGCCAACTCTTGCGATCCTCGGTCGCACTCGCATCCAAGTTCTGTGATATGCTGACGGTCCGCGTCCTTTCGGGGTCGCTTCGCGTGCCATACTAGGTTCTGGTTCTTTGCCGCACGGAACGGCTCAGACTCAGCCCCTCTGACAATATGGCTGAATGGCGGGGTGCGTGTCGCCCTCGGTATAGCAAGACCCTGAGGTGGCGAGAGGCTCCGAACTCACACTCCTCCGACAGCCCGGGAGCTCGTCCATGATAGGGCTCTTCCAGGAAAACGGGCCGTGCAGGATAACGAACGACAGCACTGCCGTTACGCTCAACCCGTACTCGTGGAATAACGTCTCCAACATGTGCGCCCCAGCTCCACCAGGCCCGGCGAGGCTTGCCCTCTGCCCTTGGCACGGATGCAACGTTGACACCATCCTCTCTTTTGGCAGGTTGTATCTCGACCAGCCGGTGGGCACAGGGTTCTCCCACGGGGAGACTAAGGTCGGCACCTCCCAGCAGGCGGCAGCAGACGTTTGGAAGGTGGGCATCCGTTCCAAGTCCGCATGCGCCTCGACGCCCTCGTGCCGTCGCGGCGTCAAGCCACCGATCCACACGTGCTCATGCCCCAGAACCTTAGTTCCTGCAGATGTTCTTCGCGGACGCAAAGTTCTCCAAGTACAAGACTGCCGATTTTGCCCTGTGGACTGAGTCGTGCGCAGTGCCTTATTGTGATCATCAGTGCACAGCATCGCTGACCGGATGTGATGCAGATACGGAGGCCACTATGGCCCTACAATTGCTGCGTAAGGCCTTGATTGATTTGTTCTGTGCCCCATGGCCATCGTGCGAGGCTCTGAACGCCCTTCATCAGCTACATTTTGGACCAAAATGCGGGCATCGCCAACGGTACGGTCAAAGGCACCGCCATCAACCTCAAGTTCTTGGGCATTGGAGACGGTCTCACCGTACGCAATATAGCAGCACGATATCACCCAGGTTGATAAATTTGTGTTCTCCAGGATCCTCTTGCGCAGTACCCTGGCTACCTGTCGTACGCAGCGTCGAACCCGTGAGTGCGGCGTATGCTGCGGGAAGTCGTTGCCGTTGCTCAAATTGCCTCAGCTACCATCCGTTGGTGTCCGATGAGAAGATCCAAGAGGCAACCCAGGCTTGGAACCGCACAGGGGGTTGCAAGGACCAGGTGCGGCTCGTTTTCTGCCTGTCAACGGCCGATGCTCATCTATCTTCCACAGATCACACAGTGCAACAATGGCGGCTCGAACTCGGTGTGTTCGGACGCACAGCAGTTCTGCAACAACATGATCTTGTCCGGCGTGCTCGGGCCCTACGACCCATACTACATCCTAAGCGGCACGATCGACCTTTACCCGCCGGACCTCGCGCCGTACCTCAACAAGCAGGCGCTAATGAACAGCATCGGTGCGGAGTCCACGTGGGTCATGAGCAGCGACGACATTTACTTCAACTTCGCGGACACGGGGGACTGGATGCGTACGTCTCGGCCGCTACTCGAGAAGGTCATCGACGCCGGCGTGCGAACGGTCATCTACGACGGCGACGCGGTGCGCGTCCCTTCTATCCATCCCCATCCGGTCATATCCGAAACGTCCAGTGGCTGATTCATCCCCGGTGCAGGACTACATCCTGAACTTCCACGGCGTGGAGGCGATGGTGAGCGCCCTCTCTCCCCCTCCCATTTCCCGATATCACCGGGCTTGGCCCACGGCTGACGCAGCGCCGCGCGCACGCACGCACACAGGTCGACGCGCTGCAGACGAAGTTCGCGGGCGAGTACGCCAAGCAGGCGTTCGCGAACTTCACCGTGAACGGCACGCCGGCGGGGCTCTTCAAGAACGCGGGCACGTTCTCCTACGTCCGCATCTTCGGCGCGTGAGCACCCGTTCCTCCCGCCCATTGCTAATCCCTCGCGCGCGCTATGTGCTAACACGAGTCTTCTGGTCTGGCACTGCCGCCGCCTCTGCCCCCCTCTCCTTCGGACGCCGATGCTCGCGCTTTGCTCATGACTTCGGCACGGGCGCGAAGCGGACACGAGGTGCCCGCGTACACCCACGGCGCGCTCGCCGTGGGCGAGGCCGCCTTCCAGATCTTCGCGCAGATCATGGCGAACAGCTCGCTCTCCGCCAGCACCCTCACCTCCGCGGCGACGGGCACGGGTGGGGGCCCCGCCGCGACGGGCGCGTCTGCTGCCGACCCGACGGCCACCCAGCCGAACTCGTCGCTGCTGACCTCGACCTCCCTCCTCACCGTCCTCGCCGCGATGCTGATTGCGGCGATCACGCCCCTCTAGCTGGAGCGTTCCGGCGTGTGCGCACACGCGCTGTCCCGAGGACATTTCGCGCGCCTCTTCATGTCCAGACTATTCGTTCCCGCGTTCGGGCGCATAATTCCTCTATCCCTGTGTGTGGGGCGCATCGCTGTGTACTCTACGGACACGGACCGCTATCGAACATCTATGAATCGGACAGTGGCAGATGCGTGCGGTGTGGAGGCAGATGGGTGGCTGTGATTCTGCAGACTGCCGCCCCACACCCGAGAGTGGGTGCTACGAAACCATGTGCGGGCGGGCGGTTAGGCTGCCGCGCCCGGTACTGGTGCCTGGACACTGCAGCCAGCGACTGCGGCTCGGACACCGCAGCCCCCGGGGAACCTTCCGATACTCTCGGGATCAGCAGGTCGTCGTCGTCGTCGTCCAAGTTCGCGGATGTAGTGTGGCCTCAATCCTGTTCGAGTTCCCTCGGCGACCCTAGTTCCTTGCCCAGGCTGCTACACGGCGGGGGTCGAGGAATGCTCCAGTAGCCCGAAACTCGCGAAACAGGGGGTTTCACTGATTGGGTTGGAGAAGCGCAGAGCATGGCACAGGACATGGCACAAGAGCATGATGGGCGACCTGGACAACGTCGGCCTCACATTCAGCGGCGGAGAAGACCCTGGCAACGAGACAGACTTGCTCGAGGCTGTGATTCTCAGAGACATGAACCCTCAAGCGCTCATGGACCACATCGCGAGTGACCAGCTTGAAAGACCAAGTTTCCTTTCCGGTGCGTCCCCTGCCGAAGAAGATCTCGCGATGCCCGTCGTGTTAGGAAATCCGATAAGTTACAATGAATTTACAGTGCGCGAACTGCCACTCAGGGCACATCGTCCATCTGCGATGGCGAGGCAACGCGATGCCATCCGTCCACCACCCTAGTCCACATCCTCACAAAGCATCCACGCTACTCCCACCGGGTGTGCTGCACCCTGCGTTCCTCACACTTTCCCGAGCGCGAGCATCACGATCGCGTACACGTTCGCCGCGAGGATGATCAGGAACACGACCGATGCGACCGCGGTGACCGCCCAGTGGTTCGCAAACGACACCCAGCCGTCCTCTGCCCCCGCGTACGGCGCCCGGTGGACGTCGACGCTGCTGTCGTCTTTCTCCTCGACGACGACGACCACCTGGATCGCATCTGCACTCTTCTCGTCCAGAGAGCCCGAGACGTCCTGGACCTCCGGACGAGGACTCGGGTTCGGCATCACGTCGTGCTCCGCGATACTGGCGTCTTGATCCGACGCAGATGGCAGCTCCGGCACCGTCTGGACCACGCTCTCCAGGACAGAACAGTCGCTCCCCGGCGTCCGCGCACCCGCCCGCGGGGCAGACGCACGCTCATGACCGCCTTGGATGACGTGAAGAAGATGAGCGGTGCGGCGACGAAGGGGAGCACGATCGCGAGCGCGACCTGCGACGCGACGAGGAGCGCGTCGATGCCGGGCCGCCCCACTCCGATCGCGACGACGACGGAGGGAATGAGTCCGATGAGGCGCGTGATTATCCGGCGGAGGAACGGCTGTGCACGTCACGCATGCCACAGAGCGAAGCCAGGAAGTCGAGAAGTTGCGAACGAGGAAGGGCAGAAGGTGGTGGCGCCATAAGTGAGACTGGTCAGCGACGGATGCGCACGGACGCAATAGCGCAATGGGGAGAGGACTGCTCACAGAGACCCGCCATTCGATAAAGCCCTCGGATACGATCTGCCCTGCGAGCGTGGCGGTGATGCTCGCGGTCTGTCCTGCGCAGAGCAGTGCGAGTGCGAAAATGAATGCCGCGGCTGCAATGCGTGATTCGATCAGTCAAAAAGCGACTTCGGATGCAATGGCTGTAGTCAATGGCGCAAAGGAGGCGCACGGACTGAGGCGCGAGCACTGACCTGTCCCGATGTGCGCCTCGATCAGATCGTGCGCGTCGAAGAGTCCGGCAGGGGCGGAAGATGACGACGAGTCATCTTTGTTGAAGAAGACTGCCGCCGCGATGACGAGAATCCTGTGGGGGAATAGTGAGGACTTGGTCAGAACGAACGCAGGGCTGGAAGGTTCGTCGCGTACGCTGAGTTTATTGGCACAGCAACGGCCAACAAGCTCACAATCACATCCACCAGGCCATGGGATAGGTGGGCGCGAACGAAGCCGAGCTCGTTGTTATGGCGGCCATACTTGTCACGGTAGTCTCTGGAGGCCGCGATACGCTCCGCCCGCGAGACCTCGAACAGCGACTTGAACCACGTCCTTATTTTGCTTCGGAAGTTGGAAGGCCCTAATGACGCGGGCGAGGGCAAGACGGGCGGCGAGGTAATGCGGTCCTGGGTCGCAAGATACGACCCAAGGAACAAGGCGTGCGGCATTACAGTGGCACCGAGAATTCCAACAGCTGAAACGAAGCCATGAGCGATACGTACACCGGTGCATCTGAAGCCGCAAGGCAAACTCACCAGTGTACAGGGCATTAGGCTGTGTCTGGAACAAACCCTTGGAGGGTATGAACCCCAAAAACGTCTGGCCCCAATCAGGCCCAACTCTGGCGAGGAGAACCAGGAAGCAGATGAAGACAGCGGCAACCTGAGATACACAGACTCTTCGTCAGTCCTGACGGGCTGTCGGTATGTTACCGCACTTGAACTTACCAGCGCTATCACGGTGTATTCAAATATCTTCACGGGTCGACCATGGCCGCGAGAGGGATCCCCGAGAATCAGGAAAACCAAAACGTCGGATGCAGTGATGAGGACCGCAGCCCAAAGGGGGATTGACGGAAAGATGAGGCAGAGGCCTATCGCGGAACCCAGTAGTTCTGCGAGGTCGGTGCTCACTATCGCAATCTCAGAAAGCACATAGAGCGGGTAAAGCACGGCAAATCGAATGAGCCGTTTGTGCCGCGGACGGTCGTGTAGAAGGAGGCGGCAGTGTGAGGCCAAATCTACATGAGTGTTAGCGATGCACCGCCGATAGATGTTGCACTTCACGACAGGCAATTGCCAATGATTCTGGGGAACAGGCATGGTATATGACTTGGACTCACGACGTACATACCAAGATGCCAGAGCGCGCGAACCTCACACCGATGTTCACGTATCACGAATTCCCTTGTCCTGAACAAGGAAATTCGATAACATCAAGATCGGTGTGTTCCTGCAGTCGCGGAATCTATAGATGTTCGTCGTGGCTGGCCCGCGGCCGGTCGCTCCACCAGTTAGAGACCAGCGACGGGCTTGGGCTCCAACACGGCAGATATCGTAGAATCTCTGGGACCGTTACAAGAACTCGTAGGTAGAATTCACTGTTGAAACTGCCTAACCTGGAGAGTCTGGACGAAGGAATCTACGAGTTCCTTACGAGTTCGTGCACGGTTCCAAGCCACAGAACATCCTGAGGTATTTGCCATGCAACATTAGGGTCCAAGACGGCACACTGATGTGCTTTGTTATCCAGTGAGTGGCCTCACTGCCCGATAGTCAGGATCCTGAGCAGCCTTAAGACCTCCTGGAGCCCTTCCGTGCTACCAGCCTGTTCCAAAGTGAAATATGACGGGCAGATGCCCATCGTGACTATGGATGTGCGTACCTAGACCTGTGACGCAGCCCAGTTTGAAGGCGAGAGACTGGGTCCGAACGTCAGACTGATGTCGGACCCGTGCGAGTGGATATTCACCTGGAGAACCATCGCACCCAGTCCGGCCATGAGCACAACAAATAGCATCGGCCTGTAGCCAAAGAGGGAGCCTGCTTGGAGATCTACGCTCCAATTTCCCCTGCGCGCACTCTCCGTCAGTATACGGTGCCTCCAACCCGTCTGGTACGCTTACGGATCAAAATAGGCGACGGAGCAGATGATGCCCACTCCGACGTGTTTTGTGATATGGCGAGCCACGGTCCGGCCGCTACGAACGATGCGGTCTCGCCATGTCGGTGCGTCGCCGATGCGAGGCGTGTCGTACACGACGGTGCGCTCTGGGTGGTCCAGGAGAGACATCGGGCGAACTTGCGGGGGCGGGGAACTGTTTGGCGGACGACATGGCGGGGGTGGGAGGTACTTGAAGAGAGGCGGTCCGAGGATGTGGTAGGAGACGAAGGAGCGGTAAGGACGGATTATTGAGAACGGCTTTCTGGCTTTGGCGAACCCGGACGGCCGCTCTGGGAATGGGCTACCACTGTGGGACCAGCGTAGGCGCACAGCGCGCTCGTGAGCGCGTCCGGCGTCGGTGCCATTCTCCTGGCTCTCCTCCTTACCACCATAACGCCGCCCCCAAAACAGCTCGGAGCACCCCAGTTGCAGTATGGACATCGACCTCCACCCGCCTGACGACTATAGCCACCGCTTTTTCATCTGGCACGAGTGGATACAGGTCTCCGTCCCAGGCAGTCTCCCTAGTCCAACACGCATTCTCACCCAACGTCGTAGGCACATGGCCCGCTCACAGCCGAAAACGCGTTCGATTACTTCACCACCTCCATGTTCTACGATAAGCAGAGCAATAACCAGGTCCTGCGCATGCAGACGATGCACACCGGCCTCCCGCTCGTAAACGAAGCGGAGGAACTGAGGCAGGAAGCCACCTCCTTCCTATCCTGCTGCGGCCCTAATGTGTCATATTTCTTCTCAGACGCTTCACCGGCATCGAATTTGCTCTCGTGCATGCCGAGCCGCCCTCGCTGTTTATAATACACAAACGAGAGCGTCTCTCACCAGACGAAGGTGAGTCGCCAGGTGAGTCGCCCTCTCCCACCCTTCTGAGAGCATCGACGGTGCAGTGCGCCCCCTCGCTGTCTACTTCATCCTCAACAACCGCATCTACCAATCACCAGACGTGTACACCTTGATTTCCAACAGGCTCGTACGTCCCTGCGTATCGGCCGATCCTCCGACTGCACATCTTCACCTCCTTTTCAGCTCACCTCGTTACATTCTCTCCAAAGGTCACTCGACACCCTCCGGTCGCAAAGGCCCGCATACACGCCCCGCACAGGTTTCGTGTGGCCGATCGCTGAGCCACCCGCCTCGACCACTGACACCGCGACGAGCAAGAAGCGTGCTGCCGAGGGCTCGCCCGTGCCTGCCGCAGAGTCTTCAGAAGTGCTCCCGCCCGAGGATCTGGCGTCGACGCCATCGTCCTCGGAGCGTGGGCTCGCCGCTGCCACAGGGGCTCTTGAGTCGGCCGAGTCCTCGTCATCTTCGCGGCGCCAGCAGAACACCATGTTGCTATTTAACGCCATGCGCACGACTGCCCTCCACGCGCATGAGTCGTTCCAGCTCCCGGCGGCCCCATCCGAGGAAGCTGTTCCGGAAACACCTGCTACTGTCACCGCTGGCCGTTTGTCTGCCACTCCGGCACCCGTTCCGAGGGGCACGACTCCCAAGGGCCCGTCCAACGCGCCTACGCCTCAGGAGCCTCCAGCCAGAGGTCCGCCCGGTGGCGGAAAGAAGAAAAAGAAGAGTGAGTCGTGCAAACGGGCACAAATCATCTCGGGGGGGCTGATTCACGCTCTCGCACACAAGGAACACTGACGCTTCCAGCGTTGGCACCGTGACTATTCGGCGTGCACTCTCGGGCTAAATTGCTTCCTTCCACTGTAGGGCGCTGAGGAGGCGATCGCGACGCGGAGTGCCGCGCCCATCTACTTTACGCCCATGCTCGTTCGCGACGAGCTCCGTGCCGTACAACGCGTGTGTGTACATAGTCCCGATATATCCCGCATGTAGGTTATGCACAGCGTATGCGGCATATCCGTGTTGTGCTACAGCACATTACACTCTCACCCCATCCCCGCGCATGCCCACACATCCTGAGTCAACGGATCTGCCAGTCCGCCGGCAGACCGACGCAGCGCCTCCGCGCGGTTCCCTCGCCAAGGTAATCCCACCCCGCACGAACTTGATACCCTCACCCAGTCCCGGGCTTTGGTCCTGCCATGCCCGTATCACGGTGTATGCTCCTCGGACTCGGGTGTCGGCACAATGGCGCAACGTCCATAAGCACCGGGTCTCGCGTAGCCCGTCCGTCCCGACGCAGCGCGTCCCACGTCCGCGCAGCCGGTCGCCTTGTCGCAATTGCACTTGCGGATGCGGGGCACGAGGTCCGGGGACGGGTTGCCTTGCGGATACAGCTATTCACTGTTCAACGCGCACCGACCCCAGTGAGCCGTCCCGCGAGCCAACCGAGGGGTGTCTGCAGCCCTGCGCTGCGCGAGCCAACGGTGCCGCCACCCCCGAGCGAGAGCGGGTTGGCGGACGCGAAGGACTCCTTGCGCGCGCGCCCGGCTTCTTGCACTGCACCCCGCAACAGCGCAAGGGGACGGAAGGCAAGCACCGACGACACAGGCACGAGGATGGCATTGAGATCGGCAAATCAGCGCGGGCGTTCTTTTCTGTAGGCGGGAGAAGCCCGGAGGGAGTACGAGTGCGTACCTGCGCGATCAATCTCGTTCACGTTTGTTTCGAGGACGAGCCCGCCTTGGATGATCTCAGAGAGGATGTGGTGCGCCTGGTGGGCGGGCGTGAGCGGGATGGCGACGAGCAGCATCGTGAAGGTAGACATACTTCGTCAAAGTGGAACACCAGATCGAGCTCGCACACGTTCTCAAACGCGCTGTCCAGGGACTCGACGAAGACCTGCAAGATCCTCGCACGTGAACATTCTCATTGTCCCTGACTTGCCTGTGTACGCTCCCGGGCACGTAGACGCACCTGGATGAGGTCCAAGATCCCCAGCTCGCTCTCCGCAGTATCCACGACGAAGACAAAGTGCAGCGTGGCGTAGCTGCGGTACACAACGCGCAGGCGCTCGCCGTCGCTGGTGCCGGCGCCCTTGGGCGTGAGGAACGCCTCGAGCTCGGGCGCGTCGAGGAAGTTGCAGAGGCCAGGCGGGCGGGCGGCGACGAGTGCGTATATGCGCTCGACAAGTGTCTGCGCAGAGTGCGCGATTGGGGAGTAGAACTTGGTGAGGCGGGGGACACCGGAGGTATTGACTGCACGAGGAGAGGGAGAGGTGAGTAGGGAGATGCGGGACGACGGGGAGGGTGACGGACAGATGAGGACTGCGTGTATCATGGCTCTTGTATGTTGTGTGCCGTGTTACGTGCAGATTGGTGGAGTCGTACCGTGACCTCAAAGTGTCGCGGATGTCGAGAGTGTAGCAGGAGCGAGTTATAGCCGATAACAAAGTCCTGCAGAGCATAAACTTAGAACTAGAGAGAAAGAAGCAGCAACTTGAAGCGCCTCAGAATCACTAATGCGGCACAGCGGCCCGAATGCCGGTACACTATATCATATGATCCTGGCCATCAATTAATATTAATGTCTATGGGCTGAGCCAGAGTCAGAGTCCAGACAGTACTTCGTTCAACAGGCTCCTGTACTTGGTCACTCCGACCAGTGGGCTTACCGGGTCTGTATCGTGCTTCCGCATCAACCATCAGCTCTCCAATTCATCGATATCTTACTGAGCAAGTCGCTGGTATACCATCTAAAATTCCTTAACAGTGATCGATCCGCTTTCATGTCATCAAGTTTAGGCTCCTTCGCATTTTTACCAAACCCTTAGGCTTTGGCCAAGCAGTACTTCCTTCGAGACCAGCAATGTGGTCGATATCGTGTCTGCAGTGCTGAGCCTCCGGTGCCTTGCTATGATGGAATGCTCCGAGGTCTGTTGTAAACAGAGACCTTCGAAAGGCTGCCATCGCGCATGCAAGTTCGTCCTCCAAGATTATCAAGATCAAAGGTATCCGCCACTCTGCTGTTTGTGGCGTCCGTTACGTCTAGTACACGCCCGTTGCCTTCGCAATTTTCTGCCCGGGTACCACTATCAGGTCTGTACATAACCTTTCCTCCTCACACCGGCACAGGCCGTCCAGCCCATTACTGGCTCTATACCCTGACCTGGAGAGAAGATCGGCTTGATTTTTTACATGCTGCTCATGTGGTTCGCGCGACGCTTCGGACCCACAATATCCAGAACAGTAGTGAGGAACACGCGAGGTGGTGACAGCGCCCTATGTATATGGCGGGCATGGCTCTCGACCTGGTTTGTACCCATTATTGCTGCACAGGAGGTTTGGATATTCTATTGTTTTTGCGACCAATAGGGCCAGACCTCGCAAAACCCACTCCCCACGCTCTGGGCTAAGTCTTGCCTCCATGGGAGTTTCCACAAATGCAGGGCGCGCGAGGGGTGGCCAATGCCCACCCGGACGTGGCCTCTACTCGTCGGGACCTCCTTCTCATGAAACCTACCAAGATGGGCAACCCTTTCTGCCCAATGCTGGTGGACTGCCCAGATTGCCTCTATCACCTGGCACAGTAAGCAATATAATACGCGTACACTAGATCACGAGTGTGTGGGGAGTGTGCGCGCATGAGGCAATACGTTCCGTCCCACCATTTTGTAGTGCTGCCCTCAAAGTTTGATACGGGTTGCGCAGAGTTTTGGTCATAGCCTGCACGTAAAGATTGTTCTCGTCGACATTATTGTGGTTTGTATCTGGGTGCATGCCTGGGTCAAATTTCGGAGGCGCGGACTGCTCACGAGACTGAACATACACCGTGAAGTAAGGCTGCGTATGTACGACGTCTCGGGCTGGTCAGTCTGAACGTTCAATGTCGCACAAGGGCGGGGACCAGGGGGCGTCCACTACGGGGAGCGCCCACTCCAACCCCTCTCCTCCTGAGGGAAAACCGGTCCCCGGGGTCCCTCAAAACACTTTTTCCGTGTTTCTCACTCAAAGTCTCATAACTCTCCGCTTGTGACACCTGTACTTCTGAAAACTCATAGGAGTATTGTCCGAGCTTCAGGCTATATACTCCTCTGCATTTAGAGGGAAACTATACTCATGGTAGAACATAAATCAGTACAGTAGTTACGGCCTGCCCGTAGACGCCAGACACCTCTCAGGAGATTATCTAAAGCTCTCTGATCTTATCTCCGCAAGATAGCAAATCAAGTTACTCCCTCCGTCCCGGATTGCCTCTGACTCTTGTTGCATCCATGTCATTCCCTACGGAAAGCAATACTACACCATTTACATCTGTGGCTATTCGCGTCGGCGACTCCCCTACTCTCTGGACCGAGTATGACGTCAGGAAAGGCAGACATAAAGTTACTTGTGATCTCTGCGGCCAGGTTGTCCTTCTCAGTCAAAGCGGCCATCCGAGATCCTTCATCACCCATCGGTAGTCTACCAAGTGCGACGAAACTGTGCAGAAGAAAAAGAGAGATGAAGAAAACCAGAATATCAAGGCAATCCGGGAGAGTCTAAGCACGGGGGATAGCCCAAGCAAGACTTGGATGGCAGGATCTCAGGGAACCACTTCAACGGTAGATTTTACTCCGACCGCTGGTCCGTCGTCCCTTAGAACTCAAGATCTATCTTCACCATGGAGTTGGCGACACGATCCCATTTTTTCTACCCCCGTTTCCTCCCAGAGCACACAGTCTACAGCGGAAGTAGAGCAGAGTCGTAGAAAGACGGCAAGGACAGGATGAGCGCCGCGGGGATGTATCTACCGCAGCTACTATCTTATCTCGGCAAAGTGCTCATGGTGGTCAACTGGTGTCCGAGGTCCTGGATTTCACTTTTTGGGGTTGGAGTCGCTGAAAGCCTGTACGGTTGCCCCTTGGCGGGGACCCACGAGGCTTTGAAACGACATTGGCAATCGAACAACGACGATGACAAACAAAGCGAGCTCGCTGGTCGACGATGTGAACGCGGAGGTCGTGATCGGTGATCTCGAGTCGGGACCCGCAGCCTCGGCGCGGGGCGGTGGGCGCCTAACGAGTGCCGAATCTCCACCTACAGGGGCGAGCCGCGTCGAGGTCTGTCTTCGTTCTCATCCTCCTCCTTCATCACTCCTTCGTTCGTATATTACCCCTTGCGTCTAGTTTCCCAGTAATCACCTTGACCCCCCTCACATTCAACGCAAGATTTACCGGGATCGTGTGCAATGAAGTTCTACTCGCAGTCCTTCTTGTATGAGTGAGTTTGCGCGCTCATCGTCTCCTGCTCCACACACTGCTGAGACGCGCCCTTCTAGCGATCCCTGGTCCATCGTCTCTCTTGCATATCTGTTAAGATACCCCAACCCCTATGCATCACATATCCTCTCCTGCGACGTTATTTCGCGCGACATCACGCCTGCCGGTACTCTTCGCACGACCCGCCTCATCCTCAAGACTGGCTCGCTCCCAAGATGGGCCCCGAAGGGCATGATACAGAGGGCAGAGTCCTGGGTCTTGGAAGAGAGCGAGGTTGACCCGCTTGGCAAGGTCATGCGGTGCACGACGAAAAATCTCGACCATGTCAAGGTCATGCAGGTGGAGGAGCACATCCACATCCGCCAGGCGGAAGACGGGTGCGTCATGTAATGCTTCCGCGGCCTCGCACACGGCTCCTGACAGCACGCCATGCAGCAAAACATTGCAAACCACCGAGGCTTTCTTCCTGTCTGGTTTTGGCTGGGGGCTGACGAAGAAGATTGAAAACTACGGCCTCGCTAAGTTTAAGGCCAATCTTCAAAGGGTCAGCCGCATTACCTCTCTACCTGCGCATAGTGCTCAGCTGACAACCCCTCCAAAGTCTCGCGAGGGCTTCTTCATTATCCTTGACCTCATCCGTCAGTCTCGCCGTCAGCCCATGACCCTGGGTGTCCCGAGTCCCTTCCTCGTCTCCCACCGCATTTTGAACGACCCAGACACAAAAGCTCTCGCACACCGCGAAGCTTCCACGGCAAACGCGGCGCCAAAGGATTTGCTGGATGAACCTCCACGGCCTACTCCTGGTGGAGGCGCGTGGTCGCGGTTGAGATCGTGGCTGCGCTCGGGATGAGTGCAGAACGGACCATCACTTAGCGTATTCATCAAGCGGCTCCCACTCGTACGGTTATTAGTTCATCCCTGCTCAGCCATTGTCGTTTTCATCGGTCCCGTCGCTCGTGCATGCATGTTTTGAGTTGTACCATAGGTGTATTTGTAGCCATCATGAAGGTTGTCCTTTCACAGCGAGTCTCGTTGCATATATTCCCCGTGGCGATCATTTCTATCACGCAGCAAATAATTACATTGCCTGTGCTGAAGTTTGAGTGAACGTCGGTGTCGAGATGCCCTAAGCAAGCGGCATCATTCTAAAGTGAGAGTGAGATTCCGCGCTCTGCCGTCGTGTCCGACTTCATGCTGCTTCTCACTGTCAGATCCTCTGGGCGACTCTTGCACTCGCTTTCTTCGCGGCTCCAGGCTCCACCACGACCCGTTCTGTTGTCCCACCGTTGAACTAGCTTCAGCCTTGGCTCTGGCTGCGCAAGCATCATGTACTTCCCGACATCCGCGGCGAGGCAGCTCTCGAGCGCCCCTGCGCTGCCGCTCCCGAGCGAGCTCGTACTCGCGCTCGCCCCAAGCCCGCGCAAGACACTCTTCGCGTCCGTGACGAAGAGCGGTCTGTCCCTCTGGCGCGTGCGCGTGCGTGTCTTTGTTCTCTTCCCCTATCGAAGCTGAGAGTTGAGCTGGGTCTTTGTTTGTGCGCGGATGACAGCCCTCGGCAGTGCTTGCGCATCTTTCGCGCACGGAGACATCGTTGAAAGAGCATGGCGAAAATCTGCATCTGCATTGGTCGCCGGACGGGCAACGGATCGTAGTACAGGTGCGTCTGGCAAAGTCAGGCGATAGAACGAAGAGCGCGAACTCACGTACAGTGTGAATGTGCCCATAGACGACGCTGTCCTACCTTGTCCTCGTGTCGGTCGAGTACAACGCAGAAGAGGTGCCGTACCAGACCCCTCCGCTCGCTACGAATGCCGCGCGCCACTTTTTGCCGGGTGCGGGGGAGGCTCTCCCGCTCCAGTCACTGAGTTTGCATCTGGAGGGCGTTATACGTATAGAGGGCTCACTGCTGAGGTGCGTGCTACGTGCTGAGCTTACTAGTCAATACATGATACATGTATGTCGTCATACAGTGTCTCGCCTCGCAAAGACTACATCCTATTTTCTACGTGCGACCCGCGGGCTATACAGCGTGTCCCTTGGCCCAACGCAGGCGGTGGCGGCGGGGAACATGTGCGGGAAGGCTACGATACCTGGGTGGTCAACGAGGAAGGACTCCCATGGCTGGTCGATCCCGATGGTGCGCATACATCCTGCTCAAGAAAGTTCGTATGTCTTATTGTGGCCACAGTAACCGTATGCCAGATTTCGTACCATCGCCAAACTGGTTTCGAGACGTGGATCACCTCAGACGGGCGCGCGTATCTTGTGCAGCTCTACCAAGAGCAGGCGATAGGTCCCAGCGCATCTGAAGCCAGTACAACGGATGACGACCGTGCCCAGGTGTGCCACACCTTCATCCCATCCTCGGTCACTCCTCTGACGTCCTCAACAGCTCGGCCACCTCCCACATAGCCGCCCATCCTCGGACAGCACAAGCTCCGAGCGGCCGTTGCAATGGCACGGCACGTGCATTCACCACGTCTCTCCGCCGCGCTGGGTGCAGAAGCGCAAGCACGTCGACCCGGGCGACATTGCGCGATATACGTATGCGGAGCCGCGCCGGGCGATGGCCGTCGCGCTGAACCCCAAGTTTTCGATGCTTGCTGTCGGCACACATGGTGGCACGGTCGAGTTCGCGGGCTTCCCGAACCCCGCGGCTGTCTCCGCCGCGCCGCCAACGCCACAGGTGCTCCGCGTGCCCGGCATGTATGCGCGGGAGGGCACGGGCGAGGTGTGTACAATGGAGTGGAGCTCGGATGGGTATGTTTTAGCGGTGGGTTGGCAGAAGGGGTGGGCGATTTGGAGCGTCGGCGGGCGGTGTCTGGCTTGGGGCTTTGGAATTGAGTACGAGGTGGACGAGGAGAGGTGTGTGCAGGAGTCATGTTTGGGGCATCCTTGAGCTGAAATCTTTCACCGCGTGCAGGTTCCAAGATGCTTTCATGTATGGTGTAAGGAGCTTGGTGAGTGGTTTGTCTCCTCTCGCTACTAGCTGAAGCTGATTAGGCTGCACTGGTAGTTTTGGGCACCGGGAAACTTTGAGCTCGTGATGCTAGCCCAGTCGTCACCCAATAGTCAGTACATTTTTTGCCGACTGTGACAATGAAGCTCACTCCTAAGGATAGCGGCGGATGGCCAGCTCTTCGTGCTACCATTTGCAAAGAGCGCGACCACCGGTCAACATTCACCAGTAAGCTCTCATGGATCATGCACCGCCGCTTCAGAACTCTGACGTAGTCCATCGGCAGGACAACACCCAGTATGCGTTTCTACAGATGGACGACCGCGTGCTTGTGTACCGCGGTGCAGACCAACCCGACATGAGCGTCATCAATCCCGAGGCAGACGTATGGCAGCACGTCAAAGTACCCCAGTCATACATGTCCGCGAATTGGCCCATCCGATATTCGTCCCTCAGCGCTGATGGGAGGCTCATCGCCATAGCAGGCCGGAGAGGGCTGGTCCACTACAGCTCTACATCTGGTCGTTGGAGAATGTTCGCAGATGAGCTCCAGGAACAAGCATTCACTGTCAAAGGTGGACTGTTGTGGTTCCACCACGTACTCATCGTGGCCGTGGAGGTCGCTGGGGCGTACCAGGTACATTCGCGGTGACCCGGCTAATTTCATGTATACAAGTCGCTCATACATTCACCTAGGTTCGCTTATACTCTCGCGATCTAGAGCTCAGTAACCAGAATGTCCTGCACCGAGAGATGGTGTCATCGCCCGTAGTCATCCTCTCCCTCGTGGACAACTCCCTCCTCGCGTATACGGCCGACAACACCTTGTACCATTACCTCATAATACCCACCACAGATTCGATCAAGCTCCACTTCTGTGGCAGTATCACATTCGATGGAGTCATCGCTGTGCCTAGTGCCGTTAGGGCCCTAAGTTGGATGATACCCAGCGCTCAGAAACGCATGTCCTTTACTTCGTGTCCCACTGCTTCAAACTGATGATTTTGCTGTAGAGATTGGGGATCCTGCAGAAGACTTGCCTGTAGCCACCGTCCTGATGATCGTGGGCGGCAAGCTTGTTCTGCTACGACCTCGAAAAGTGAGTCCTGCTTCCCCATCACGTCCTCCCAGGATCTCATAAGCGCGTCCCAGTCAGAGGAGGGTGAGGTCAAGTACGACATGCAGATACTGGCAGACAGGATCGAATTTTGCTGGATCCACTTGCGCGGTATCGGAACGCTGGAGAACTCACTTTGGGGCTATGATGGCCAAGGCATTCGTGTCTGGCTCAACGCCTTGGCGATTGAATCCACGGCGTCCACATGGGATGGCGAGGAAGGCGGCGTGAGCCTGGATCGTGTCAAAGAGAGTGTGAACATTCCCTTAGACTTCTATCCTTTGTGTGAGTGTCGCCTTTCTTGTTCCTTCGCGCGTTTTAGCTGAACCAGGTTAAGCTGTGCTCATGGATAAGGGCATCATCATCGGCGTAGAGGTGGAAGCCGCGACGCGGGCAAACCTGTCTTTCACGATGTTCCGACATGTCACCAGTGTGCGTACAACTTCAGTAGGATCTATGTCCAAAATTTCTCATTCATGAATGCTGCAGTCACATCTCTTCCTTCATCACATTCTTCAATTTCATTTGGAGAACATCCAGTGCAAGGAGGCGGTCACTTTCGCGTCCCATTATCAGCACCTCGTGTACTTTGCCCATGCACTGGAGATTCTCCTTCACACCGTCGTTGAGGAAGACGCTGATGGGGTTGACGAAGTAGCGAGCTCGAAGGGTTCTCAGAAACAAGGCCTACTTCAAGCGGCGATTGAGTTCCTAGACCACTTCGACGACGCGTTGGACGTCGTCGTCGGCTGTGCGCGGAAGATTGAGATGACGAGATGGCCCCGATTGTTCGACATCGTCGGGAACCCGAAGATTCTCTTCGAGGTATGTCAACCGCCGCCCAAAGATCTCCGTCTTTTCTGACTGACAACTGTTTCAGTCCTGCTTGACCTCCGGCCGGCTGAAGACGGCTGGCTCATACTTACTCGTCCTGCATGGCCTGGAGCAGCTCGACGGTATGAACGGCGACGCCATCCGCCTCCTTCGTAGCGCCACATCGGCACAGGACTGGCAGCTCTGTAGGGAGATCCTGCGCTTCCTGCACTCAATCGACGATACCGGCGCTGCGCTGCAGAACGCCCTTGTGGAGACGCAGATTGTGCCTTCGGGCCAGCTGGGCCAGGGAAATGGGAGTGCGCACTGACAGGTCGAGGGGTTCGGGCCGCGGATTCACGACAGGTTTTACCCGATGGACTAGTGTTTGAATGCGGATAACTTATTGCCCTCACGTACACACTTTGTATTCCAGCTTCATGGAGATGGCCGTATACGTTATTCAGGGATAGACAACATTTTTGAAGTAATATGTCTGTGGAGTACAGTGGTACTTGCAGTGATCTACTCACGGGGGAAGGAACCCCATCAGACTCGATGCCAAGGAGCACATGGACCCGGCACATGGGCGTTATCTTCATGACTTGAAGTTCAGTCCTCGAAGATTTTGTAAAGCACAGCTTCTCAAGAAGGACTCAGTCCGGGCTCACGAAAATCGCGAACTTCATGCTCTCCCTCACGAGGAACATCCTGCGTAGAACTATGGCGACGGTTGCACACAACTCTAATGTCACGCTCACGCCCGAGGGCGCGGTATCGATCTCGTATAACGAGCTCGTGTCCTCGCCTTTGACATTGACCTCCTCTATCGGCAAGTGACAACTCCCTACTTCGCGGGAGGCCCGTTCCCTCGCTCATTCGCACTGCAGAGAAAGCATTTGGCTCGCATCCAGATAGTTTAGGCATCGTAATCGTTCGAGATCTGCCAGAGACATATGCACCTGCACGGGAAGAAACTCCTCAAACTGGCTTACCGGTTTGCCGACCTCGATCCGAAGATCAGCGAACGCTATGCAGATTCCAAGAGCAGATATAGGTGGGTAACAAAGCAGCATAATTTGGCACTTGAGCCCAAGGCTCACTTGATGTCCAGCTTTGGTTGGTCCCATGGCAAAGTGGGTATCGAAGTGTGGAAAAAGTACTATACTACTATCCGTACTGATGTCATTTGTTGTCATGCAGGAGATAATGAACGGGAAACCAGGTGATTGCTTGCGGTTCCTTTGATATTGGAGCTAGATTAAACGTCTGGCCTAGATACGATGAAGGGGTCCTACTACGCCAACCCGGTGGTCGATGAGCCAAACGTTTCGGCTCAGTTGCGGGACGCCTATCCCGAATATTACGGCAAGAACATTTGTAAGTCATCGTCAACCTTGGTCCCGATTTTACCCCCTCTCATGATGTATGAATCCAGGGCCTTCGGAAACGGCTGAAGTCAAGGACTTTGAACATGCCTTCAAGGACCTTGGACGGTAGGCGATGATGTCACAGCATGATCTTATTACCACTCACAGCGTTTAATATAGCTTTGTCTTCCGCGTCGGTTGTCAACTTGCGGTGGCCTGCCAGCCATTCGGTAAGTCCTAGTGTCACCCCCAGTTCTCGCCTGCTAACATCCCAATCATAAACAGCTTCGTCATATCTGAGCGACGCCTCCTTGTCGCTCTCTGACCTGATCAGCTCCTCCCAAACTGTGAAGGCCCGCCTCTTGCACTATTTCCCTCCCTCTCCCGAGAATCCGCTCCCTGCAGAGGATGAAGCTATCGATAGCTGGTGCGGTTTCCACCTCGACCATTCGCTGCTTACCGGCCTCTGTTCGGTGGGTATCGATCCGCTCCAAACCTGGAGGCACATCAGCTAACGTACCCACCGACCAGGCGCTATACCTCCGCAAGAACCCCACCGGGGAGCCCAGCGTCGTGCAATCGCCCTCTCCCAGCTCCGGACTGTACATCCGGACGCGGGGCGGCGCGCTGACCAAAGTGTCCATCCCCATCGACTGTCTCGCCTTCCAGACGGGCGAGGCCCTCGAGCTCGCGACGGCCGGCCGCCTGCGCGCGACGCCTCACTGCGTGCGCGTTGGCGCGGCGGCGGACGCGGAGAACATATCGCGCGAGACGTTCGCGCTCTTTATGCAGCCGAACGTGGACCAGCAGCTGTCCGCGACGGAAGACTTTGGGCAGTTCAGCAAGCGCATATTCGATGAGCATTACAAGGACGAGGCCGCGGGGGCCGCGCCATAGTGAGTACCGTAAAGGGGCGCGACAGGGAGAGTGCATGTGCATGGTACTACAGTATGATTACAGAGGATGGGGGAAGCATCTACAGTGGAGGGCAAAACGGTGTAATGGTGATATCATGATGGGCATATTGAGGGGGGTGCGCATGAATCCAAGACGTGATTATATATAGGATAAGGAGGCCGCAAGGCTGCTCGTCTATGGGGCAGGTTCGTGCGAGTCGTGCGAGGGTTCATCAGAGTCCGATATGACGCTCCAGTCACTGGCGGGGCCAGTGGCAGAACCGCTGGGGCTAGGATGCTCATGAAGCGTCGACTTCAACGAGGGGTAGTCGCGAATAGTAGCATGCTCAGCATCGAAGAGCTCCTCGCGGAGGTCGCGATGATCGTGATGGACAACACCTTTAATCAGTGACCTTGCATACTCGAGGTCCCGATAAATGGCCTCGATGGCCACAGAAACACCGTCCTCCTGTACCGAGACGTCAGTGATAGTGTATATAGATGAGCAGGTTCACGTACTCCGCGAATCTGTTCACCAATAGCGTTGGCGCGCTCTATCTGCTTCTGGTTCGTTGTCGCGTCGAGCAGGGCATGCGAGAGGGTCTCTACGGTCAGCTTCCGGACAGCTGTACCGATGCCGAGCGCCTCCACCCGGTCAGCCCAGAAGAACTGGTCACCGAAGAACGGCTTGATGATTGTGGGGATACCAGCTACAAGATATCAGCAACCCATCTCCAAACCAAAGAACGTGGTGCAACATACCTCGTAAGCTAGCGCCAGTGGTCCCGGCACCGCCATGGTGACAAGCAGCGTCGATTTGCTTGAACAGCCAGTCATGAGGAATAGAAGAAATAGGGTAAATCTGCTTCGGAAGCGGCTCCTCGGGCTCAGTCTGCGCCGGGGCGTTCTTCACCAGTCGGTCTGACCAACCCTTGGAGAGGATGGCATACACGCCGCTCTCGACGATAGCGTCGATGACACAGCGTGTCATGGCCTTCGGGTCGGGCACGACAATGCTCCCGAAACCGATGTACACGATCTTCTTCTTCACCTTGCGCGCTTCGGCCATGAAATTGAGCAGCTCCTGCGGCGGTTCCCACTTCTTTGAGCCCACGTCGGCGGAGTCCAGGAACCAGTAGCCCGTCACCCGAATCCACTCAGGCCAGTCCAGAGGTGGGGGCACGACGATCGGGCTGAAGTTATAGAGGAATGGAATCTTGTGAGGCTCCATCTTGTCCAAGCTAGTACCCGGGAGACCGAGCGTGTTTCGGCGCCAACGGTTGATCTGCCCAGCCGTACCTCTCCAGAAGACCTGGTCGAAGAGCACGTAGGTCTGGCCTCTTCTTGTCAGAAGCCTTGCGACATCCTTCTTAATGAAAATGTGCTCACCATGTAGTTGTAGTTACCACCCATCTAAGTGTGCTGCAAGTTAGTACTTCTGCGGCGTTCAAAGCGTGACACGTACCTTGTGTTCAGGCACCGCAAAAGCGTGGGGATATGCCCTGCGACAAGGTCAGAGCTTACCCTGCAATAGACGTTTAAACCCACTCACCTGGTCCTCGTCCATGTCATGGTGAACGCCCTGAAGTATGGAATCTTCAGTGCCTCGGCGATGTGGTAGCCGCCCATCGCACTCGGACTCTCAATCAGCACGTCTGTGTTCTGACACGCATCCCAGGAGGTCTTCAGCAGGTCGTCAATCCACCCGCGGAACTAAGCCAGTCGTTGAGTCCAGAATACACTGTCAACGCGCACATAGGAGACTGACCTTCTGCACGCCCTCCTTGAGGAACGCGACGGTGAATGTACCGTTCTCAACGCAAATCCGCATAAGCTCCGCAGGATCGCCGCCCACATACCCAAACTCGATGCCATGCTACCAAATACACCATGCGTCAGCGTCATCTACCGCAGTCACCTGATGATAGCACATACCGACTCGACCCACTCCTTGAACTCGCCATGCGTCGCGATCCGCACCCGATGTCCGTCAGCCATCAGGCCCTTTGCGAGCGCAATGTACGGCTGCACGTCCCCGCGCGAGCCGATCGTCAGCATCGTAAAGTGCAGCGCCCGCTCCGGCTTGAACGAAAGGAACGTCGAGCTCTGGGACGTGAACATGTGCGCCGGCGGCGCTGCGGACTCAGTCAGGCTGCCCTGCGACCCGCTCCGCGCGAGGGGGTCGCGTGGGCCGAACTCCTCGAGGATTAGCGCGTCGCCCGCGCTAGGAACTGACGCGTGACCTGACGCAGTGCGCTGCCGCTCGTCGTCGAGCTGCTGCTGGAGGACATTTACGAACGCGTCTCGCCGTTCTTCATCAGAGAACTCAAAGAAAAGCTCCTCGTGCCCGCGCACGATCACGACTAGGCCGTGGTGCCCAAAGTGGAAGGACTTCTGCTTCTCAGTGGCAAGGATGTCCTTCAGGGGTAGCATCATCTGCGTGGCGTGCGGCGTGTTATTGAAGTTATTGAAAGGAGAAGTAAGGAAGCAACGTACCCTCGTACGGGAGGTCAACGGTCCGCTGGACTTGAAGCAGAAGTAGTTACTCGAGACGTAGAGCCGCCCATACACGGGAAGCAGCCGGTACAGATACCCAGGGAAGACTGTCGAAATTGTTAGCAAACGCAACTCAAGAGCATACTGTATATAACAACACACTCACTTCCCAACAGGCTCTCCTTATCGTCAAAGGCAAAAGCCTGCCTAAACTTGTCCACCGTCTCCGGATCGACGCCAGTCCGGGGCTCTCCAAAATGCTGAAGAACCCAAAATCGCCGCTGCCACTCGCGCTTGTGCTCGCACTCGGCGCATGTCGGCTACGGGACGACGCGCGTGAGAGCGACGACACGATCTCTGTCACGCCCGGCACTCCATGCGGGAGGGGAAGCGTCAGCGCGTGCTCGAAGTGAGGGCGCACGATCGGCGGTATCGTCACGCTGAAGAGGCTGCGCGACGGAACACGGAGCCAAGAGGGCATCGAAGGTATGCCAACAGACCACCCGCTCGCTCCTGCGGACGCCGGTGAGGAGGAATCATGATGAACGGAGTGGGAAGCGTGCACGTCTACGCTCGACGCCGAGATGGAAGGAGGGTAGGTGTGGTTAGAGACGGTGTGAGTCGGGGTCAGACTGGAGGAGGACTCGCGGAGAAGGTCGGCCCGCCTGGGGCGCTCACCTTCGGTGGGGGAGACTGTCTCGGCGGACGAGGAGATGGGGACGAAGGAGGAGCCGCTCCGCTTGATGATGTGTGTGAAGTCCTCGTTGTTCGTATCCCCTGTGGACAGCCCGGGTGTGCTGATAGAGCGTCCTATAGGAAGTGTCTCTTGCAGCCGGGAGAGAGAGGGTAATTTGAAGCCCGATGACGTTCTAGGGGGATGATCGGCAGTGACAGTGCTCGGCGTACGCTCATTTGGTCTGGGACCAGGTGAGCGGGCGGTGGTGGTGTCAACTACTGAAGGAGCATGCTGGAAGGAGGGCATGGTGCGATACGCCCGCACCGCATCACGTATCTGTTCTAGCGCTGCGGGCAGGTCGTTGAAATATGCGAAGAAGTAGGAGTCGAGGGCTAGGTCGGAGTTCCTATCTTGCACCTTGATCTCTATCGTCTCGCTGAACTCCATGGTATTTGACCTGTCCACATCTACAACAGCTGGATAGGGAATAGCGATCTGCAGTAGATGGTCAGTGATCGTTTGGGTCGTCTTTTCCACGAAATCACTGACCTTAATGCTGTTCCCCATATTCGTGACTTTCAAAATGACCTTACGGATCGCCTTAAT
This sequence comes from Trametes gibbosa, assembly GCA_022606055.1. Classification (NCBI taxonomy): domain Eukaryota; kingdom Fungi; phylum Basidiomycota; class Agaricomycetes; order Polyporales; family Polyporaceae; genus Trametes; species Trametes gibbosa. The sequence continues at coordinate 658,917 of JABYQJ010000011.1, forward strand.
CCACTCGTCACGGCTAGCGACTGAGTCCGCCGAAAGCCGGATAGACTTCTGGTTCGTCCGCAGGCGAATGTCCTTCTGGTTCACAGGCTCGCAGCTTATAGCATATCGAAGGTCCACCACGCCGTGCGGGAAGTACGGGTCCTACAGCAGGTGAGCAATTGTTATTATGAGAGTAAGCATCGTCTTACCGAAGCAGACTGGTACCATGAGAGCACATCGTTCTTGAGAATGAACCAATGCCTGATCCAGCGTTTCGTACGCTGCGCCTTCTTCATTAGCGAGCCTGATTTGAGTACTTGATCCTGTACCAAGTTCAGTGTTGGTCATAGTAGCCGAAGGATCGACAAACCTCTCTCGAAGGAAGATGTGCGAAAAAGCAAATGTACGCGTCTGTCAAATACATGTAGCCTTGGAGTACTGCGCAGCAGATCAGGCTACAATGTGCTTGGTAGGACAAATGAAGCAATTGACTTACGGACTGAGCGGAGAAGCCAGCATGGCATTTCTTCGAGGTATCAGTACGGCTATCCCATCTTACCGTTTCTGAAGGAATAGGGACTAACCTGCAACTACTTCTTGGATATTGTCTAGCTCAAACACGTCCCGCAGCTTCTCCGCGAGTTGAGTGCGGCGGTTTTGACGCACAGTAGCCATATTAGCAGATCGGCTCCCCGCCCTCTCCCTCGTGTGCAGTTCCGAGATACCCGAGATTGAAGCGTCTAACCCAGCAATTGGCTCTGGGGACGCGCGGCCGGTATGGCTCGAGTGCAAGACATGTCCAGGCACAGACGGTTCAAAGTCGCCCTCTGTATCTTCGTCCGACATGTGGTGTTCTCCCGAAGGCACACTTTCTTCCGTGTCCGACAACGTGGGGAGGGCGCGGCTTTTAGCCGATGGGTGGGCGGAGCTCGAGAGCTCTCCTCGCCTGAAACGGGCGAGAGGGCGGTAAATGGCATGGATCGAGGACGTCAACCGGTTGACTATGCAGGCGCGCGAGACAGTCAGTGCACATTACAGCGGCACGGCACGCGCGGCCCCAACACGTACCGGGCCTGTCCTCTTCGTCGCTCTCCGCTTCCGCACTCGCGGGCGCCGCATCGTGGTTCAGGAACTCATCGTCATTGTCCTGGTCTTCCGCCCACGGTACCGCTTGCAGCGCCTGGATGAACGTCTGCGTCCCCGCATGCATCTGCAAACACGTCCCGCGAGGGTGATCAACTCGGGGTTAAATAACACATGTCGACGGTCCCGAGCAGGAACGCACCGATCGGAAGCCGCGCCATATCGCGTTCTGCGTCTCGGGATGGCTCGGGCCTAGTGGGGGCGAGCTAGGAGTAATGAAGGGCGATTCGTCGTCCCCGCCGGGCGCGGGCTTGCGCCGGCGCAGCGAGGGGAGGCGCGAGGGGGACTTCGGTGGCGAGCAGAGGACTTGAGACTGTGACGCTGCAGGGAGATCGCCTGGAACGTACGCATGATTAGATTGCCGGTTGATTCCGAGAGATGGGAGTGTGTGGACGTACCGTCATGGGTCTGTTTGTCCCTGCCCTTGTTCCTCGTGAGACTGAACATGCGTCGGTGGCCTGATTGCGGCAAGGCGGGTTGGCTCTGGGAGAGAAGGGGGGTGGCACGGGTCTTCTCTAGAGTACGCTGAGCCAGCCCTGCTGGAGACACTGGTTTCTCCGTCGGCGTGGAATCAGGCGACTCCGCTGGAGGCAAATGCGCTATCGCACTCGTAGGGCTTCCTAGGATGGCGGGCGGTTCGCCCAAGGGCGGATTGTGTGCCATAAGATATGTAGTGTTGGCGGATCAGAAACCGACGATTATATATGGAGAAGAACGTCGAGGACTCAGGCCGAGAGCTCGAGAGAGGGCATGGCTCGAGTAAGTACAGAGTTGGTGCGAGAGGACGTACGCGCGAGTCCTGGATCGCGACACACGGACATTACAGGACCAACAGGCGCCCATTGCGCGACCCGTGGGATATTTCCAGATTAGACAAATGGGCGCTACGCGTCAGGTGACCTGTAGGCAGCGCGCGAAGGGCGCCTATGTTGATCGTCTGTGTCGCGTCAGGAAACCTCGAGGCCTTTGCGTTCCGACTTCAACTGCACGTTCACCCGCGGTCCCAGTCTCCGTCCGCCTGGATACCCCCTCCTCTTCCTCTTCTTCTCTATCCTCACGACACCATGCGCGGCGAAGTATGCATTGGCAGCGCCTCCGTTCTTTCGTGCGTCTCACCGTCCTCAATCGACAGCGACACCAGAAATGAGCTAACTTCCGCACACGGCACCAGCCTCGTCTCTTTGGTCCTCCTCATCTTCATGCATGTGCGTCACAGACAGGCCTTTGCGATAACCCGTTATCTCTCGCTAATAGATCAACCGACCGTCTTCTCTAGGTCGGGCAAATAAATACCTCGACCGTACCGCGAGGCATTTCCATGGTGAATCGAGACCGCATTTCCACAGCGCGGGCAGCCGGTTGACGCAATAAGCCGCGCAGGTCAATGTCAACACTTCTGGCTACGGGTTCGTGCGGCGTGTGCTCGTCAACTTAAGCTTGACTGCTGTCTAATTCTGGTCCAGGCTAGGCCTCGCCGCTGCGCTGGGTGACCCCATCGGTGGGCTCTACACAAGCAATGCCTCTGCGCCCCTTCAACAGCAGAAAGGCATTCGCGACCTGTACAAGTTCGGTCTCTACTCGTATTGCGGCTATGTCAATGGGACTGCGGGCACATGCTCAAATTCCTCCGCGGCAACCCGATTCGAGCCGCTGCAAGTCATGACCGCCGACATGCTCAAGAATTACTCGGACTTCACCACCGCGCTCATCACCCAAGGGACATTCATCGACTCAGACTACCTAGGCGAATTCACGAACGGCGCGTACTACCTCATCATTATCGGCTCGGTATGCGCGGCGCTAGCTCTGCTCACGTTAGTCATGCATTCAAGTCCGGGTCCATTCCAGCTAACCGAGCCTTGTGCGCAGCGGCCTGCTGAAACACACCGTGCTCTTTTTCCTGTCCACACTGTTCGCCGTCCTGGGTGCGCTCATGCTGCTCATTGGCGCGACGATCTGGACTGTCATCATCAAAAAAGCCGAGAGCATAAACGACTTTATCGTCGGACCCGTCGCGGCACCCGTCCCGTTGGGAATCACGGTGTCCACTGGTGATGCGCTCTTTCTTCTGTGGGCTGCCTGGGCATGCCTGCTTGTATCTATACTGCCTTACATGATCAGGTGTGCCCTCTTCCTGGTGCCTCTTTGCTCACTTGGTGTGCTTACTGTCGTCAACAGCTGCTGCACCTATCGCGGATAGGATTCGGGCCATGCTGGCCATTGCTCTGTAACATTTATTCGTAACGCATGGCCTCGCGTGCTGCGAGGTCGACACGCCGCTTACCCGCTCACGGACGCTCTTACGACCCTGCTATGTAATGCACGTTATGTATATTCAGAATCCGTAGACGAATTTGAACGCAACTATTTGGAGAGGCTTCGGCCCCCGATATGACATCCAGGGTGCGAAGTGCGCGCGTGTCCAGTGTCACTGCAAGTAACTGAGTTGAACAGGGGTTCATCGCAGCCTTGGCCTGGGGTGCACAGGCTGCTAAGTCTCTTGCAATGCTATAGTGCTACGCTCGGCTGGAGGCCGGGGCAGACGCCGAGCTAGGCGGCACGGAGAGCGTTGGCCGGGACGGGCGTGCCTTGGCCGCATCGGGCCCACGCCTCCGTCTCATAAGCCCCACGCCGGCTGTCCCCGCCAAGCCCGCTCCCATTCCCCATCCTCCCTTCCCATCCTCCCTCACTCTCCTCGTTCCCCTCCCCTGCCGGTCCCTTTCACGAAAGCTACTATCCTTGACGCCTCCTCAGCTGAGGTTCTAATGTACAGAGCCATCTCGCGTGCGGCTGGCCTCGCCGCCGCCCTCCTCACCCTCGCCGCAGGTGTCGGCGCCCTCCAAAAAGTCTCCAGGACAGGACGGTACCTCTACACCGACGACGGGAACCGCTTCTTCATCAAGGGTATTGCGTACCAGGAGCAAGGTTCGTATATATCTCATCGTCCGTCCGTCCTTGAGACTCTGACCAACGCTCCGTCGCGCAGGCGCCGTCCTTGCGGACCCCAACAGCCCCTTCTCGGAACCGTCAACCTTCATCGACCCTCTCACAGACAGCGCCGCTTGCGCGCGCGATCTACCCTTCCTCCAGGAGCTTGGTGTCAATGCAGTTCGCATCTACAGCGTAAATGCCTCTCTCAACCACGATGACTGCATGAATGGCCTCAGCCAGGCCGGCATCTACACCATGTACGTTCCAGGTCTGGGATGCTTCCATTCTATACTGTGCTCACATCTTGGTTTGCAGCATCGACCTTGCCCTCCCGGTGAACGGCTCCATTGACCGTAACAACCCCACATGGACCGTGAACCTCCTGAACCAGTACATCGAGACCATTGACGCCTTCAAGAAGTACGACAACGTCCTGGCATTCAATGTCGGTAACGAGGTCATCACTGCTCCTGCCGGTACGGGTGCGGCAGCCTTCATCAAGGCTGCTGCGCGTGATGTGAAGGCGTACCTGTCAGCAACCATCCATCAGCTTACATGTCGATTGCGTAGCTGATCAGTCTTGAACCTACAGCAACTCCATCTCGTCCTCCGCACTTGTTGGCTACGCCGCCATTGACGGCGACGACAGCTGGGTCGTACCGCTGGCAAACTACCTGGCGTGCGACCCCACAAGCGGCAACTCCGGTTCTTCCGCTATTGATATCTTTGGCCTGAACAATTAGTACGTCCGCTCCGCAGTGCCTCTGTGCGAGCATACCTGATGTGTTTTTCCCACCCTCTTGTTTCTGTCTGTCCCATCTCACGCCACCCCCTGCACGCCTCGCCCACGCACAGCGAGTTCTGTGGCGACGCGAGTGCCTCCGCGTACAACGGCAAGAACGGCGACTTCGCTGGGTACGAGATCCCCGCGTACTTCAGCGAGTTCGGCTGCGTGAAGCAACCCCCGCGCCTCTGGACGGAGGTTCCGATCATCTTCAGCGCCCCGATGTCCGACATCTGGTCTGGTGCGGTCGCGTTCAGCTACTTCCCCGCGGAAAGTAACGATGGCCAGTTTGGGATGGTCGCCGTCGATGGTACTACGGTCACACCGAACGACGACTTCGGGCGTCTGAAGGACCAATACGGGAACCTTACGTTCCCGACGACGCCGAGCAAGGCCGACGCTGGCGCCTCGCAGTTCCCCGCGTGCCCGCAGCAGAACTCGACATGGCTTGCCAGCTCGACCCTCCCTCCGACACCGAACGCCGCGGCATGCGACTGCCTCGAGAGTATCGTCAGTTGTCAGTTCACCCCCAAGACCAGCAACACCAGCGCGATCATTGGCTCGCTCATTGACCTCGGCTGCTCTCTCCTCGGCCAGAACGGCGGAAACTGCGATGACATCACGCCGAATGGGACCACTGGCACTTACGGACGTGTTGCATTCTGCGACCCAGGTACGTACGACTTCTTGCATGTGCACGACCCGCGTCTCTGATTTTAGCAAACCCCATGAAACTGACTGTGCGCCTTCTCATACACAGCGACGCAGCTCTCGTTTGTGATGAGCGAGTACTATGAGCTTACAAAGCGCGTCGCGACTTCGTGCGACTTCGGCGGGAACGCCACTGTGAACGCGAACGCGCCCTCGTCTGTCTCGGGCGCGAACGCCGCGGCGAGCTCATGCCTCTCCAACCCCTCCGCGACCTTCACGCCCAGCGCTCCAAGCGGCACCTCTGGCTCTGGCAACAGCGGCAACGGCTCCGGCTCCGGCTCCGGCTCAGGCTCAGGCTCAGGCAGCGGAAACAACAACGCCGCGGCCGCGCTCTTCGCGAGTGGCCAGAGCGTGTTTGTGGGCCTTGGAGTCGCGTTCGTGTTCAGCGTGCTCGGCTCAGCACTCACGTTTGCGTGAACGTGAGCACCTGTGGACGGAGCGCCGGAACAACCAGAGTACTTGAGGCGTATCAGCCGGACACAGTAGGTAGTGCCATGGCCGCCACTTGTAATGCATCATTTGGACTTGCTCTCTCCATTCCGTCCGCAGCCCCTTCATTTTCCGAACACCATCCTCCCTTCCGCACACGACTGTGTACCCGCAATGGCGGTGTATCCCCCTTATCTCAGACTCTCCTTATGGAATATGCGCAGCCTCTTCCCACATTTTGGACAGCGTCATGATGTTGATATACTCCACACATACCCTAGTAGTAGTAGTTCTACTGGCCCCCACCTACTCGTTTTTGCACCCTATCGCATCTCCTGCGTCTCTCTCGTGTGGTGGCAGTGCTTATGGTGGTGTCTGCCTTTCGACGGTCGAAGTCGGTAATGTTAGTTGATGTACAGTACCGGCATGCGCGGACGGTGAGGAGGGTTAGTACCCCCAGCTGTAAGGTATATCATCAGCCGTTTAGTTGTAGTAAGGATTGTGGATGGTGTGCGTAGTGCCACGTACGAGTATTCCATGCGTGGGGATCGCAGATGATGGAGAACGCCCTGCAGAAAATCTTTGCGGACGCGTGCTATAGTAGCTACTAGGTGTGTTTCAAACGAAGTCTCGACTCAAGACTGTTGTCCATAGCGGCGTAAGCACATGGGTGGGCGTGAGACACAGAGTAGAGTCTAGCTTGTCGTCGCTCGCACTAGCGTCGTCCAGCTTGGGGTCTCAGGCTGGACCGCTGGTTTTGGAAGGACCATCACTAGCAATCACCACATCAACACTACCGTTCCTCGAGTCTCGAGACTAACATGTTCGCGGGCCCGCACGGTGACACCACGCCCGGTCGAGCTCTGACTCGAGCCGCTGCCATCGAACATACTTTTGAATGGGGCACACCACCGTAGCGCCGTCCCGCGTCGGAATCGCAGCAACGTCGGATGATCATGATGGATATCTGGATCCGAACCGGCGTCGTGGACTTGGGCGGCCTCGCTGCGCGAACTTCCCCCGTCCGTGCATGGATCCGGATCCTTCCATCGCCTAGCCAGCTGCAGGCTGCAGGGAGTCGATGTCCTTGTTCACCGCGCCGGACGTTTCATTGTTTTTTTTGAGCCACCGACGGCATCGGAGGCGCGCCGCGTTTGACACAAAACCACAACTCCATGACTAGTACTTTTCGGCGGTGGCGGCAGCCCTTGAGCTTGAGCTTGAGCTTGATGCATTCATGATGGCAGATGGCGTCGGCCTATTTTGTAACTTGAGCGATCGAGTCGTACCCTGTCGTACCTGGGTCCTGAAAAGCCTGAGTCACGAAATTTGAAAGCATGTGCCAGATGGAGGTGTTGTGTAAACTCTGGATCCCGCGCTGATGGGCCGGGCCAGGGGCGGGCCCGGGGTCTAGTGCGGGTATGTAAGTACTTCGTGATTTGTTTGATATCGCGCCCCGTCGCTACGTCTCTGAAAGGAAACTTGCGCAGACTCGAGCTGTGAGCGCCGTCGAAAGAGTCAGTCGAGCAAGCCGCAAGCGAGACAGATAATTTCCTCCTCGCCACCGGCAGAATAACAGGCTAGCGGCTAGCGGCTGGCATCAACGGAGGGATTCTCGAGGCTTAGCGGTCGATCGGAGTGCGGACTTTATGCGGTGTTTGGCGTACTGTCAGTGCTGTGCACAAGGAACGAACCGCGGTGGGCGCATAAATGGAACAGCAGCGGCAGCCGATCCACCTTGAGATAGCAACGCAATAGTAGCTCACCAAGCATGACACTCGAGGTCGCAAGAGATGCAATGCCCTCGGGGCCGGCCAACCTGGTCACAACAAGAAAGCTTGCACAACGAGCGACAGGGGTGGGAGGCAGCGAACAACACCAATGAGACAGAGAGCGAAACGAGGTGTTGTCATAGTCCAGTGACAAACAGCGAGAGGCATAAGGTACGATGTGTTCGAGCAGTGCAAAGCGAAAGAAAAATATGAGTAGGAATTGGAAGGCATTGTCGTGAGATAGCTATGCGGAGGTCCGGTAGGACTGCGGGTAAATTTTGCGCTGCACGGCGCGGCGCGCGAGCGCATGCTGAAAGTACGACTAAAGTCACCAATTGTAGCCGTTGATCGTCGTAAATCGGATCTAGAAATCCACGGAGAGTCCAAAACAGACACCACGCTCTAGAGGACGAGCGCAATGGCACTCCACACAAGGGCAAAAGCGAGCGCCGACAACGAGCTAGGGCTGGCAATGCCCATGGCACTGTTGCTGCCATTCCCACTAGCACCTGACGAGCCATTGCCAGTGCCAGTGCCGGTCGCCTCCGCATTGCCGCCAGTGCCCGTAGGGTTGGCGGAACCTGTCGTGAAGGGCGTTGCATGAGCACCACTTGCAGACAGGCTAGTTGAGCCTGGGGCAGACATACCAATCGGGTTGGTCGCATTGTCATTGGTCTCAAGGTACGCATCCTTCAGGTCCTTCTTGAGACACTGGACCATTGGCATAATGTTGAAAGGCGGCTGATGAGCGAGTGCGTCAGGAAGAATGTAGCCGGTAGCAATATCGACTGTCTGCTGGAACAGATCGTGCTCCAAGACGATGAAACCGTGGTCAATGGTTGTGGCGTTGCCGATGATATTCTGCCAGTTGTTCAGAACCTGTTCAGACGTGATGAGACCGCCGTTGATGTCGAAATCTGACAGCATGTCTGAGTATTTGCACAGCACGAGCACGTAAAGACCTTGAAGATATGCTTACCTCCGGTATCGAAGGTGGCTGTAGGACTGAGGCGCGTCCAGATAGAAGTCTGCAGGCCCATAGCCTTGGCAATTGCGCGAACACGGTTGTCGACATCACCGTACGGGGGACGCAGTAGACAGGGGTGACACCCAGGACATCCTTGATGACCTTCTTCGACCACCCGAAACTCGGCAATGATCTGCTCGTTTTGTGAGAGTAGTCATAGGATGATGACTCAGGTGTGAACCGCGATCTATGTTGCGCCATATTACTCCTCCTGAAGCAACGCAGGGTATGAGATGACACGAGAAACCGACGGCGAAGAAGGTAGCCTTGAGGTTGACTGTGTCCAGATAATGGAGAAGGTCGCCTGTGTGCAGAGCGGGACCATCATCGTAGGTGAGACCCCAAGTCATCTTGTCCGGGCATTCCTCGATATCATCATCAGCCTTGCAACCACCGCAGGTCCACCAGCAACGGGTCTGGTCCGCTGCGGCCTCAGGGTTCGAAGCGCAGCTACCGTCTGCTGTGGTCGGAGCAAAGTTGGGGATCGAGACACCAGAGTTCTTGACGTCCTGAATCCATTGCTGCACCTCCGGAGAATCTGTGGGCGGTACCACGTCAAGCGCCGGGTAGCTGGCAGGGGCCAGCTTGTTTGACTGCAGGACAAAAAGGTCCGATGAGCGCCAGTGATTGACATGCGTTTGAAAATTGAGGGACTCACAGTCAGGGAGCCCAGGCGCGCCTGGGAGGAACGTCGGGGACGTGCCAGGCGCATAGGTGGTGGAAGCGGGCACGGTGGCCTGGGATGGCATGTTTGCAACAATCTGCGAGAGCGGAACAGCACTGGGGTTGGTGGAGGCCAACGTGAATGTGAGGGTGGTGGCACCCGTGGGCGCAGGGGCCGCCGGCGCGGCGGTAGAGCTTGCAGGGGCTGCGGGGCGGCAGATGAGGGCGGGGCACCGGATGCGGGGGAGGACGCGGCGGGGGCTTGGCGTGCGTGATGGGCCTCCCGGAGGCCGTGAGCGGAAGCAAGGGCCGGGAGGGCGAGGCGGAGACAGCGGCGAACTTCATGGCGCAGAGTAAAGAGCGAAAGGGGGGGACGTCGTGTAGACTGGTGCGGACGCCGTCGAGGGGTCGACGGGAGGGGAACGGTTAGCTTGGCGGGGGCGAGAGTCGAGACGAAGGCGCGGAATGGGACTCGTCTGCGCGGGACGTTATAGCGAAGGACAGACAACACGGCCAAACACACGCGCCACCCAGGCCGTGACGGCAGCACCCGCTCAGAATAGCATCCAATACACAGCGCAGTATATTTAGCACACACACACATCAACTCCCCATAATCCATTCCGTCTGCTGTTTTGCAGCAGAGTCCTCTGCGCGCGCATGCCGCCTCCGCCCGCGCCGCACCGCATGCGCCCGTCCACCGCGCCGCTCAGAATGCATCTCGCCAATACAACGCCGCCCAACATCCAGCCTTCCGCGCACCGCTCACGCCTTCTTCTGCTTTTTGGGCCGCGGCTTCTCCAGGTCAATCTCGTCCTCGTTCTCGTCGTCCTCGCTGTCGTCGTCCTCCTCGTCGCTGTCCACGTCCTCGCCCCCAGCGTGGCCGAGGAAGTAGTCGATCGCCTCCGGGAACACGTCGTTCGCGATCGTAACCCCAATCTACCCCGCCGTCGCGTATCAGCCCCGGCATCTCAAAAGGCTAATCGAGGGCCCTAATGGCAGCAGCACTCACGTCGAACGGGTCGTCCCCGACCTCGAAAAAGTTGAAGAAACTGCCGCCTTCGGACGGCAGGTCATCGTCTTGGTCGACCACGCGCGGGTGCAGCTTCGTCAGGTTCTTCGCCTCGTCCTTCCAGTCAATCTTCATCGCCTGCAGAGTTACCCAGCTCAGCCTCTCTCCTTCTCTCACCAAGCCTGCCCGACCGGACATGCCGCGCTCAATGCCTAAAAACAACTCACCTGGGGCTGGACGTCACGTTCCCAGGAGAACTCGAGCATCGTCTCCGTGATCCCATCAGCATCTGCATTGTCGTCACCCTCGACCGGGGCGGAATGAACTTGTATTCCTTCTTCAGCACGAGTTCGAGAAGTACGGGTTTTCCTTGAAGTGCTACCATCCCAAACCACACCCTCATCAGCCACAAGAACACCCCAACGCAAGCCTCATGCTACCGGATACGGCGTTGCCTGCACCCCCGCAGGGCGGCGAGACACGACACTCACAAATTCAAGCGTGAAACAACGCGACTCCTTCGGGTCCCGGACGATCCAGAGGTCCTCGAGGTAGCTCAGCGCAGCCTGGTCGGAACTGTGCTGCGCGTGCAGCGCGAGCATGCCGTGGTTCATGAGCGCGACCGGCCAGAACTTGGAGATCGCCTTCAGCATGCGCGCCGCTTCTCGTACACGGGCACCATCTTCTCTTGCGCGCGGCGCTCTGTGGACGCGTCCCAGGTCAGTACCGCCATGCTCCAGGGGGGGTTAAACGGGTAGGGGGGATGGGTGGTAGAGAGGGGCACATACCGAGCGCGAGCTCGACGCGGGCGACGTCCTTCTGGATGGCCTGCAGCTTGAGGGCATCGTCGTCGGTAAGCTCGACGTCCCCGAGGGGGTTCTTTTCGCTCTCGCGCCGGGGACGCGCGTTTGACACCCTTGCTGCTCATGGCGGTCGTTGGAGTTGGGTGATGGGTAAATTTCGTCGCCTGCGCGCGCGCGTTCTCCACTCTCGCACAGATTGCAGTCGGAGTTGTCACGCTCGTCTTTGAGACTCCGCTGTGCTGAGCGCCCACACAGAGGCGCCCATGAACCCTTCCCGTATAGCACAAATCGGAAAAGATGAACAATGTGGATGTTGCTCGGCTTGCCGACTATGATCTAGGGCGGACGCATCGCGTCATAAACATCTTGTGCATTATCATAGATACATAGAGTACCAATCCATGGGCAAACGCCATCGCGAGAGCCGAGGACACGACCCAAATGTCCAGTCCGTATCCTAGTACACCATCAACAAGGAAAAGAGCAAGCCAAAAGCGTCTGGGTGAATGGCAAGAGCCAGAGAGTCAACGGTTCAGTCGACTCGTTTGGTGCCCATCTCAATCTCCTCTAGCCGCTTGCTTTTCACCCGGCGGCTGGTCCGCGATGACTTTGGCGCGCTCCGTCGCGCCCTCCTTGAACTTCTCGAGCGCGGGCAACCCAAGACCGGTCCCCTTGCGTGCGGAGCGGAAGCCGGGGCCGTCATAGTAAATGATGTCGGTGAGTGGCTGGAGCCGCGGCCAGTTCACGTAGTCGATGCCGTGAGGAAGATGAACACTAGCGAGACCGTGGCGAGGAGGAACCACAGTAGGAAGTAGTAAAGGAGGAGTAATCTGACACGTGAAGAGGGTAGCCAGGGGCGGTCAGGGACTGCTGAGGAGAGGGTCACGGAGAACACACGTACCAGAAGTACGCGGTAAGGTCAAGCCGGCACAGATCATGAACAGGGAGAAAGACAGGATGTAAGGGGCTGGAGCGTATTGCGTGAGACAAGCATTGAATGTATGCCAAGCTCTAGGAACCTACCGCGCGGATGATGAGCGGGCCTGCTGTCGATAACCAGCGTGGCGGGGTTCCATCCCCTGCGAGGGAACCATGCACCAGTCATCAGGTCAAATGCATCCTATGAAGAAAGAATGTTTCAACGCTCAGCCTGACGGAGTGAACTGTTTCCTCACCTGCCGTGCACCGTCCAGGAAGTTATTTTTGAGATACCGCATCACAGAGTTATAGCCGTCCTCGAATAGCCCCTTTCGGGTCCGCTTTCCGGTACGTGTGAAGTCGGTCTTCAAGGCCCCGGTGCCGCTATATGCCAGCGAGATGAAATTGGCATGATCGGTCCACACTGAGGCGTCGCAACAGTAGTCAGTTCCCCGCTTCACTTCGCGTCTAGCGTCGCGGCCGGCACGCACTTTCACGGAATTCTCTGATGAGATCATCGTAGTTGTCCACGGAGTCATTGGACTGGATTATGCCGAGTGTCGTCAGCTGCCTGTTCAATGTCCACTTGGCGATGGCGGCCTGTGCGACGTTTGTGCGGTCGAGGTTGTCCATGCAATTGGTCCGCACAACACCGGTCTGTAGCCTCACGGGCTCAGACTTGTTCGAATCGAGATGGAAATACCTAGGTTGTCGTGTGAGCGTAGCGACGACTAGCGGGGTTTCTTTGACACCTACCCATCCTCCTCAAGCTCACTCTCAAGCCTGGAGATGAGCACGCTGATTCGGTCCCATCGCATGTTCTTGCACTCGTTGTGGAAGTCGAAGTACTCGTACCGTGACTTTGACGACTTTGCCTACACAGCCTGTCAGCATAATAGCCGTGTAGCGCCAAGGATGTGCCGCCAACCTGTTCGAAGACCTTCTCAAAAGCTTCTTTGACAGGTTTTTCGTGGCCCTTGTGATTTACCAGGTTCACCAACGCCTGTCGGCCGTACAGGTTTTCGTTCGCCTGCAGATGGGCGCGCATGGCATCAACCTAGAATGCATAAGCACACAATTCGATTTCAAGCTCGATATAAATTACTGTATCCTGCAGCTCCATGATCTGCACGTCCGGCTTGTACCGCAGGGTATTGATTTCCGCCCAGTAGACCGGGATGCTCCCACGGATCTGTACGAAACTGAGCTGCGTGCTCGAGTCGTCACCACCCACGAGTAGGATCTGTTCGGTCTCGTTGAAGTTCGCGACATGCCCCTCGGAGTCGATACCACGTCGGAAGTAACGGGTGCCAGCGCGGTGGCGGGACCGCCTGCTGATGAGGCACAGGCGGAGTGGGTGGATACCAACACTGACGGGGCGGATGTCGAATGCTAGAACAGCCATGATGAACAGAATGATTTAGCAGATGCGGATACGAGTGATGTAACAAGAGGAGACATACTGCCGTATATCACAGGGAGAATATATGCGCTCAACTAGGAAGGAATGGTGTGAATGTTTTCATAGAGTTATATAGCAACACACTACTCACATTCTGGTCGGGGTTCATAGATGTAATGTCTATGAATCTATTATGTAAGAACCTGCACGATAGCGGTATGTTAGCACCATTTCATTCGCGAGTGTAGGTTGCTTTTACTTGTTCCAGAAGAACCTATCATCGGCCTACGTGGACTATCAGCGCTGCATCTACCCACTAGATATGTGAACCCACGATCTCCCAAAGAGGCTTGTCACCGTCCTGCTGTATGGTTGCCCACTGAGCCTGCAACCTCCTGGTGATATCCCACGCATAGCTAAAGTAGAAGGAGCCCCCTTGAAGATGCGACCGGACGAGTGCCAGGAGGTGCGTTTCAATGGCATTGGGTGGTGTCTGCACAGACACATCGGGGTTCAGAGGCAGGATGTCGTACTCGGTGGCTCGGTAGATATTCTGCCTCATGATATGGCCGCGGAGCTCACGTCCAGTAATAACAATGATGTATGGCTTAGATGATGTGAGGCGAATGCGGATAGAGCAAAGGGACGGTACGCACACATTGCGAGTGATATCATGCCGTATATACCATATATCGTCTTTGGAGAACGTTCAGAGGTGACGGGTAATTGCGTATTGGGAGCTGCGGAGACGTTTGCTTAAGAGACAGGGGGTGCAGCAAAAAACATACCATTGAGAACAACATCCCGGAGTTGCGATAGATAGTGAGAGAGCGAGCCCCAACCGGCTCGGCGGGAACAAACGTGTATGTTTCGTTGCCGTCGCTGTAACTGCACAGAACGTGTAAGCATATAAGAACCTCTAGGCACGAGAAGGGGGTGCGTACAGTGTCAGTCTCTGGTGCAGGGACTTCATGGTGATGGACGGAGGCAAGAGGGTGATGATGGACGGGCTGCGTAGGTGGTGCCGCCAACGCGGGGGGCTGAGCCTGGCGCAGGCAGGACAGCGCGCGCCGCGTCGTGATTTCGCGCCACACGCGCCGTGCGTTCCAGGATTGGCTCGCACTCAGCTTCGCGCCCTACCACGAGCAAACAAGTGCCAGACAGACCATGGTCAAGCTCACGCCGGAGCTCCTCGAGTCGGTATCCTCCCAGCTGAACCCCATAAAGGAGCGGCAGCTCGACCTCAGAGGTGCGTCGTTTTTCGCGTGCGCGTACGCCTCGCGCCTCGTGTTGAATTCAGCCGTCCCGCAGGCTACACCATCCCTGCGATCGAAAACCTCGGGATCACCAAGGTGCGCTAGGTTCATGCTCGGTCGACGCGCAAGTGCGCACGCTTACTCGCGACGCGTTCCAGGACCAAAATGACTGCATAGACTTTACAGACAACTCCATCACCGTGCTGGGGAACCTCCCACTCCTCCGCCGTCTCCGCACCCTCCTGCTTGCGAACAACCGAATATCGTCCATCTCGCAATCGTTGCACCTCTCCGTCCCAAACCTTGCCACCCTCGTTCTCACTAACAACAACATCGCGGAGCTTGGCGACCTGGAGCCGCTGAAGGATGTCAAGTCTCTCCAATACTTGTCCTTGATGGGCAACCCCGTGAGCGAAAAGAAATGGTACCGAGAGTGGCTCGCATGGCGCATCCCCAATCTCCGAGTACTCGACTTTCAGAGGATCCGGGATAAAGTACGTCATACTCCTTCGATCCTGCAACACCCCGCTGACAAGTCCCCACCCTTCTCCCAAAGGAACGCCAAGCCGCGCGGGCTCTCTTCCTCACCGCGGACAACCTGCCCACGCAGCTCGCCACAACGCTCTCGCAGACGGTCTCGACGCACTCTTCAAAACCTGCGGTGACGTCGGATGAGCCGAAGCCGCTCGTGCAGGCAGGCAAAGCGGGCAGGCTCATGTCTAAGGAGGAGGCGGACAAGGTTCGGGAGGCGATCGCGCGCGCGACATCCGTCGAGGAGATCCGGCGGCTGGAGCGCATGCTCCGCGAGGGCTTCCTCCCTGGGATGGAGTCTGTCGGTGCATGACCCCTCCCACCCCCGCCTCGTGTACAGTGACTGTGTATGATGAAAGTAACCCTTCCTTGCCTTATCCTCTCGAGATCGCGTCGTGTACGGCACTGCGACTCATAAACGGTGGTTCTTACAATCAAGCATCTGATCCATCTGCGTTCGTACGAAAGCAAAACATGCAGTACGTGTACAGGCCCCCCAACCGTATTCACAAGAAGCTCTTGATCCCGCCCCGGCGTTTCCAATCCAGAGGCCGTGGAAGAGCAGTGCGAGGAAGGCAGTCAGGTTCGCGAGTGAGCTCACGCCGTGCAGCTTCGCAAAGGTCTTGTTCAGCGCCTTCATCTCGGCGGAAACCTGCGCGTATGACCCATCAGCATCTCTGCACCACCCGCCGCGTGATAGCGCGTGAGTCTAGACGTACGCACCCCCGGCTCGTTGTACCCCTTGCCCTCCTGCTTCTCGAGTTTGTGCCGTTTGAACATCGTCCTGAAGCATCCCGTTCAGCCCTCGCGCATCTGCCCCGACATGAGAAAACGAGACCCACTTGCTCGTCAACGGCCCGATAACGCTGTGGTTCGCGGCCTGGCTCAGCACGACCGCCGCGAGCGCATACGCCTGCGCCACGTCCCCACGGCACGGCTCGAGGTATGCCGTGAGGACGGCGGGGTGACTGTAGGTCCAGAGGCCGAGCAGGCCGGAGGAGAGCGCGATGCTGAGCACGAAATAGATGGGGAAGGTGCGGTGTTGGAGCGTCCCGAACTGCTGGCGGGGGAGCGTCTTGAAGGCGATCGTGCCTGTGCGGCGGGTGAGGACGCGGCAGGGGGCGAGCCACTGCAGACGGGGGCTGGGCACGTACCTCCGATGAAAGTCACCCAGAGGGCTGCGGGGAGACCGTCAGCGACAGTCTGACGTGTTGGGTGGAATGTGGGTGGAAAGCTCACTCATCCCGAACAACCACGCATATCCGACCTGATACAAGCCCTGTGCGTTGAAGAGCGCCAGAAACGAGGACCACGAGAGCGTCGAGACCTCAGCCATGTTGGGGACGAAGTGGTGGGTATAGACACTGCGTCGGAAAGCCAATCGGTGTGGGGGAGCAGCGCTATTGCCTGAGCTTCCGGGTTTTATACGAATGGACAGACGCTTGTACGCAGTAGTGACTCTAGATCTGAGCGACACGCAAGCACGATGATGTCCTGGGGTTATCCTGGGGAACCCTGGGAAGGGACGGGCGGGAAGAGCAGCAGTCGAGACACCGGGTGCCGAGGCTCAGGCGGGCCCTCGCCTCGGCGACGCGTTGCGCCCGCACGCGATTGAAATCACGCTCACGTGTGCTAGGCTTGAAGCCTGGAAGTGTACTGTCTGAACATTTCGTGGGCTACAGAGGCCCCATTAAGTGATCGCGGAGATGGTAGGAACACACATCAGGCACATCTGGTTCACATATACGCGACAACGATTACTGGTACACAAAACATAATACAATGGATGATTGCTGGGTGTTGTGGGCGCCGACTCAGGGTCATGACGATGACATGCGTGCAGCGCTTGCATGCAACAGTATTGGAACACAACGACAGAGGTGTATCTAGTGGAAGCGGTCAAAATCAGTTGGCCGCCCCATCATGCCTCTTCGCCGCGTGCCCATGCTCGGACGATCCTCTCGTGAGGAAGTGAGGACAATGTGCTTGTCGACGAGCTGGATGCTTGTGGTCAGAGCGGATTGTGGGCGCAAGTAATGGCATGCTTACGTCGTTGAGGAGATTGGCGGATTTTGTCAGGGTGGCGAGGAAAGCGGTCAGTTGCACATCCTCGTATTCCTGGAGGACGAAGTCAGTACTGGTGCTCAGGTTAGAGAGTCGACGCGAGACTTACAGTGTCGAATTCTTCCCTGAATTCTGTGTTCTCGCTTGCGGGAAGAGAGGCGATCAGAGCAGAAAGTGCACGAAGGGTAGCATGATCTTTCGTGGCGGAGCCTAAAAATCATCAAAGAATGAGCAAGCCTGGCCGAGGGAAGCGAGGACTGGTGCTGACCTGAGATGACCTCTCCGACGTATTTGACGAGGAGCAATATCCGATCGTGGAGCATCTTCACGGCTGCACGCTGGGTCTGTAGATGCGACTCCACTGAGGCAAATGTCAGGGGTGCGCACAATGCGACAAAGATGCACATACAACTTGTGCCCCCCGATCCTCCCTTGGCTGTCCAGTCTACGGCAATACGTTCTGCTTCTCCAGTTTCCACGTTGAATGGGGCCTCCACAAATACCGACCGGGCCTTGCGATCACGAATTTCAAGTGTAGGTTCATATGCCTTCAATGGTAATGATTGACCTGAAGAATCTGCTGATGCAACGAAGACTGTAGAGGGCTGAAGTATGAGGAGAAGGGGCGTGGAGCTGTACGGCGTAAACTAGGACAGGTTGCGGTTAGATCGGAGACCCGAAGACGATGGAGAAGCGCACCTGGTCATGAAGAGCAATATGACGGGCGGTAGGCCGTTCTGCGACGGTGTACCACCCGATGAATTCCAAGGAGGGGAATACCTGTTTGTCTGTCGGATCGCATAAGCTCAGTACTGAGATCACCAGAGTAGCATCATGCACGTACATTGGTCTCTGCGAGTGATCAGAAAGTCCTGATCAACAGTTGTTTCGTCGTCCGAGACGGCAAGCTCAAAGGTATTGACAATCTCGACATCGCGACCTGTCTGGGTTCCCAGCAGTGCACCAAGAACTGGAGAGGATCAGCTTTTGGAGTGAAGTGAATTGGACGTTGAGACGTACCGAAAGGGACCCTCGTTCTCTTCTGAAGCCGCAAGCGGGTGAGATGCTCGGAGATGTTAAGGATAGGCAACGGGTGGCTGAGGAACACGCGTCAGTAGCGGGGCAGAGAAGGACGACGAAAGACGAACAGTGCGATGGAGAGGGCGGAGGTGGTGGTCGAAGGCAAGACGACGGGAAGCTCGTCGGTGTCCATGGACGCCATCGTGCAAGGTGGAGGCGTATGTATGGAGGTAGTAGTACTACTGATACTAAGCACAAGCGTATCTATAAGCATTAGTAGCAGCATTTCACCAAGGGTGATTATGTCATGCGCGGCAGCCGACCGATGACGCGTGACGCACACGGGGGAGACGCGAACGAGCCTGCCCTGAATCCCATTTGTGGCCCGCGACGCGTCGAGTTCCTCACCCGCTCTCTTCTCTCTCTCGCCCTACCTTCATCTGGTCGCCGTGATGTCTGGCTTTGACACCGACCGCGTCTACTCTGTCGCTGTACACGATGTTCCCGAGCCATCCGCCCCCGAGCTCCCTTCCCAGACCGAGAAACTCCTCCTTGACTTCCTCCTCCAATATCGCGTTGGCGGGGACTACATCTACAGGTATGCCATCATCCGACCTGGTGCTGTCCCTAGATCATGACAACATGTGCAGAGATAAGCTACGAGCAAACCTCCTGTTGAAACAGCTTCAGGTTGAAGTCGACCTCCGACATGTTGGCCTCTACAATGACGAGCTCGCGCATGCCATACAAGAACGGCCCGGTGAAGTACTTCCATCGGTAAGCCGACTTTCCATGTGGTAGAAGCCCTCTTTTGTACGCTCAATCTCTCGAAACATATATAGTTTGAAGCTGCAGCAGCAAAGGCTGCACGATCAATCCTTTTCCCTCTCGCAAGCGGATCCGAGGCAGCCCACCAATCAATACCCTACGTTCAAGTGCTTGTCAGGTCCGGGCTCAACCTTCAGCAGTTCCGCGAACTGACTGCCGATACCATGAACAAACTCGTGCGCATCCCTGGAATTGTCATCTCTGCCTCCGTGCTCTCTTCTCGTGCTACAAAGCTCCATCTCCAATGTCGCGCCTGTCGTTCAACGAAAATCATATTTCCTCCCAGTGGACTCGGAGGCTTAGGTGGCGGCTCGGATAGGGGACTGCCAAGGATATGTGATGCGCCTGAACTCGAAAACCAGAAGAAGGATTGCCCGCTAGACCCGTATCTCATCATTCACTCCAAATCCTCCTTTACCGACCATCAAACATTGAAGCTGCAGGAGGCTCCTGACATGGTTCCCGTCGGAGAGCTGCCCCGGCATATGCTTCTCTCCGTGGACAGATATCTCACCGGCCAAGTGGTTCCTGGCTCACGCGTCATTGCAACGGGGATTTACTCGACATTCCAGTCTGCAAAGAATGTGTGTCACTATGCAAATGCCTCACGATCCCCGCATTTCCTGACATTGTCAACAGCGTTCGAAGGGCGCGGCTGCGTTGCGGGACCCTTACCTCCGCGTTGTTCATCTAGAGGTTTCCTCACCCTCATCGGGTGGTGCCGGCGGCGCGAACCCCTTTGGCGCACAGTTCACGCCTGAGGAAGAGGAAGATTTCGGTGAGATGGCTCGTAGCGAGGGTTTCTACGAACGTTTCGCAAAGAGCGTCGCTCCCAGTATCTACGGTAGTCTGGGTCGGTACTTCTACCTATGCATTGCGACATACACTGGTCTAAAAGCAATCTCATTTAGATATCAAGAAAGCCATCACCTGTCTTCTCTTGGGTGGCTCAAAGAAGATCTTGCCTGATGGCATGCGGCTACGAGGTGATATCAACGTGCTCTTGCTAGGTGACCCAGGTACTGCGAAGAGTCAGCTGCTTAAATTTGTTGAGAAGGTTTGTCGCCATACAGAATCTCAATGAGTTCTGTGCTGATACGTGTTCAGGTGGCGCCGATCGCGGTCTACACCTCTGGGAAGGGTTCTAGTGCTGCAGGTCTGACAGCCTCCGTCCAGCGTGATTCCGTCTCGGTACGCTCTGTACTTTGCTCTCATTGGGGCTGTGTTTTCACACTGCAAACTCCTGCAGCGAGAGTTCTATCTCGAAGGCGGCGCCATGGTCCTCGCTGACACCGGTGTAGTGTGCATCGACGAGTTCGACAAGATGCGAGATGAAGATCGCGTTGCTATTCATGAGGCCATGGAACAGCAGACTATCTCGATCGCCAAGGCGGGCATCACAACTGTGCTGAATTCGCGCACAAGTGTACTAGCTGCTGCGAATCCTGTCTGGGGTCGGTATGACGAGGGACGTAGTCCCGGTGAGGTGGGTATCTTGATGGACTATATGCGTATCAAGTGATGGCATTGACCAGTCTTCGGTAGAACATCGACTTCCAAACCACCATCTTGTCGCGTTTCGACATGATCTTCATCGTGAAAGATGAACATAATGAGCAGCGTGACAAAGTATGCCGTCATTTTTTCATCTGTGTGAAAGACCGACTAACGCTCACGACCTACAGATGATCGCGAAGCATGTTATGAACATTCACATGAACCGCCCGAACCAGAACGCAGATGAAAACGGGGAGTCCGTCGGTGAGATCGATATTGACAAGATGAAGCGGTTCATTGCGTTCTGCAAAGCGTGGGCACCTGTTTCCCCGTGCATCAAGGCCACATGATAACAACGGCCTACAGGAAATGCGCTCCCCGCTTGTCTGCTGAAGCGCAAGAAATGTTGAGCAGTCACTTTGTCTCCCTCCGGAAACAGGTACAGCAGGTCGAGCAGGACAATGACGAGCGCAGTTCCATTCCCATCACCATCCGGTATGCAACAATTCCCTTTCTCCGTGAGCCTCTGCCGTACTCATAGATTCCCCAGGCAACTCGAGGCCATCATCCGCATCTCCGAGTCGCTCGCCAAGCTCACGCTCTCTCCCGTTGTCCAAAACCACCACGTGGAGGAGGCCATCCGACTCTTCAAATTTTCGACGATGGACGCCGTCTCTGCCGGATCTGCGGACGGCCTCTCGCGCGGCGCGCTCAACGAGGAGATGGTGAAGATCGAGAAGGAGATTCGCCGTCGGCTGCCGATCGGCTGGAGCACGAGCTACCAGAGCCTCGTGCGCGAGTTCGTCACCCAGCAAGGGTATTCGAGCCTTGCACTCGAGCGCACGCTGTTCGTGCTCGAGAAGCGTGAGATCGTGCGCTTCTCAGGGCAGAAGAAGGTCGTTCATCGGTGAGTCCTTCTTCGGGGCCCCGCTGCTGCGCCTGAGGCACTGATTGTGTTCGTCCACGCAGCGTTGGTGTGTAGAACTTTGTCATATACGTTTTCCTGGTTTTTTGTTCGCTCTCCCTGCAGTGTAGTCTTTCATGTAGCATTAAATATCATTTAGCGAAGGTAATGTATAGAGTATCTGGCACTTGTACATGACTCTGCTCGTAGCCACCTTCTATCAGAGCATTGGCACTGTGGTGTCTCTCCTCTGAAGTCACGCAACACGCTCGAGTCAGCTTTTCGGGCAGAGATTATATACACCATTGATGTTGAGGTCATACGTCGAAAAACAGGTACAGTGCAAGCTCGTCATATATCTACTGGTTCACTCGGAGGATATCGCTATGATTAAGATTGACCAACTTTATATATATATTTTTGTGCTTATCTGTGCTTGTGAAACATGGGCGAAGAGAATGAGAAATCTGGAAGTCCTGGCGGCGAAAACCGTACATAATATTAAGAGCATCTCGTGCGCGCTTCGAAGTCGTGTCGGATCCGAGAGCGTCAAACCTGCCTCCGCGAGTCCGCTCACGCACTTTGCTCTTGTCCATTACGCATCCACTGAGCTGCTGAGGCTTCGCCACCAGGTTTTGCACACAACCACCTGTGTACACATATCCCGCTACGCGGTGAAAATACACCAAGATGGGCATCGTAGAGAAGGTAAGCACAGCCAGATTCGTCTGTGGCTGAAGACTGACCGTCCGCAGATCAAGGAAATCGAGGGTGAGCACCACGCACGTCCGATTTATGCTCGACCACGATGAGATTTATCAAACGGGATACTATCGAAACACAGAGGAGATGGCGAGGAGTGAGCATGCCCCTCGTATCCTTGCGCCGTAGAGACCTAACGCTGAAAACCGGCTGCAAATAGCGCAGAAGAACAAGGTGGGCGCGCATCGCCGACCGCCGACCGATCGAGCTGCTAAGTAAGGCGCGCGAAGGCGACTGAATATCACCTTGGTCTCTTGAAGGCGAAACTCGCGCGCTACCGCGCACAGCTGCTCGAGCCCGCCGCCAAGTCCGGCGGTGCGGGCACTGGGTTCGACGTCCAGAAGTCCGGAGACGCCAGAGTTGCCCTTATAGGCTTCCCCTCGGTGGGAAAGGTCGGTGTTTGCATGGCCTCGCTGCCGCTGTTCTTATCTCCGCGGTTGTTCAATCACGCAGTCGACCCTGCTCAGCAAGTGCACGCACACGCAGTCCGAGGCGGCCGCTTATGAGTTCACTACGCTAACGGTACGTCCGCCACAGGGGCGCCTTACGTCGCGCGCTCTCATAATGCTATCAGGCAATCCCCGGTGTCATCGAGCACCAAGGCGCGCGGATACAGCTGCTCGATCTCCCTGGTATTGTCGAGGGGGCTAGCGCAGGGCGCGGGCGCGGTCGACAGGTCGTAGCGACGGCCAAGACAGCCGATCTTATCCTCATCATGCTCGACGCGACGAAGTCGGAGGAGCAACGGCGTCTGCTTGAAATCGAGCTAGACGCGGTCGGCATCCGGCTGAACAAGACACGGCCCGACGTCGTTTTCAAGCGCAAGACTACCGGCGGGGTGAGTGCTGAGAGAACATGTCGTTATCCTGGCCCTCGGTTGAGAAACACTATCCACGCATAGATTACGGTGAGATTGACTTGTCGGCTGCTGGGCCTGAGATGGCCATTGACCACTGTATCAGATCAACAAGACGGTGACGATGACCAAGACGGACGAGAAGACTATCAGGACAATCTTGGCTAGCTGTAAGTGGTATTCTGAAAGCCCATGTGGCCTGCCCATTCATTCAGCGCGCCGGTGTAGACAAACTACACAACTGCGACGTAATGATCCGGGAAGACGTAGGTTCTGTCCGTTCGTCGTCGATACCACTTGCAGCTGACATGCAAAAGATCACCACCGACGAATTCATCGATGTATTGATAGGTATGACTTTTATGGGGCAGGCACGAGGCCCTCCTTGCGCTGATTTCCTGCCGCAGGAACACGCAAATATGTTCCGTGTCTGTGTAAGCAGCACCCTACATCGTGTCGGCGAGCTCCACTTATGTTCCTGTGCAGATGTCTATAACAAGATTGACGCCATCAGCCTCGAGCAGATGGACAAACTCGCTCGAGAAGACCATACGGTGGTGATCAGCTGCGAGCTAGGACTGAAGTGAGTGCTGCGCGGGCGCCAGCGAACGGGCAGCACTCACGGAACATCGCAATACACAGCCTGGACTATCTCATCGAGAAGATTTGGGAGGAGCTCAACCTCGTGAAGGTGTACACCAAGAAACGGGGCGTGCACCCCGATCTCGACGACCCGGTGTGCCTTAGAAAGGGGGCTACGGTCGAGGTACCGCTCATCGCTCGGCGCACCCGGCTACCGAGATGGGCGTCACTGACCTGATGTGGGGACAGAGCGTCTGCAACGGCATTCATCGATCGCTGGCGACGAACTTCCGATACGCACTGGTTTGGTGAGTGCAGACGCCACAAACTGTTTGTGTGCCGCCAGCTGACTGTTTCGGCAGGGTGAGTGAGAGCGCTCGGGCACAAAGGTTCTGCTCGGCGGTTGCAGACGGGCGGGCTGACGTCGGGCGTAGGGCAAGTCATCGAAGTTCAATCCGCACGCGCAGAAAGTGAGCCTCAGCCATCACGTACTGGACGAGGACGTAGTGTCAAGTACGTTACCGGGCCCTGCACGGCTGCGTGCTAGACCCGGTGTTCTCAGACTAACGGACGGCGTGTTGACAGTCTTCACGAAATGACGGGATGTGGGTTGTGGCGCGGAGTATATTTTGGGTGCTGTGGCATGGCAGATTGTATCCGGCCGGATGCGTGGCTTTCGCGGCCGTGGGTGGGGATGCGGGAGAGGACAGAGGCCGACGAACGCTCGGCGTGTGTATGATATGCAATAAGTGGGAATACACAGTTCCAGGCGGATACTAGGAGAGCGGGGCAGGCGTAGTGCAAGTTGAGGCGGACTGCAGTCGCAAGAGGGGACGGCGCGTGGACGAGCGAGCGCAGGCTGGATCTGGATCTAGGGACGGCCGAGCCACGTGGGGAAAGCGAGCGAAGGAGGCCCGAGGGCGAGGGAACACTGAACAGGTGATGGGACTCTGGGCAGAGTGCACTGCTAGAGTCGGAAGGTGTGGCTATTTGCTCTGTATCTCCGACCTACGACGACCGACGTCCGTGTCTGTGCTCTAAGCCACAATCTGCAAAAACCGTCCCTGATGGCCCCGGGGGAGACGCGCCATATGCTTACACGTGCGGGAGCTGACATGGCGATACCAAATCGTGTCAACCTCTGTCACCTCCGCCGACCAGTTCGACCAGTCTATAAAGCCACCTCCCTCTCGCTCTACATTCACCCGCCCCCACCCTCTGCCTCCTCGCTCTCCTCTGCCGCTTCCTGAACACCCTCCAAACGCACTCACTACCACGCGCGCAGTCATGGGTTCTATCGACGCTCTCGCACCATCGTGTACTGACGATGTCGAGTTCATCCTGCTCGGAACGGGCACTTCCTCCACCGTCCCTCATGTCGACTGTCTCACTGCCCCTCCCGGTGCGAAAAAGTGTAGGACATGCCTCTCCACCCTCTTTCCGGACGGCAAGAAGAATATTCGGGTGGGTATCTGTCTTCTTCGCCTGCTCCGCGCGTCCGTCTCGACGCAGCGCTGACTCTGCCGGATCTCATCATGATAGCGCAATACCTCCGCGGTCGCCAGAGTCCGCGCGCGCAACGGCGAGCTCGCGTGAGTACGCCCACTATCGTCCGTCCCGGACCCCGTCCATCTGGCCGCTGCCCATCGCTGCGCGCGCAACGGCGACGTGTTGCATGCTGACGCCATCTCCGCGCGCGCAGGACGATTGTGATCGATGTCGGAAAGAGTTTTCAGCAGGCGGCGGTCGAGTGGTTCCCCAAGTATGGCCTGCGCAAGATAGATGCCGTGCTCATCACCCACGCGCACGCGGACGGTATGTCCGGCTTCCATGTCTATTATCTTCGCGGGAGCGCTCATTCTCCACTCCGAAGCTATGAATGGATTAGACGACCTGCGAGGTGCGCGCGCGCCGGCTTTTTTGTGGCGCGGCGAGCTGCGCCGTGGCATGATACAGGGTGGCGTTCTAACGTTGCGGTCCTTTCTAGGGTGGACGTTGCATGGTGCGGTGCAGTCGCATGTGGACCTTTACGTCTCGCTTGAGACGTTCCAGGAGGTGGGCAGGGCATTTCCATACCTGATCGCAAAGGAGTTCGCATCCGGTGGAGGCGACGTGAGTGCTGAGCGTGGATCGTTTTCTCACCAAAGGCTGCCCCGCTGAATACCGCGGTCACAGGTGCCGGAGTTCAATTGGCACATCATTGAAGACCGGAAGCCGTTTACCATCGGCGACACCGGCATCGTCGTCGACCCGTTCAAAGGTGCGCGCGTGCGAAGGGTGTCTAGCGTGCCTGTGGCCGAAAGCTGACCGCTCTTGATCCTCGGACGACCTATTGCTCTAAGTCCACCATGGCCGCGTCTTCTCCGCGCCCCCCGTCGATTTTACCCCCAGCCCCAACTCCGTATCGCCTGCGTCTACAAATCCGTCCACACCAGGACAGCCTGGCACCCCCGTGCGCGAGGGCGCGCAGACGCCGTCCGCCGAGCCCGTCAAGGAGATCTTCCCCTACCTTTGCTTCGGCTTCACGATCCAGCATGCCGTCACGTACATCTCGGACGTCTCGCACATCCCCGAGCACGTCTGGGAGTACATTCGCGCGTCCTACGCAGTGACGTACGCCGCTGCGCGGCCGCCGGTCCTGGTACTCGACTGCCTGCGGCTCGAGCCACATACGTCACATCTCAGCCTTGCGCAGGCCGTGGACATTGCGCGGCAGATGGGCGCGCGCAAGACCTATCTCACCGGCTTTAGCCACGAGGTCTCCCATGATGAGTACCTCACGATGCTGGAGAGTGTGGGAGGGCGGAGTCCCCCGCAGGAGGAGATCACCGAGATAGTGCGTCGCGGCCTCGAGACGCTGGAGGACGGCCCGCCGATATGGGTCCGCCCTGCATTCGACGGGCTGCAGGTGTTCGTGTCGCCTAATGGGAAGGAGGTGTGGGATTCGGAATATGTCTGAATCTGACGTGTGAGGGGGTGGACGCAACTTGGCCGATCAGAAGTCTTGTCTATATTCCATTACTTATATTATACCGTACGAGCCCTGTCTTTACTTCTTGTAATCTTCTCTAAGTCTTGGCCGATAGACGTGTACCACTAGCACTTGTACATTGATGTATCGACCCCGCCCGTTTCGCATATATAAGGGGGGGTGCCCACCCGCTGGTTTGTCGTTCATGGCGCCTTGTCGGTGGGTTCGCGTGCGTGTATTAGATTGTATTCACAGCCTCACACAAGGAGCAGAACATTCAGTACTATTCAGTTCGTAGAAGATGAAGATCAAAGCGCAAGCTGAGAAAATATCTATCATAG
Source organism: Trametes gibbosa (assembly GCA_022606055.1). NCBI lineage: Eukaryota > Fungi > Basidiomycota > Agaricomycetes > Polyporales > Polyporaceae > Trametes > Trametes gibbosa. The sequence continues at coordinate 686,103 of JABYQJ010000011.1, forward strand.
TACTGGTCATACTGTACTAGCATACCACATTCGCGAAGGGAAGCAACTCACCTCTGGACGACTCAAGTGCACCAATTTCATCTAGTCATGCAGATATGCTTCAAGATAGCTATTGCTAGGGTTGCTGGGTCTTGCCGCGTCAATGTGTAACCGCTCGTTCCACGCCCATCGACAAATAATGGCGGTCTGAGCCTGACGTGCGATACCTTATGGCTGTATGCACGCACGACCTCCTCATATTATAGCGGCGTCTTTCCAAGCGCGCATACCGAGTTTTACAAGTCTTTGCTGGGGAGATCTCAAGCAATTCTTGTGAGTGCAGAGGCTGCACCTGTCTCCGGACTCTCATCTATCCTTGAGCTTGGATTCCCGGGTATGATTTTGAGAAATGAACCCGATTGTTTGTAGCACGTATACGCGTCAATGCAGTGTAGCACAACGCCATATGCAATGTGAGGATCAACAAACCTCGCCCTGCTGTGAAGCTACTTAGATAAACAGATTTCGGAAGGCTAGATTTTGCTGACCTATCGACCGTGATACTATCGAGCCGAGCCTGTAGCATAATATCTAGAACCGGCCTGACTTTTGGCCGGGGCCTTTGATTAACGACACAGGCACCATTATCCACGATAAGTTGATCATTGAACATTCGCGTTGCATGAGTGTGAAAATTTGTCTGCCTTTCAATCAGTGAATGTGGGGTATGAACTCAATGAAGTGAGCTTCGATGACATGAGCTCTTGATAAAGAGAGAGAGGGAGCGCAAGTCGGATGGTGGTCGAGGTGCGAGGTGCAAAGAGGTTGAAGGACGCGCTGGGACGCTCTCGGACCCGACGAGTCTTCGATAGCGCGCATACATCCATCTTCCTCCGCCGCTGGGTTGCCCTTTCTCCTCTTTCCTTTCTTCTTCCTCCTCCTCCTTCCCGGCAATGCCCAACAAACGGCACCAGCCGACACTGTTCACACACCCAGAGGGTGACGCTGACGATGAGAAAGACGAGTCCTGGCAGTCCTCGCGCTACGCGAACACCTCGGGCACGCACTCCGGTAGCCTCAAGACGCGAACAAAGACCCGACAAAGAAACGCGTTCTCGCCCAACACTTCCAACCCGAACGCGCCTCTAGCATCATCTGCCACGACTCTGCCGCCGACCACACGCCGAACTTTACACCAACATCTATAACCAGTTCGTGCGGAGGTACCGGAATGGCCAGACTATCGACGACGACCCTCGCAACGATCCTGAGTCCCACTACTATCACCGCGGCTTCGGTCAGGTACTCGATGGTGCCGACAGCGACGAAGATGACCCTCGCGTTCCGCCTCCCGTGGGCGAGCCGCATGATCGGATCTCTCTCATTCTGGAGCCGTTGCAAATCGAGCCGGAGACACTGGAGGACAGGGAACGACTGGAGTGGCAAACCATGCTCGCGTCGGTTCTCGCAGGTGACGTCCTCAAGGCAGAGAATACACGGATTGCCGTTGCTCTCAATTCATCCTCGGAGGAGGAGAACAACCCCCGCGCGGGTATCTGGCTAGGCATTCGAGCGCGTTTGCACGGGCGGACCGTTGAGGAAGAGCGCAAGAAGCTTGAGGAACGACGTTTGCGAACCGTGGACTCGGTCATCAGGGAAATTCTCAATTTCCGCATCCAGGACCCGCCTGTGGGCTCGTCGGAGAACCGTGAAACATACGCGCTCCAACAAGTAAATGCTGTCCTGCGTCGCCTAGAGATCGCACATTCCCTCTATCCCAGTTTACGCGCGTTTTACCTTGACTACCCAGCTGCGACCGCCATCGAAGTCCAGTCGCGTTGCGACACGCTCAACACCTGGTCCACTGTACTCACCTCTCTTCGACAACTTCTCAGGACGTTGAGGAAATGGACGGGAAGCGAGAATATGGATGTCACACAACCTACTTCCCACCCACCTACGCCAGGTTCTGCGCCGGCGGAAGGCGGGAAAGCCAACGGCACGACCTTTGTCGAGCGGCTGCTCAAGGAAGAGGGTGTGCAGAGACAGTTCGAGAAGGGCTCAATGACAACCATCCACGCTCTCGTTGGAACCACTCGTGACGCGCACGTCAACCTCGCGCCTATGTTTCGGAAGATGAACTTGCCGTCGTTTGAGCAAGAGCTCGTCCCGCTTGTCTCTTTCCTCACAAATCTCGCCCAGGCTGTGCTGCGAGTGCGACTGTCCTACGCGCAGAACCTGAAGAACCCGGACGTCCTCATTATCGACCAAATGACTGACGATTTGAAGGTCAAGATCGGTTTCGCATGCACGCTCAAGCGGCAATACGAGGCCTTTTTGATACCTGACCCTGGCGGAAACTGGAGGCTTCCACCCTGTATCAGCGACGATTACGACGCGACGATCCTCGAGGCACTAACCTTCTTCTTCAAATTAATACACTGGAAGTTGAAGAGCGGGACAAAGGGAATCTACTTCAAGGAGACAGACGTTATCGAAGCGCAGTGGACAACTTTCAGCGACGTCAGTCTTACGATACCTGGAGGCGCGTCCCTGGTCGCAGAGCAGCTTTGGTACGAAACATTGCGATACCTGCTTCTGTTTGCCATGTCCTCGACATTAATGTGCTGTTCGTCTTAGCGCGCTCACGAACAAGCTCATAGTTCGAGTCACAAATTACTTCGATACATCCATCCGCGTGCCTGGCCTCCCCGACGGTGCCTTTCCTGCTAACCTCCCTGAGCGTACACGAAAGACGCTGAAGACAAACGGGCTTAACCCCATGCTACAACCGTCGCTGTCGGCCGGTGCTCAGCCAACCGGAATCAGCGTTCCCAAGGAACGTCTGGTTGGGTGGTACTCGAAGATCCTCGAAGGAGTTAGGCAACGTTCACGTAAGCTTCAACGTTTAGCACGGTGCGTCAAAAACTACCGCCTTATTCTGCCGTCTGACATACCCTCCTGCTTCAGGGTGCTGTCACATCGCTTCAGCGACTCAGCGGAGTACGATCTCGAGGACGTCGAATCGACGCTTTCATCGCAACGTTGGTGGAATCGGACCACTTCCTTGTATACACCCAGACGTTTGAGGAGGACGGCATGTACATCGTGGCGCCCGCCGGTCTGCGCGAACAGCCTGACCTCATCCGACGGCTTTTGGTCGACGCGTTCCACGTCAGCGAGATTGACGAGAGCAGCTGGCTGATGGAGAGCGGAGACATAGAACCCGAAGACGAAGAGGTCGTCTCGTATTTGCTCATCCTGTCGCCGTGCACGCGGTTCCTCTGGAACGGCCTCGTTCTGATGCTTCAGATACCGAAGATTGACCTGCAGCTGGAGGACAACCGTGTACGGCTGGTGGCGGACGGGTCGCAGCACCGACTACTGAACGCTAAGCGTCAATTTGCTGAACTCTTCGAGCCCCTATCAGACGAGGAGACCGGGGAGTCTATCGAGGCCGCAATGCCTCCGCTAGCGTGTCTAGTCGAACAGCAGGCTCACCTCCCGCCAGTGAACCGCGAACTGCGGAAGATAGGGAGGGCGACCAACCGTCTTGCGGACTCAATCGTCGAAGCAGTACACGTTGTGCGTCGTGCTTTGAAAGACACGAACAACTATCAAGAGCTGCTGGAGAATTGGTATGTCTTTGCGTCGGACCACGCGGCCCACGTGCAGAAGTACATGGACGGCCAAACACAGCTCAAGTATAACCAGTCCCTCATTAAGCTGGCCATCTCCTGGGTATCCTTCATTTGCGACGATTGCGACCCAAACGACCGGAAGACGTTCCGATGGGCGGTCACTGCGCTCGAGTTCACCCTGCACCGCACTAGGCGCAATAACATCCTACATTTACCCGACGACCAGTTCGAGATGCTCAGGCAGAAGGTGGCGACCTGCATGACGCTCCTGATCAGCCATTTCGATATCCTTGGTGCGCGGTCGACGCTGGAAGCGAAGCGCGAGAAGGAACGGCAGGAGGAACTTCTCCGGCAGCAGGCGTCCCTGAATCGTCGCTCGGACGAGGATGAAGAAGAGGCGGCATTCCAGGCCTGTCCAGAGGACACGGACTCTGTCCTCGCATACGCAGACCCCGCGCTACGTGCCTTTTGGGAAAAGGCGTCTCAGACGGCTCGCGACATCGAGGAGTTCCGCGCACAGATAGGTGCAGAGCGGCACACCATCGGCCGTGTGCTTGATGAAAAGATCCTCGTCGACCGCTCTGTCGTCTTCCTTGCCGGCTCCAGCTCAAACATCTCCATCCGTTGGCAGCAGCGTCGCTTCATCGGCGCAGGCTCCTTCGGCTCGGTATACTCGCGATCAATCTCGACTCAAATACGCTCATGGCTGTCAAGGAGATCAAATTCCAAGAGACAGCTGGTCTGACAAACCTGTACTCGCAGATCCGCGACGAGCTGCAAGTCATGGAGATGTTGCATCATCCCAACGTAGTCGAATACTACGGTATCGAGGTGCATCGAGACAAGGTGTACATCTTCGAGGAGTACTGCCAGGGCGGTAGTCTCGCGGCGCTACTCGAGCACGGGCGTATCGAGGATGAGAACATCTTGCAGGTCTACACGCTGCAGATGCTGGAGGGTCTCGCGTACCTGCATTCACAGGGTGTTCTTCATCGCGACATCAAGCCTGACAGTGAGCCTATCTGCGTATGTGAATCTCCTTCGCGCAGCTCACTTGTGTACCACAGATATCCTCCTCGATCACATGGGCGTCATCAAGTACGTCGACTTTGGTGCTGCGAAGATTCTTGCGAAGAACCACCGCACACTACAGCGGACACGCCGGGGATCCGAGGCTCCCACCCCAGACCCGACCAGTGGTTCTTTCGGCAATCTCAACAATAGCCTGACTGGTACACCTATGTACATGTCACCAGAGGTCATCCGCAACAACAAGCGTGGCCGCCAGGGTGCGATGGATATCTGGTCTCTTGGCTGCGTTGTCCTAGAATGTGCTACCGGCCGCAAACCATGGAGCAATCTCGACAACGAATGGTAAGCAGCTGGTTATGCCGCCCTACGGTGCTTGTCTAACTATGTACGTTAGGGCGATCATGTTCCACATCGGAGTCGCCACGCAGCACCCACCATTGCCTGAGCCAGGACAATTGGGCGCGATGGGCATTGACTTCATCCGGCAGTGCCTCACCATTGATCCCGTCCTACGGCCGAACGCGATCGAGCTCATGAACCACCCATGGATGCTCGACTTCCGCGAGAAGCTCCGCAGCTACGAAGAGTCGGAGAACGCTGCGTCGAGCACGCCCGCGGACCTCTCCGCGGAGAGCGGCACGTTCGAAGCTGCGACGGTCGCCCGCCAAGCAGCAATTCTCCAGGAGCAGGAGACCGAGCTCATGCAGGCGCAGTCCCCGAGCCTCTCTCCTCTCGAGACGCCGGAGGGTTCGTCCGACTCGTCGCCTGGCCTCCGACAGTCTCCGCCCAACCAGGTGTCGAGCGGGGGTGACCTGGCCACAAGCTCTCCCGACTACAGCGGAAACAGCTCATAGCGCATCGCCCCCACCGTGGCCTTCCGCCCTCTTCCTTGTATACAATACGAACATTGCCTTCCCTGCCCCCGTCTGCATACCTGCCATGTAGCTTACTACTACCACGATATCGCCCTTCCACGCTGTTGTCATATTGTTCGCACGCATAGCTCTGTCCCATCACCGTTGCTCCGAGTTGACCACACTGCCCACTCCCGCTCCCCTTTCCTCATTTCCGTCGCGTTGTCGTTTTAGTGTAAACCGTTGCCCCTCGTCCGTCATCTCGGTTGTTCTTTTTCCTGTTTCTTTCCATTTCGTGTCGCCGCTAATTGGGTTTGTGTCGCATGCATGTACACTAGCACGCAAAGCAAGGAGCTGAATTGGAATCTACAGTAATACACGCAACAGCAACAGCAGCAGCATCGAGCCGTTCTCGGGCGGTCCGCCCGGCACGACCTGGAGTCGGCGGGTGGGGAAGATGTACATTCCGAAGGTATCTTCCGCGGAGACAAAAGGGATACAAGGCACGTAGAACAGTCAGGTCAAAGCCTGAGAAAGAAAGAAATTTGTTGGGGGAGGGGGGGGCACGACGGGGGTGGATGTGAATATTCAGAGGGTGTGGGGTCGCGCACACAGCACACAGGTAAGTCAGCCGCCCTCGCTCACTCGATCACCCAGCGCTTGCCCTTCTGCGAGCCGATGCTCTGGACGGACGACTGGCTGTGCTGGCTGCTCCGGCTGCTCTGACGGTAGAGCGGCGGGGGCGAGACCGAGCCGTCCGACCCGATTGGGGTGTCGAACGGATTGGAGTTCGACGAGCCCGAGTAGAAGCGGGGACCCATCTGGCGCGGCGCGAAGCGCATCTGCGAGGGTGGCGGGACCTCCTGCCCTGAGCCAAAGGCGACGGAGAAGGTCGGAATGGGCAGGTCGTTGGAGGGGAAGGCGACCTTCTCCGAGTCGGCGTTCTCCCCGGGCGTCGTGTAGTCATCATCGGGAAGCTCCTCCTGCGCATTCACTAGGACAATACATGTCAAGACAGGGGCAGGAAGCGACGAACGCGAGGGTACATACGGTAGCGCGGGAGGCCCTTGCCGAAGTTGACGCGGCACACGATGCCCAGTACGAGCACGACGACGGTGAGGAGCACGGCAGCGGTGGTCATCAGGCTGAAGAACAGCCAGGTGACGTACGTCCAGCGGAACGTCGCCGCGATGAACATCGACGCCCATCCTACAAGCAGGAGGACGGCGCAACCGAGAAACATCGCCATCGGAATCCTGAGCTCTCTCCGGACGGAAAGCCAGCCGGTGCATAGCCATGGATGAGCATCTGCGATATTCGTTTACTTAGGACATGATTGTGATGGGTTGGTGTGAATGGACATACCACGAGCACAGTGATCATGACAGCTTTGAAGAACATCGGCTTCATGGTGAGGCGGCCGATGTTCCCGTTGTAAACCTGATCGACCCAGAGCGCAGCGGACGCGCCAACGAAGAACAGAGCAAGCTGGATTGCGATCGAAAGCATGAGGACGAGGTTGTACACGCGGTTAATCACGCGTGACGCGCCGACGCGTTTGAAAGTCTGCCAGCCGAAGGACTGAACCAAGAATATTGCCGGAATGTCAGCGGACCATACGGACCATGTCGTGCAAACTATTCGCACCTTCATGAGCCTCCAGCTGAGGAAGCCAGAAACCAGTAGGGCGAAGCAGTTTAGCGCCAAGCTTGGGATCTCCGCGTTCGAGCGTGTTCTCCAGTAGTCGGGGAGGAGGTTGACGCCGCACGCCCCCTCGGTAGTCAGCGCGGTGAACTTGCGGTGGAAGTCTTCCGTGTTGTACTACAGGGAGGCGTGAGATTCTATAAGTGCATTCACACGAATTCTCTTACGATTTGGAAACCACCCCAAGCGGTAGCGAGAATGTGGGTCAGCAGAGACGCAACACTGATTGAGATGGTTCAGATACATGGCTTATATGAGCGCACGGATGAAGACTTACACATGGGGGATAGACTCATTCAAGAGCGCGACGAGCGACATTCCAAGCAACCAGACTTGGAAAGCAATGAACGCGACGTCTTCTCGTTTCGTGTTCTCAACGCTAGGCGCATCAAGATGAAACCATCTCTACTATCGTATCAAGGAAGATAACTCACTTATCCACAGGCCAATTGAGCACGTACAGGCACTTCCTCGGAAGATCAACCTCCGTAAGACCATTCAGGCCATTGAGGTTGACCTTCGCGGTCCCATTGAGTGTGAGAAGGGTCTGCATCGCTTTGAGCTCGACGCCAGATGCCCGGCGGGACAACGGCTGTACAAAATCAATAAATGTCATAGCTGTAGCAAGTGTCCGAAGATTACCTGGGCGTCACTTGTGCCATCGCCATCCTCATCAGAGAAGCTGATTAATTTGGGCAGGGCGTTTTCGAGGATCTTGGTCTCCTTCTCCTTCTCGTCTTCGACGTCGTCCTCATCGTCATCGTCGTCGGAGTCAGTATCCGAGTCTGAGTCCGAGTCCGAGTCAGAGTCAGAGTCCTCCTCATCCTCCTCATCGTCTGCGGAGTGTTTCTGCGGGTTGGCTGAAGGTGTAGGGGATGAGACGCGCAGAGTGACGGTCAGAGTACGAGTAGCGTTCTGAGAGGCCGAGAGGCCGGTGGAGGAGCCAGTGACAGCGGCGAGAGTGCGTGTGATGGTGGTCGTGGAGGTTTTGGAGACGACAACAGAGGAAGTGGTTGGAGAAGCAGACGAGGTGAAAGACAGTCCAGCAGATGATGTAGCATTCGTAGAGCCAGATACAATTGCAGATGAAGATGACACGATGCTGCTGGCGGAAGTGGCAGATTGTGAGCTGACATAGGACATCGCGGCAGCATAACTCTGGTCGTTGCTGGCGAATGTCACGTTTGCCTTGGTGTGTCCATCCCAAACCAGAGTACACGAGCTGGAGTCAATTGTGCTCGGCACGGTGTCACACATGCGTAGCTCTTTGTTGTAAACCGCAAATCCGGGGTCGGTAGCGTTGCCCTGTTGGACGAGCCCGTAGAGGAATGTTGCAGCATCGGCATTAGCGACGAACGCCTGGACCTGGAAAATGACCTGGATGATGCAATGAAGGACGGAGAAAACAAAGTAGATCTTTGTGAGCCGGGAGAAGGTGACACGCTCCCACTGTGTAATATAGTTGTTGTTAGTGATATGTGTGCCGCAGCTGCGCCAGGACTCGGATCAAACGACCGCATACCGCCCAAGATGGACAGGCCGTACGGAGGGGATGAGCTCGTATCACCCCCGACACACTTTACCATCTCGTTGACAGACCTCCACAACATGCCCGCTGATCACGAGGCATGCGCCTGGATTTGGGGGAATGAGGGGATTATGCTGCATATAACCTTGACTTCCCGATTGGGAAGGATGTACGCTCGGAAGGCAGATGCACAACATGGAACGCAGCAGTGGCCATTGTCTTGTAAAGCAGGCGCGGTGGCGGCATTCGCGACATATCCTGGCGCGCAGTCATCAAGTGATGCACTTACGAAAAGCTTCACGCCAGCGACGCCCGGAACGCGGGGGGTAGTAGGGAACTGCATGATGTGCAGAATCTGAATAGAGAGCGCGTTGAGTGGCGTCAGAGGCTGAGGAGGAGCTGAGAGACTGTACCAGGCTTGGTGGGCGAGGAAAACCTTGGCAGAAGAAGATGCCGCTAGGGCAGGGAAAGCGACGTGAAGGCCAGCCAGTGCAACTTCAACGAACTCGAAAAGCGAAGCGTGAACGGTTGCAACGACGGTCCTGCCCGCCAGCTGCAATCTCCAAAGGGTTTTGGGAAAGAGAGAAGGAGGGAAGGTGGTGGTAGGAGCGAGGAAGTCCTATCGCGGGACTCGCGACGGCAGCGCGAGGTCGCAGACTGTATGCGCCTCCAACTGCAACTGCTCTTCCCCACAGCCGACAGCCGCCCGGGCGCTTACGCCCGCTGTCCATCAACGTCCCTCTATTCCGTAGCAACCAGTCTCCCCCCCACAAATCCTCTCCGTCCAGGACCACAGCCCCGCCAGAACCATGTTGCGGCATTTACGCGACCCTCTTACGCTATCCGAGCCAGCTGTGCTACCGTCGACTGAGCTTGTTCCGCGTTTCTCCACACATAACCTCTGATCATCAGGTTCGACGTCGTATATACTGCAGACAATCTACGCATCGGCGGCGGTATATTCGGCCTCAAGAAGACTGAAGAAAGAGGTACATGCTCGGCCCAGATCAGAGTCGGGATGGCGAGCGTCCACATTCAACCCAGCGGCGCCGGCGGAGTCTGGTACAAAGACCAGCTCGGCCTCGGCCCTCCCTACGTTGTTGCGATCGCACGGATGGGATAATATCAGTCGTCCGTGCTACGTAGCGTTGACGATGAACTCGGACTTGGCTCGGGAAGGCGCTGCTGCGGACGTATCCTGATTCAGGGATGAAAATGTGCTCTATCGCACAGCTGCTTCAGTTTGCGTTGGGACGTCCTTGAAAGCTCGGGCATACAACTCCTCCATCTGCATGCACGCCGCTGTCGGGCGTACAATACGATAGCGCTGTCACCATCACTGATAGCTTTTGACAGTAAGTCAGGCAGAGGACAGACCCCTTGGCAGTTCGCAGGAGTTCCATATGCGCCCCCACCGCAATGTGCTTTTGCCGGGTGAGCATCCTGACAATGTTCCCAGTGCAGAATCACTGTCTCCTGATATTGACCACCGCCGCTGTGCAGATGAGTGATCTAGGCATCAATACCCAGCGCAGTTTGTCGTGCACGAGGCACTTCCTTGCCATGAAATGCACGTATGGTCAAGCAGCACTGTAATGCCAATATCTAGTATTGGATACGTTGTACAGGGCTCGCAATTGTTCAAGTAGGTGACATAAGTGATGAACGCGCGGACAATGATTCCATCGCGGGTTTACAACACAACTTACAACAACTCACACATGGTACCATCGTCGACCCTCATCTGCTAGGAACCAGAACGTGAGCCGTTCCTCCTCGTCGGTGGCGGGCCCGACAGCGGGTTTGTTCTCGTGCACATCAGCGCGCGACACGACATATCCCTCCTCATGCAGCGTCCTCAGAACATCTGCAACCTCCTGTCGGTCGTACACTGCGCGCAGCCGCCAACGGATCTCAGCCTGTAGTCCGCGAATTTGCGAGATCAGCTGATTATGCATGCGAAGACGACGAAAGAATTCCGCCCGTACCTCTGAGATCCCGGGGCGGAGGAGTACGAGGCCCACGACGGCACGCAGCGCGGCGTCCCAGACCTCGCGGAGCTTGCGTCCGCGGATGTCCAACCATCGCCGCGGGAAGATCATCATCTGCTTCACACTCGGCACCGCCCTTGCCTCTGTGTTCTCGGACACGGGCACGACGACCGCCCATGGCGTGATGTGCGCCGCACCGACGAGGACGACCGCGGTGTACCCAGTCCAGTGTGCGAGCGGGACAGGCGCGTCGGTGATGCGCTGGATGACATGCTTCACCGTGGCAGCTGGGACGGCCTCGAGGTGGGCCTGTGGTCGCGACATTCCACGGGGTGAGTGCCCTGCATGATCAACGAGGTGGCGTGCGCGCGACTCACGAGAAGCTGCCGTTTTACCACGCCAACAGAGCCCGCATCGCGCAGCGTGGCTAAAATCCTTTCGGCTGCAACACGCTCGTCTTCGTCGAGCTCGAGCAGGAGCGATTGCTCTGCCTCCGCGAGACAGGCGGGGCAGTCGACAAGGTTTTCTGTGGCGCGGCGGCAGAAGGTAGGATCGCCATTCGCCTTCTTCCCATGTTCCAACTCCAAGGGCGTGTCCGTCTCCATCCTGACATCAGAACCCGTTGCTACTGCTGCGGGGGTCTCGGGGGGCTCGGCCGCTGGAGGCCCTGCGATGTCAACGTAGCGCACGCTGATGTCCGTTTCGATGTCGTCGTCATCTATAGATGAACGGAGGTTGAGACTCAACGGCGTACGAATGTACCAGGCTGTGAGCCACCTGAGATGGAATGATGAGCACGCACCTGCTTTCTTGCTATTCCAGTCGATGATGCTACGCATAGAACGTGGATGGGATGTGTTGACATCGAAGCGCACCTAGAGACGTCCATCAGCTGGACAAGCCTGACGAAGCCAGTGACTACGCTGGCGGGAAGAAAGGATGCGCGTGCCTTATTCTCCGAGGCAAGCTCAACCAGCAGCGCAGTGTCGCCGTCGCTGGCGAGAAGGGACCAGTGCTGCCACTGGGCAGTGTCTTCTTGCTGGCCCAGCAACTCTTCCAGTGCCGACGCATCTTGGAAGACCTCGCGGGGCAGCTGTCCACCCAGGGCATTGAGGTTGCTTGGGGCGATAGGGTCAGTTTTTTGAGAATCTACGACAGGGGCTCGGCAGCTGACCTGTCAGAGATCTTGAGCGTGCGCCCCGGCTTCGTCTTCGCAGGGTCGCGCACTGTCTTAGCGAGTACACCGCGGTTGAGCAGTTCGGTCGTTGCCCTCCTGACAGGCTCCTCGCCCACATCCTTGAGTAGCCGTGACGCCACATCGGAATCGTACGTCTCGTTCGGATTCCCAAGGACCATCTGGTCCGCAGAGGCGTCAATACTACTGCGTAATAGGCTCGTGTGCATTCCGCCCGGGTTGAACATGTGCTTACCTTGACTGCGGCATCCGCGATATGAAGCCATTCAGACTCGTAAGAGCTTGTCGGGGGCATGTCCCCAACATCGGCGGTGAAGGCATGATGTGCGAACTGTTTTTCGCGGCCCTCCTCGGCAACGACACTCCACATGAAATCCCAGGGAGGCACGGTGGGGACCTTCTCCACGACGTCGTACATGCGTTCCAACTCCTCTATCGACGCGGGCAGCTCGGTCTTCTGCCCGTCTAGCTCCTCCACAAAGCCGACGCGCCTGCAACGAGTCGAATCAGCGGCGAACTCTCACCCCCTCACGTGTATGCACTGGACTCACAACGCATTCTTGTCTACGTGTTTCCGCAGGAACTTCACGTGCGTCGCGAGGTCGAACTCGGTCGCGCTGGTGGGGTCTGGATCTGGCAAGACGTCCGTCCCGCGGTGCTGCAACCACATCTCGCGCCACCTCTCCTCGAGGCGTGCGAGGTACGTCTCCGTGCCTGGGACCTCCTTGAGATGGACGAGGCGTTGGCGCACGGAGTTGCGGGGCACGGCGGGAAATACCTGCTCCAGTGCACCCCAGTCAAGGCGTGTTCCGTCTCGACAACGCGCTTTGATGATTGCACACGCGTCGCGCACGAGCTCGTCATAGTCCCGGTTCCAGAGGAAGCGATGTCGCCGCGGCTTATGTCCAGAGGCTTTGCGAGCGTCAGCCGACATGAGCATACGCAGGGCAGACAAGTCCTACCTGTGTCCTTCTCCTTGCCCTTCTTCGACTGTTTGAAACGAAGTTCCTGCTGAGCGCGGTGTCCCTGTGCCGCGATGAGCTCGTCGACGTCCTTGTCCTGCGTAGCGGTCACCACCGGCGAAGGGAGGACGGGCTTCGCCCTCGGCATCGGCGGCAAGCCCGATGTCTGCGCGGACGGCAACGCGACCATATCCGCCTCCCAGATAGCCTCCTTGATCTTTGCCTCCCACTGCTCACCAGGCTTCGCCGCGCCTTGCATGAACTTCGTCTTCAGCCTCTGCACGCGGTGGACCGCCGCCGCGCGGAGCTCCGCGGGGTGCACGCGGCCCAGCATGTCCTCCCAGTCCCGCTCGCGCTGCTCCCGCGCCTCCGCCGCGCGTCGCGCGAGCGTCGCGCCCGCATCCTGTACCGCCGCCGAGCTGTGTTGCCTCCCTTTCTCCCTCCCCTTTCCTTTCTCCTTCGCCGCGCGCGCCTCCACCTTCTTCATTTCACGTAGGTGCTTCTTGTGCGCCTTCGTGAAGTAGCCGGCGATAACGTCCGGGTGCGCGCTGATGACCCACGAGAGGCGCGCGAGCTGCGCCGCGCCGCCGTCGGCGTCTGCCAGCGGGGTGCGGCCGGTGGCGACGTCGACGTAACGGCGGAGGTACTCCGTCTGGTACCAGGAGAGGTTGTAGTTCGCACACCATGAGATCGAGCGGCGCAGGGTCTTCGCCGCGAGGGAGACGTCCTCGGGCGCGTCGTGCGGCGAGGGCGGGGTGGTGCTCAGGACGCCTTCGGCGAAGTTGGTGTCGAGTCCGGCTTTCTCGAGGTCGCTCCAGTACGCGGCGGCGTGCTCGCCTGTTGTGATTGAGGCGACTTTCCAGAAATGAGATAAGCCGTTTGGCAAAGCCCAGAGACGGATGGGCGCGGTGTCGTTCAGACGCCAGTACATCGGCGCGGTCGAGGAGGTATACGGCCCTGGTGGTGCAATGGCGAAGGCAGCCGGATGATCAGAGGCCGGGGTGCATGTTACGGCGGGGGTGGGGGAGTCGGAGGGCGTCAAAGGTGTGACAAGACCCAATACACGCAGTAGCTCTAGCAGTGAAAGAAACCGAGTGCGCGACTTCGACTGGGCCGGTGCAAGCGCGCTGCGAAGGCTTTCCGGGAGTTCGTGTACGGGTGTAGCTCTCCCTTCGGGTGTTTGCAATAGCCGACCAAGTTCCTCGTTGGGCTGCGTCACCGTGACCAACGAGCAGAAGGCAGAGACCGATATGTCGGTGTAATAGTAGGCAAAACTGATGATTCGGCTAGCGGAGGAGACGACGTGCATGGATTGCGAGCCGTGCTCGAGAATGCTCATCGTGAGCAGGTGCAATGTCCGTGCCCTTGCGGCCTTCCCGACAATGTACCCGTACAGCTGCGCGACGGTGTTCTTCTCCGTGAGGAGCACGTCGCGGATCGTCTGATCGTCCTTCGCAAATAGCTCCGTCGCGTTCGCCTGTAGCAGTCCAGGGGCCTCAGCCTGCTTTACGGGCGCCGATGAGCGCGACCTGGGCTGCGACTTTACACTCGACCCGCCATAAGCTAGGGGCTCGTCCAACGTTTTCATGTTCGGCGCATAGACGGGCTGCACGTTCTCCCCCAGGGCTGTCAAGAAGCCATTCAACGCCTCAGCAGACGTGTCCGGCAGGTACGCGACCCGAACGGGACGGGTGCTCCCAGTGGGGTTGGGTATCACCGTTGTCACGAGCTTGATCTTGCTCTTGGTCTCCAGCGTATTGAGCGTCGTCTCTACCGTCCGCTTGTCGATCTTCGTCCCGGGCAGCGTGCTGGCCACCTCTCCTGCCTTCGTGATGGTGTCCACGAGCGCAGCATGCGCCTCGTAGAACTCCTTGCAGCTGGTGTTCATAATACCCCCGGCTTCGGCGAGGAGGCGCAGGATCTCGTTCTCCCGGCGGGATTGCGAGATGTTCGCTTTTGAGCGAAACCTGTTCCCATCGCCCTGAATCGATCTCGTGCGCTTGGACGCCGGTTGAGAGGAGGGGCTTGCGCCGCTCTCTCGTTTCCGCGACGTATCTTGGCCGATGCTGGGATCAGCTTCTGGATTGTCAGGCTCAGGTGTCTATTGAAACATTAGCTATAGAGAGGGGCAGCATCATGTACCCACGTACCATCGTGATGAGCGAATGATCATGCGAGTCGGGCAGAGAGGCAGCGTGTCCCCGGAGTGCATTGTTTGCAAGCAAGGTTGGACCCTCTGCGTCGATCTGCTCGGTTCCAGGCCCTAGCTGCGTCTCTTCAGGAGCGTGTGCGTCCTCCGCTTGGTGAACATCTGGTAGTTCAATGGCGGAGGGTTGTATGCGGCGGTACTTGGCATTTCTCGAGGGTGACAATGGTACCCCCTTATCCGAACCTTAGGAGTGCGTGCCGAGCGGCGGAGAGGAGAGACCGCATTAATGTTGAGGGCATCAACCGGCGGAGGTCCTGTGCTAGTTGACAGAGAGATGTCTTGTTGGACGCCGGCGAGGGGTGGAAAGACAGAGGACGGAGTTGTCTCGGGGCACCCAAGGGGTGTGGGGGAGGATGTGCGGGGGTTGCTGGAGTAGAAGCGGGCGCCGAAGCGGGGGCTTCGTCGAGCGGGGGAAGGAGGTCTAGTATGTCCGACATGCCCATCGCACTGGGGCCCGGTTCAGGAGCATTGATCGTTGACGATGGCCCAAAAACATCCTCCTCCGCGGGTAGCACGGACGGTTTGGGTAAGCGACCGCGTCGATTTGGGGAATCAGCCTTCGTGGAAGGGCCAGCTGCAATGCTTGTCGAGGGCTGGTATTGCTCATCTATGTCGATCGCATTCTTGGGGGGACGACCTCTCTTCCGCTTGACGGTCGACGGTGCAGCAGGCGAGTCCGCTCCATCTTGAGGGGTGTTCCTTGGAGAGGGTAGGGGGTTCTTCCGAGGGCGCCCCCGTTTCCTCTTCGGTGGCGGCTCGTCCTCCTCGTCCTGCTCACCAACGCCGCCCGCCTCCTCTTCCCTCTTGCGCTTTTTGCCCTTCATTGCAGAAGCTGGTCCCGCGCCCAGACCCCCGTCCTTTCGTGGCCGCCCCTTCTTCACCGACCCATCCGGCAAGATGGGGTTGACCCGCTTCTTCGGCTTGCCCTTGGCGCTCGGCGCATCGCGCTTCGCCGACATCAGCCGCCCCACATGCCCAGCCAGCTCCTCCTCTCGCTCATAGAACGCCCCCGCGCCGACAGACATGAACCCGCCCACGCCAGCGAGGTCTACGCCGCCGTACGCACCCTCCTCGAGGCCCTCGCGTGCGGCCATGGCGCGGTAGTGCGCGACGGTGTAATACTTGTACCGGCGCTCGCGCCCGTGCGTCTCCGCGAGCTGCGCGACGCCGAGGTCGGCTAGGTGCGCGGGGGGCGGGTCCTTTTCGAGGCGGTTGAGGAGCAGGTCGATCGTGCGCCGGTCAAAGTCGCCGAGCGCGGCGGAGAGCTCGTTGAGCGTGAGGCCGCGCTCGCCGGCCTCTGTGAGGAGGTCGATGATTTGGCGGTGAAGGGAGATGTTTGTTTTGAGGCTGGTGGCGTCTTCTGCGGCGGGATCTTCTATCTCTGTCGTGCGCGTGAGAGGGAAGAATGGGGTGCAGGGATGAGTGCCGACGGACCTTCGAAGTCATCATCTGCTATTGGTGTTATTCCCTCCTGAGATTGTGTATAATGCTCTTCTGTGATCAGGCGTATGCATGGCACCTTCCGGTCGGGAAATTTCTTCCTGTCTGCATGAGGTACTTGAACTTTCTCGATCACTCCGTGTTCCATAAGCTCACGGAGGCGACTGCGGAAGAAACGTCTGTCCGTTCGCGAGGGATTCACGAAGCCCTGCACGCGTATATCAATTAGGGCACGTGCATACGACAAAGACAAAAATACGTACGATCTTGAGCATGATGTTGCTCGAGGTGTGCATATAATGCGGGCAACTCTTCAAGAGTTTTGTCAATCGCGATTTGAGGAGAGTCATGCTCGAGAGATGGCGCGAGTCGATCGGGTCAAAATGCATTGGGACGAGCGGCTTTGACTCGTCCTGCTCAATCTCATCGTCGGACGCGGCAGTGTCTTGCTCCTGCGCGTGCTCTTCGGATGTCGCCTTCTTCTCTTCTTCGGCAACCTGCTGCCAGATCGGGCTGCGCTCGTAGAAATACTTGTGCACGCAGAAGTTGGTACTGATCCCTGGGCGTCGGAGCTTGACACTGGCGCCATGAGAGTCAGTGATGCTCTAAAGCTAGTGTGGTAGGGGGCCTACACGAGGTCAAGCTCAACGAGCTGCTTGATGATGTAGAAGCACGTCTTCTGGTCGTATCCAGACTTCCTGCCGAGGTCGAGCACACTCACGCCCTGTTCCCTCCCCCGTGATGATTTGTAGGCCAGTATATATCATCGGCGTTAGCTTCGATGGCTTCATGGAAGGATGGCCAGTCAACACAGGGTGCCCACAACCAGCACCGAGAACGTACCCGGATGTGGGACCCCGTCAGAGCGGCAAAAGTCGTCTCGGGGTCGGCCGCAATCCTGAGCCGCTCCCCGTGGTCAGCCCTCAGATCTTCCAGAGGGCACACCGCGGCGTCCTGGATGAGCTCCAGTCCTGTGTGTGGCGCCGGCTCTTCTGCGGGCGCGTCCACCGACGCATGCGCCTTTGCCTTGCGGACGGCGCTGGCCTGGGGAGCGATGTACACCTCCGTCGAGGCGCCTGGAGGCACGGTCCCGATGCGCACGCCCGGCTGCTGGACGATCACGGACCAGACAAAGGCGCAGAAGGCATCGTCGACGTTCTGCCCCTGCGGGCCTCCCGCAGCGCTGGCACTCGGGTGGGCGTAGTAGTCGACGATGAAATCGCGCAGACGGGAGACGTCGCATCCTGTCACACAGGTCAGCACATCGTTCCATGAGTGACCGGTCACGTTCTACGAGGACGAGGAGGCGGAATGCGGTGCTGGGTCGAGCAAAATATGTGACCACGGAGGGTTCGAACCCCTGAACGAGTGTGTCCCGCCCGGCGTCGCGTATGTTGCGATGCGACGATCACATGCATTGCGAAAATGCGGCCACTCACCGAGGTCGCCGTCGAAGGAGAGCTCCCGGAGGCAATGGCGGACGAGTTCGTCCATTCCTACGCTGTTTGGCGTCGGCGTATGCGTTGGATCCTGTCGCGGGAGTGGCTACAACGGGTCCGAGAACCGACAGCCGTCTTGGCTGGGTTTCCCTGAAAGTTATGTTGAATGGGCGGGGACAGTAGCACTCTGCTTGAGGAGAAACTGGCCAAGAGGGATGAGCGCGCCGGGAATGTGTCGGGGACATTCCATTTCGAGTAATAGGCGTGCCGCACCCATGTTCGGCATCGGCCGACACAGCCATCTCCATGAGTTCACGCATTCGCAGTCTGGCTGCAGGAGGATATAACACATATTTCGGATGTTGGAAGCCTATCGACAGCGTTGCGGATGAAAGAGTGGGTACGAACGCTGCGACAAGCACACACGGGCAAGGTATCTATGGGACCCGTGGGAGGCGAGGAGAGGGGGTGGGAGGAGAGAGGAGGGTCATCGACAGTATGCGGAGGGGGATAGTACAGTGAATTTATCGTAAAGGCAGGTCGTGAACGAACGTCAACAAGACGCTTTTTTGGATCTACTATGTATAATCGTCCTCGAACCCCTCATCTAAAGCCGCGAAACCGGCCCACGGTCTCCACCCCAAAAGAAACCCAAGGAAGAAACCGAGGCGAGCGAGCCCGCGGTCACGACTGCTGTGCGGGTTGCTGCTCCCGCGCCTCCCACAGCTGCCGCAGGACGTCGGAGAAGCCGATTTTCCCGAGGTGTGCGTTCTGCTCGAATCGCTGCACGAGCCAGTTTTCGAGCTTATCCGCCGCACTTCGCCACAGCGTCATGCGCGCCTGGATCTCTGCCGTCTGCGCAAACGTCGTCCGGCCGTTCGGTGATGGCGTGTAGCGGATGCTCTCGTAACAGGTCGCGAACTGGGACAGCGAGAGGTTGACGGATGTGATCGTCGCCGTCTGCGTCGCCGGGTCGATGAACGAGACTTCTCGGACGTAGGCGTCTTCAGAGCCGCCGAAAACCTACGAAAGAGGTGTTCGTCAGGCCACCTGTGCCACCCCTACTGGCAAACTGCGTGTACTCACCCGGACGATCCAACCCGGTGCCTTTTGCTTGCAGCCCAATATCCGTTCTGTCCGGATGATGCCCGTTTGTGGGTCTATCGAGCGGTCGACGACATCGATGCTGAGGACGTGGCTGCAGTGGGGATTTGGGTACTTGTGCCACATTCCAATGACGACGTGTGACCATGGATGGCTGCAGGTAACGAGGAGGAGAGTCATGAGCACGCGAGCCCGTTTTGGATCACACGAACGGATGTCACTCACTCGTAGTTGAAGAGCTGCGAGAAATAGTGCATTTTGGCGGGGGACGTCTAGTAGAGCGGGGCGAGTATGTGTGTTCCGGGTGGCAATCGAGGAGCAGAGGGTCTAGAGGAGGATATAGAGTAGAGCGCCAAGAGGGTCTTAGAGGTACGGAGGTGAGAAGGGAGGCTGCGAGCGCACACGACGACGGAGACCCAAGGCAGGGACGGCGGCGATGGGACCAATCAGGTGGAGCCCGGTGCGAAGGAGCGTGATAAATTCGAGCATTTTTGGATTTGTAGTTCATCCCGGCCCCGCCCGATCCCCGCTCCTCGTCCCCGCTGACGTCCCCGGCCGTCCGTCGGTCCTCCTCCATGCCTCACGCCTCAGCTGCTACTCTCCACGAATGGTCTGCTGCTGCCTTTAGGGGTCCTTTGCTCGCTGCCTTGCACTTCGACGAGGCGAAAAATCTTGCGGCTCAATCAATATTCAGTGACGCCCTATTTCTACAGACCGTAGCCCTCTCCATGGGGACTCGAGCGCGCACCTTCATTCATGTCAGCTGTGCAAATGGCATATAGAATGGAGCCGCTTCGTCAACCCGGCACGCACGAGCCCGCCAACTCGAGGGCAGGCAATGTACGGCCGCATGCATGCACACCATCCCCGATTCTCCGCACCGATTCTCCGGCCGAACCGTGTCCTGGATTCTAGCAGAGTTGGTATTCTCGTGGATCGCGTGCACCGGGATGTCGTCCCGCATGGAAACCGGCAATGACCAAGTCGTGGCGATCCCTGTCGACATCTCTTCGAACTGACAGGCTCTTTCGCACTGCGAGGAGGGCGCCATGAGCGCAGTGCCCTTACATGCCGAATGATCACCGGTCATGGCTCATGTGTGTTCCAAGTCCAATATAGCGCTTTCTGACATAATTTATAATAATGTGTATAGTAGAAGTTTCCCGATCCTGATATATGTACACCAGGCGGCAGCAGGATATGCCTACCCAGTAGGCAATTTCGGACCTATGTAAGTTACCTACCAGCTGAGAGCACACTCGGCGCGCCTGGTCCGTTGTCCTCACAGGCGGGTTCTGTCTGCAGCGATCTCCTGCAGTTCTGCGAGGCGTGCCTTCATCTTCGGACTGTGCAAACGTAGAACAGCACACCGCGTGAGCACGGGGGCGTGATTACCGAGGAGGCGAGCGGACTTACACCTCGAGCAACTTGATATCCAGCGCCTCCTTCTCCTGCTGCAGCGCGAGCCGTCTCTCCGCATCGAGCTTCGTGCTGCGCATCGTGAGAGTGAGCGTCGACGTCCCGAGTCCGAGGGACGTGCACTCACAAGACGTATCCGCCCTGGCCGTCGTACTGCAGGATCATCGAGTGGTACTTCCACAGGGACGGCCGGTGGGACACCGTGAGGAGCGTGATGCCGAGGCGGGTCGCGTAGTCCATCATCATGCCCTCCATGTCCGGCGGGACGAGCGAGGTCGCTTCGTCCAGCACCGCGTACTGTGCACCGCAGATCGCGCGTCAGCGCCTCGTGCGAGGGACGCGGGGCGGAAGACGCACCTTGGGCTGGTGGTAGAACAGCCGCGCCCATGCGATCTTCTGCTGGTCGCCGCCGCTCAGCGCCTCACGCCACTCGCGCGCGGCGTCCCAGCCACCCTCGCGCTCGATGATGTTCTCCATCTGCACGACCTCCAGCACGGCGCGCAGGTCGTCGTCGGTCACCCCGCCTGTATGACGTCAACGTGTGAGATTTTCTCTTGTTCGCCATGAGGCAGCATTAGAGTGGGGAAGGGGACGTACGCGCTTCCATGTCTTCCTTGCTGTGCGGGTAGATGACCTGGTCGCGCAGCGTGCCGAGGGAGAGGTAGGGTCGTTGCGGGATGAGAATGAATTGCGACGCTGGGGGCTTCCGGACCACACCGCCGTACACGGGCCACAGACCGCCGAGGATGCGGAAGAGCGAGGACTTGCCGCAACCTACATACAGTGTGAGTGCGCTGCTAGCTGTACAAGGGGTTCGTACGTGCCGTTTGGTCCAACAATGAGTAGATGTTGCTGAGTATGACATGATTAGTTGGTGTGCGCGTGGTGATGCGCAAGGTGCACGCACCCCTGGCTTGACGTAGAAGCTCAGGCTCCTGACGAGGATGTCTCCGTTCGGTGTCACGATCGGCACATTCTCAAAATGAATCTCATCGGATTCGACAATGACCCCACGGCCTCGTAGGACTGTTCAGAAACTGTTAACGTGCCTCCTTTTCTCGATAGGGGAGGCCACGCACTCTTTGCGTTTTCTTCGATACTGGCGCTGCTCACAAGCGCCTTCTCGAACTTGCCCTTGCGCACGTCGGACATCGTCTCGAGCAGGGTCGCCACGCGTGTCGTATATCCTGCAAGTTCCGAGAGGTCCTTGTACGAGTACATGACTCGGCCGAAGGCATCTGTACACACTCATGAACACGCCGCTCATGATCACACGTCACATGGATGAGCGACATACCCGACGCGGACAAGAGCAGCCGACGGTTCGTAACGAAGCCTGAGGCAGAATGTGAGCAAGCATGCAGCTTCCACATCACGCACACAACATACCCTCCGTCCGTCCTCCCATGTCAAGCGCAACGACGCCAGGCAATTTGAAGAAGGTTGGGATCGCGCAGATGCACAACTGCCCGCGCTCGTCAACACCTGCACGGTCAAACCGGGCCGCAACGTAGTACGCACCCCGAAGCTTCCCCAAAGCCATTTGACGATGCCCTCCTCGACACAGCCGTGCCACCAGCGCTTCGTCAGGACGTGGTTCTCGTGTTTCACGAGGCCCGAGTACTCGCGCTCAACGAGCATCTTCTCCGTCTCCTCCCCGCCGAAGAACGCGACCTCCTCCGAGAACTCGGCGAGGCGCGAGTGCGTGTGCCGCAGGTTGCCCGAGAGCTGCGCGGAGAGCGCGGTGTACTGCCCGAACGCGGGCGTCAGCGCGCGTACTGCGGTGGGGGGGGGGGGGGCAAAGCGACAGCGTCAGATCATTCGCCGCGCGTCAGAGACGGGTCGCGAGGGGCGCGGCCGAAGCACTTACGTAGCGCTGCGCTCGCCTGGACGAGGACGGTGAGCAGGACGAGTCCCTCGGCACCGACGTTCTGCGAGAGCTGGTAGTTGTAGAGGATGACGTCCAAGACGGGTTTCGCGACGTTCGCGTATATGGCTGCCAAGTGCGTCGAGAAACGCTGGATGTCGTGTGTGATCATCCTGTAGAGCGTGAGCGCTATCCGGGAAGAACGTTAAGCGATAGTGCTCACTGATCTGGGTTCTTTATTCGGTCGTCCAGATTTGCTGCGTGGGGTCATTGTACCGGTTTATAAACGGGGATATGGCGTGATGCCTACCTAGCTTGTAGAACACTTTCAGGTCCTGGGGGTCTGCATCATCCCCCAGGTATTGTTTCATGACCTCTTGCGTGAGCCGCGTGCGATATGCCAAAGCCAGCTTGTTCTGGACGTAGCTTAGCCAACTGTTGGTCCAAGTAGCGGGAATGGCGACCAGCAGCCATTTCGAGATGTTCATCAGAAATGGGAGGGGTTGCGCGCGCACAAGCGAAGCGACAATCCTGCACGGAAGAGGGGCACGGTATGAGCGACGGACCGCCTGTCCCGGACATAACGATGCTTACTTTCCGTCGAGGGCAGCGACATACAAGGAGATGACTGTCCGGAAGATGAGCAGGCTTGAGTGCATGAAGAGAAGCAGCGCCTCCTTCGAGCGTATGCTTGGGATGACGATGCGCAAGATGCGCGAGAGCCTCTGGTAGAACACTGCATCTACCTGATAACACGCGCATGGCGCATGAACACCTCCGCTCATCGGAGCTGCATCGACGACAGACTCACCGCAACCCGCGGCTTGGACGAGTTCTCCGTCTCCTTCCCTTTCCCCTTGCGCTTCGACGATGCGCTTGGGGACGCTGCTGGCCGGGCGGAAAAGCTTCTGTATGTGGAGATGACGACATAGAACACGAACGAGACGGTGAGACCGCGCTGGACGAGGGGACGATGGCGCGAGTATGCGCTGGCGAGCTGGGCGATCTGCTCCTTGGTGGGCATGAGCTTTGACTGCGCGGCCATCTTGTCGTTCGTCGCCGTGCGCACTGTGGCGGGCGGTGGAGAGAAGGGAGAGGACGAGTGCGGTTCTGCGCGGCGTCTCGGGTTTTGGCATGTGATAGACGCGTCGTGCGGGGTACGATCGTGTCATCTCGATCGCGCGCTTGCCTCGTCTCGTCGTCCTACCCCAGCACAGGCGCCGCTCCCATCCTCGCCTTCTCCCCCTCGCGTCGTACCATCGTCCTCGGCGCTGTGCACGAACGTTCTGACAGCCCCGACACTGGCGGGCGAGCGGAGAAAACGGATCTCCTGCGTGGTGGGAGGATCGCGCTGCAGGATCTGAGTATATGTTGGTACGCCTTATCTGCATTCACATGCCACACAGCTCCCAAAGTTGCGATCCGCGCATTTCTTGTATCTCTAAACAGATGACAAACCTCTGGAGGGGGGGGGGTTTCACTTATGCAAGCTAAGCACTCTTCACCTGCTTTGATTCAACTTCTCTGTCCCTTCCAACGAAACACACGCCCGCACTTCATTCGATTCAACATCCTCCGATGTACTAGAAACCATCGGGCAAGTTCGTCGAAGCCCATTGAATGGACCTGGGCCTAACAGTAACGGTGACCCACTCTCCAGCACGCCTTTCCACCTCGCAGAACACCGCGGACCCCCGCGCAACGTTCAAATAGATACATCTTGGCTATACTTACTTGCCCAGCGGCGCGTTCGCATCACAGCACGGGTCTTGCAAACGGGTCCAGTGTTAGGTATGACCTCTTCCACATGGACGCACATCACGCGTATACCGGCGTGTCTCCGTCTGAGGGGCAAGTGACTCCCGTCATGTCCAACTATTGTCAAGCTCCGTACGCCTCCAAGTTCCCGCGGCGAGGCTGGGACGGAATTCCTGTGAACAACCACATACAACCCCATCGGCTGCACACTATTCATGACGACACGATCGAAGTCCTTTCGGATCACGATGACAACATTACAGCTTCCGTGCCCGGCTATATCCAACCAGAATTGCGCACATGACACCATGCAGGCCGACCAGTACCGCGCTGGGATACGATACCCCAATTCCCCCGCGCACGACCACATCATCGCGCCGTCTGCGGTCGCTTGAGCGTCGAATCATACATAGGCATTTAGCCGTGCAAACGGTACTGTACACAACACAACCCCAGCGATACAAGCAGAAACAGCAGCAAACGCGAGAGCACAACAAACAGCGACAAGTCCACGGCCAATGCGTCCGCGCGGAACCAGTGAGCGACGGGTGCCGCGGTGGGCGCCTGCCACCCATCGACGATATCCGACCGTCGACAGCCTGAAGTGAGGCCGGGACGGGATATCCAAGCGGCGCCAGGGAAAGAGAGAGAGAGAGACAAGGGGGCTCGAGGTTTAGATCTTGTACACGATTCCGTCGCTGAGCATGATCTCGTTCGCGTCGGTCATGACCGTGCACGCCGCGGTGGCCTCCGTCGTGCCGAAGAGCTCGCTCGTCGCGAGGCCCTCGTTGAGCATCTCGACGACCGTGGCGAGGTACACCTGGTCCTCGTCCACGAGCCTCGTCGCGAACAGCTGTGCGAGCCGAGTCCTGAACATCTTGAGCCTGTGGTGAAGGTGACGTGTCAGCTACTACGGTCCAGTACAGGCCTCGGACGGAGAGAAGGGAGGACACGTACCGGTCTGGACGAATCCCCTGGTTGCCAGCTGCAGCCGCGCGCCCTCCGCGCCGTCTCCCATCTGCACGTCGTCCGCATCCCACGCCGCGCCCGGGGACGGCTTTGGGACCGGCTTCGGCTTCGGTTTCGGCGTCGCCATGCGCTGGGGCGCCTCCTCTTCCTCTTCGCTCTCCTCGTCGCTCGCGCCCTCGGCCTCGCCGCCCTCGTCGTCGGAGTCGAGGGCCTCGACCGCGCCGTTGTTCAGCTTGCGCTTCTTGCGGCGCGTGCGACGGAGCACCTCCTTGAAGAGCGCGAAGCGCAGGACCTCCTCCGCGACGCGGGCGTCGAGCCGCTGCACCTTGGGCGAGAGGCGGGACTTTGCGTGCGCGGTGGCGAGACGATGGTGTTTCGAGCGTACGCGCCGTGAGCGGCGAGGTCTGCCAAGAATCTCGACGTCAGCCAACGGAGCTCGCTGCGGGATGGGCCCGAGAGCACTCACGCGCTTTTTCCGCGTACCGTCCAGGTCCTCGTTCCGGAGCGTCGCGTACACGTTCACGATGTGGTCCGCGGCGCCCTTCGTGAGCACCGGCGCGGGCTTGCTCTTCGCATACTGAATGTACTTCTTCACGAACGTGATGCTCAGCACCTCGTGCTTCTTCTGCTTGCCCCTGCGCGTGCTGCTGCTCGGGCCACCGATGCCCACGTGCAGGAGCGGATCGTACTTTTCGAACGGGCTTGGCTCACCCTCGTCCGCGTCATCGCCTGTGACGTTGGGCCCGTCGACGGAAAGCTGCTGCGTGAGGCTGTCGATGACGGGCGTGCCCTCCTCGACGCCCGGCGGGAGGCGGTGCATGCGCAGGACGTGGTCCGCGATCGCACGGTCCCGTGTCTCGTCCACGTCGTCGGTCACGACGAACAGCAGGTCGAAACGGGACAGCAACGAATCAGGAAGCGCGATGTTCTTGTGCGGGTCCTTGTGCACGTCGTACTGCACGCCACGGAGAGCCGAGTATCAGCTGCCGCGTCGCCGGATGCGAGACGGACGCGCGGTACTCACCTGGCCGTAGATGGGATTCGCCGCGGCAATGACGCTACAGCGGGCATTGAGGGTGGTGTGGATCCCGGCTTTGGCGATGGTGACGGTCTGCTGTTCCATGACTTCGTGAATCGCTACACGGTCGATGTCCGACATCTTGTCAAACTCGTCGATGCACACCACGCCCCGGTCGGCAAGGACCATCGCGCCGGCTTCGAGCCTACGTTCGCCGGTATCTTTGTCGCTAGTGACAGCGGCCGTCAGACCCGACGCCGGAGCTTCCGCGGCTGTGGTAGCAATCGCGAGCGGCGCAGTGCCGAGCACGAACCGGAGCATCTGGGACTTGGCGGTGGAGGGGTCTCCGACCATGAGGATGTTGATGTCCCCACGAATGTGCGTTCCGTTCGGCAGGTTCTTTTCGGCACCACCCAAGAGGAGCAGCAAGATTGCCTCCTTGATCTTGTCGTGCCCATATATGGACGGCGCAAGAGATTGTGAGAGTAGACGGAAGATGTCCGAGCGGTGTGAGAGTTGATTGATCATGCGAATGTCAAAGTCTGTCAGAGGTGTTTGGGCAATACCGCCCCCAACCTTTGATGATAACAAGTTGATGTTGTTTGCAAGGATGAGCGACCTATGGAGCAAATATCAACGCGGGTTCCGATATGCTCGGCGGCACGTTGTACGGGCTGTAGAGCCGGTGGTTCAATGCATTCCTTCCGCTGTCACGGGGAGCGATCCATATCGCCGGTATAACGGAAGGGGCAGAGCTCGACCCAACAATGGGCCCAACGTCACTTGTAGATAGTGCATGGAAGGGTGGCGGTAGCCGGCGAAAATCGTAGATCGGCTTGTAACCACAAAGCAAACGGGGCGCCCACAAAAGTGGTGCTCGGAAGGAAGACTTACTTGAACGCGCCGTTTGCTCCGCCCCCGACGCTCCGGTACACCCCCACCAGCTGAATGCGATCCCCCGGCTTGCACTTGTCCACGAGGTCGCCGTCCATGATAACGTCCGTGCTGCAGGGGAGCTGTCCGGCGGGTGCGCGCTCCGGCATCTCTTGGATGCTTATCCGCTGGTTGTCCCGGAACTCGCAGTAGCCATACTCCATCTGCAGCGGGTGGCCCTCGTCGTCCGTCTGCGGCGTAACAGACGACGTGGGTGGGAGATTGGACGTCGACGTCGTCGCGTCGCGGTACTCGCGGGCGTGGAACATCCCCGTGTCGGGGCAATAATGCACCGACTTGAGCATCTTCGGCCGCACGAGCGAGCAGCGCGTCACGATGCCCTCCAGCGAAATCATCCGTCCGAGATGCATCGCGCGGAGGTGGCGGGGGCTGACGTGGTTGTCGCCAAAGGACCCGCTGAAGCCGACGCGGTAAGTCTTGCCCTCAATCTCATGCTTCTCGCGGTCGTGTACGCGTTCTACCACTTTGGCAAGCGCGTCTTCGAGCGCGGGGAGGTAGTCCACCGGCTGCTTGAGGAGCCCATCTGCAAAGTCGCGTCGGTAGTCTCGGAGATCGTCGATATTGATGATGAGGCGGCGCTGGTCCTGTCGGAGCATGCGAGCGATGTCATCACGGTAGTTGTAGAGGCCCGTTTCCGCGTCGAGGAACTCCTCAAAGATTCGGGATCGGTCCTGCAAAAGGTCGTCGGCGGCGATGGGGTCGTCGAGGAGAGACATCGTGGTCGTCGTCGAGCTCGGTGTGGAAGAGGTTCAAGACACGCGACAGACGCACGGCGATATTGACGCGTCCGACCGCGAAAAGACCTGCCCTGAGTCACGCACGTGATGCATCACACACGGTCATAGCTACGCGCGACCTGGACAGACTGTCTATAAACTACTGCGCCGTACTTGGTGCTTGACGTGCTAACGGCTGCCTGTAGACTCTACGGAAAGTCCATATACTGCAACGCAGTCATGGGGGTTTCAACCGGTGTTTTTGAGGCAGCAGTCATACAGGTATAATACAAAAAGTAGGTTATTCGACCAGATAGATCAGGAAGCAATAATGAGTGGACGCAACACGGATACCAAAAAATCAAGTCGCCCGCGCGCATGGGGGAGGGAGCCACAAAACCAGGGAAGGTATAAGCTAGTGTGTCGATGCGAGGTGCACAGCAAGGGCTATACGGGGACGAGGTCAGAAGAGCCTCTTTGGAAGAACGAAGCACGGGCAGACTGACCAGCAAGGGCGTAGAGAGTGTCCGTGTCCTCGTCCTAGCGTTCACTGCCGGGAGTGAGGGCGGGTCTGCACAAGCATGAGCATCCCAGCAATATTGCTAGAGCAGGGAGGCACACCTGTGCTGCGACCGATCCGTCTATAGAGGGCCCTCACCGCAGCGCCGGCGGAACCATTGGGACAGCTGCGTGCATCCTGCGGGGATGGTCAGACACGAGGGGAGAAGACGGTCGAGGGGGGAGCGCTCACTATCTCGGCGCGCTTGTAATCGGGGCTGTTGGGGCCACCAGGGAGGGAGCGGGCCTATGGGAGAGTATGAGCGAGAGGGCGGAGTAGTGGGACGCGGGACACTCACGATTTCCTCGCGTTTGTACGAGGCGCTGTGCTGGCCATTGGGAAGGGAGCGCTCGAGCTGGGGACGGGGTGAGTGAAGAGGATATGTTTGCG
Organism: Trametes gibbosa; assembly: GCA_022606055.1. Lineage (NCBI taxonomy): Eukaryota > Fungi > Basidiomycota > Agaricomycetes > Polyporales > Polyporaceae > Trametes > Trametes gibbosa. The sequence continues at coordinate 714,831 of JABYQJ010000011.1, forward strand.
GTGGAAGTGGACTGACGAGCTCGGAGCGCTTGTAGTCGGCACCGTTGCGGCCGTTGGGCAGACCACGGGCGACCTAGCGAGCGAGAGCTGGTGAGCAAGGGGACGAGGGGTGATTGAGCGAGTGGTGAGACATACGAGGTCGGCCGAGTCAAGCTGGAGGGGGAGATGAGTGAGAGTGTGGGGGTGAGAGGGGGGAGGAAGGACGTACGGGTGCGGCGATGGCGAGGCCGGCGAAGAGGGCGAGGGAGAGGAGGGAGAAGTGGGTGCGCATGGTTGCTGGAGTGTAGGGGTAGGAAGGGGGGACGGTGGAGAAGCGGAGGAGGGGCTGAGGCAGGAACATTTATGACATTTGGTATGGCAGGGGGATGCACGTGGACGTGCAGCTCGCGATCAGTGGATTGTCACCATCAAGATTGACTGCCGCATGCCAGGCACAGTCCTGGCACCTGCGCCAGTCTGCGCCAGTCCGCCACGGCCAGCACCGGCTCCGTCCTCCTCAGATCCAGATCGCCCAGCCAGTGCCCCGTCAGACTCCGTCCACCGCCAATAATATTAATATTCACCCGCCCTCGCCACCCCCACCCTCGCAGTCGGCGAGGACGAGCGCGGACGAGGACGAGGACGAGGGCAGCGAGAGGGACCGTCGGACTGCCCAAAGGCCCGAACCCGAGCAGCGGTCGACCGCCAGTCAACGTTATCCTGCCTTTCTCGCCCGCTGCGCGTCTCCGAGTCCGCTCAACGGTAATCCTGGATCCGTTGCGCATCAGCCTCCCTTCCCGACCCACGGCCGGACGCCCTGAAACTTGAGCTGGACCGTCCGCCCGCTTGCCCTCGCGCGTCGCCTGCAGATCTCCAATCCAATCTTCTCCTTCTCCTTCTTCTTCCCCATCCTTCTCTGCCCGTCATCTGCCCACGCCGAGTGAATGGCCAACATGACGCAGCCCACTCTCCAGATCTCCGCGCCCGCGGTTACCACCCAGCTGCACAGGATGGATGCGAACCCACCTCCCCCCCACTCCGAACCCAATCTCCATCTCACGGCCCGTTGCCACTAGCCGATGCGCGATGCACGACACCCAGCAAATCAGCGCCTGCCCCGGACCATGGCCAATCCCCCGCGCCGCCCACCGCCCGATCCGGATCCCAGGCGCACCTCCAGTCTCACTCTCATCCCAGCAATGGCGCAGTCGTCTCCCGATTCCACACCGTGCCACACATGCCCGCCAACGTTCGAAGCCCCCGTCTCCTGCGTGCCGCCCCTGGCGCGGGCTGGGCCCCCCCCCTTCCCCCGTTGCCCAGCGGAATGCAGAGACGCCGCTTCGAGGCACACACGGCCTGTCTGTCTCTTGTCGCGCGTTTCACGCCGCAAATTTTTAAAAAAGTCTCGATGCAATTGCCGCCGCGCCGAAGCATCTCGGACACACCGACACCGACAGCTGCCCGCCCCGGCGAAATGACAAGTTTCCAGCGCGAAGGCGGCCAGGGGGCAGCGGGCAGGGCGCGATTGATATTACTGGAGATCGGAGGGGGGGGGCGAGTCGACGCACCGCGGGCCTCGGCGCACGCAGTCGGGCCTCCGCCCCGGTCGAGGACGAGGGACGCGGTGGTGATTGGGCAAGATGGAGGATGGCTCAACGTTCTGCAGGTCGCGAGCGGCAACGCAGAATTCATAATTCATATGTCGTCCGTGGCCTGGCGTTTCCGCCTGATCGTTGACGCCCGATCATCCTCTGGCCATGCACTCGGGCGGCGCCAGGGCACGCCCAACGGCCGGAGGCCTGAGCCTTGAGGCAGCACCAGTCTGGGCTGGGTGGGGGCCGTCGGAATACAGGGAGTCGGAAGCTTCGAGTTCCTGGCTTTCGGCGGGTCATCCGACTCGTGGGTCCCCCCCCCCGAGACGCCGCCTCGTTGCGTGCGTTACTGAATTATGACAGTTTAGCTGGGGGCGGGGGCTCGCGATCCATTTGAGCCCGTCCGACGTCGTCCTACTACTGGGTGCTGACTGCGGGATGCGCGCGTAGTTAAACTTTGTAAGCTGTCGACGTAAAGCACGCTTGTTCCTTCCGCTCTCCGCTCTCCGCGCCCTCCGTTCTGGATCGGGCGCGCGCGCGCGCGCTGTCGGGGAGCACCGTGACAGCATGGCCAGCCTTCGCAGAGTCACTGCGCACGGGTGGGGGGCCATGCGCGGAGACATGGAGCGTCACGGACACCTTGCGAAGCCGGCCGAGCAGGTCTCGGAGCGCCGCGCTGTTATACAGCTCTCAAGTGTGTCATCGCCGAAGCTACTTATTATGTTTGCTCCCGATCGAGCTTCCGTCGAGGTCGGCCGCCGTGCGAGCGAGCGCGTCGCCTGCTCGAATAGAGCTCCTCCTCGCTCGTCTGCTTGGAATAGGTCCCCCGGCCGGCGAACCGTGCGTGCGTGCGCGCGCTCGGTCCTCTCAGAGAGGTGAGTTCACGAGCCGGACGTCGCTGACAGCGCGGATGGGCTCGTCCGGCGCGTTGTTTGCCCTGGGCAGACCAAGTGCGCACGCTTTCGCATCGCCACCAGGATCATACACTCCGACAGTTCCAGCCAAGACATGGTCTGAGATGCTCTGGGATGGGTGCCGACCATCAGCTTCAAGGAGGCAACCTTGCGCCACGGTCGTGCCTAACCGAGCCCAGTCGACTGGTCAGGCCTCAGGGCGCTGTCGGGACTCAGTGCTCAGTACTCAGTCACGGTGTTCAGCGCTCAGCAGCGTGACTGGGCCTTGGGATCCGGAACGCTGTCTGAGCCTCATCCACCGTCCGAGGAAGCCTCCGTCGCACTGGGCGACTGCTGCGAATATGACGCGCACTGACCACACCGCAGTGTTGTAGCCCTCCGAGGTTGCCTCGCGCGCCATCACAATCTCGCGGGAGAATGACGCGTTATCGCCTCGGCGGTCGGCCGTCGGGGCGCGTGGCCCACCGACCCGCAAGCCCCTGCCATCTTCTGCCGCGAGTTTCTGTTAGGGCTTGGTTTTATTGCACAGGCCTCTGCCTCGACCGGTCGGGATCTGACACCATACGGTACCTGCAGATGAATACTGGGCTTCTGATTCATCTGCGGGCGCCAGGGCGGTAGCGTCCAGAGCCCTGCGGGATTCTCAACGTGTAAGGGGGGGGGGAGTGGACGAACGTTTGCTATACTGTGAAACGACAGTGCTCACCATCGTGGGGCCGAACGGTCAGATGGCGGGATACACAGCAGCGCTGCTGCGTCATTCGACTCGCCTTATTGGTGCTGTATGGGCGAGACCGGATTCGCGGGGGTGCTCTCTCGCGCACATCGCGCGCGAATGCGACTATGTGAGCATGGCATGGTGTAGCGTTGTATCGTTCCTGCTAACCCGCCCGCGGGCGTGCGTTGCGTATGCCGATCAAACATATGCGCCATGTGGGCCCCAGACGTTATCTAAAATGGCGATCGTCGTCGGGATCTCCGAGACACTCCAGGACGCGCCTCCTACGGGCGGCGCGATGGGTAATAGACATGTGCGCACCCGCTATGGATATATAACCCCATGGTGCGTTCGAGCAGAACCCACCTGCTCCGTATTCTCGTGGGCGCATGGCCGCTGAGTGCGTTCCACCAGAAGACGGGGATGCACGGGACTTCTACAACGGCAGATAACGCGCGGCATCGGACCGCAATAAGACGTCTTGTACAGGTCGCATATGGTACACATCTGCCAGTGTTAGATAGGATACAAGCCACAGCGTCCATCAATCCTAGAGATGTCGGTTAGCACCTGCCGCCCATCGGCCCAAGACAGAAGGAATGACGTACCCAGAGCTTGATCAGACCGTCCCAGGAGCCTGTAACGACCTTGGACTGAACCACGATGCGTTAATACATGGATGGAAAATCCCAAGGATGAAGACCGGTGACTTACCGTTTCGTGCGGCAGCCACTCGTGGGCGATGACCACCTTCGAGTGCGCTCTGAGCCGCGATTTGATGCGCCCGGTCTTCCACTCCCAGAACACAACGTTGCCCTCACCGTCTCCGCTGCTGATCCACTTGCCGTCGGGGGAAAATCCCACCTGGCACGCATATCCTGCGACAGAGTGACCTGCGAAACGCTTGTTGCGGGCCTGGCGGAAATTATCCGTGCTGTAGACCAGGATCTGGTTGTCCAAACTCTGGGCGGCGAAGTATTTCTCTGTTCACCCCTCGGAATGTTAGTGCCGACACTTTGGCTGTAGCGGCCCGATGGAAACTCACTGCTCGGATGGAGCGTGACAGCGGGCATTGAGTGCATGTGAGGCTCTGCAATATACTTGATGACCACGGGGATATCAAAGTCCCATGCTCGGATGGTCTTGTCATCGGACGTTGTGACGAACCGCCGGTTATCGTCGACGAAGGTGATCGTGTTCACCGGTCCGAGATGCTGGTCGTATTCTTGCGTGATTTCTCCCGAGTTCATGTCGTACTGGCATATGATGAGCGCAGTACCATGAACACTGAAACAACAGGGACGGACCTGGATGATCTTCTTATCGGACATTCCCGCAAGGAAGATGTGTTGTTTGTCTTCATCGGGATGGAAGCGCACCACGTAGGGGATTTTGCCGTTACTGAATCGTTTCAGGCACTGACCGGTCTCTGTATCCCAAAGCTTCATCTGCCGGTCATAGCCACATGACAAGAACTTGCGTCCGTCGTTCGAGAACGTGACATCCTTGACGGCCTTCATGTGTCCGTGGAAGGTACGTAAACAGTTGCCGTGGGTATACACATCCCATAGCTGTAGATAGTCAGTACAAGCTGGCTATAAAGTATTCGTACATGAGCGCACCTTGATTTTCGTGTCCATCGAGCCGCTCAGAAGCAGATGTCCAGTGTTAGGGAACGAGCGGACAACAGAGACACCACCTGTGTGCCCTGTCCACGTATGGATACAAACCTTGGGAATGAAGCACTCCTGCGACCCTGGCTCTTGTTGTAGCTGTGGTGCCTCTGACAAAGGTGGATGCATGTACGTCCTGCCCTGGTAGTCGTACATCGACTTGCCGTGGAACACGGACGATTCAAGTCCAGGGGCACCACGTTTTGGTTTCGCCTTCCTCGGCTGAATCTCCTCCTCAGGTTCCTCGTCAGACTCTTCTGCCTCTGCCGGGGCCTCCTGTACCGGTGCTTCGGGCTGGTCTCCCTCCCACGTCGCCCACGGACCCTCATATGCACCCTCTCCTTCCACAACCTCCAGGTCACCCTTGTTCTTCCGCTTCCGCTTCAGGTCGTTCTTTTTCGCTCTAGGTGCCTTTGTCATGCCGATGGTGGCGAAACCGTGCTCCTGCGCCTTCTCCAAAGAACCAAGAATCGCGGGTGCATTCGGGTCCACCGAAGGGTTGGCAGAGTAGCCGAGGATAGCATGGGTTAGATGCTGTTGCCGGAACGCGTGCTCAGACATGGATTGTTCCTCAACATGTCCTGCCAGCGCATTCTGGTTCAGGAACCTGTTTCGGTCACCGAAAGGGTTCTCTGGCCCTTGCATAGGGAGCATCATGTCCTGGTACGGAATGTTGACATGAATCTGGGTGTCCGTAGGTCGTATAACAAGGGTTGTTTGATGGAGTGGATCCTGTAACAGGTATTGTTCATATGCTTGTATCAAACACGCGACAGTGTTACACTGACCTCTGCAAGCACATCTGGCGCAGACGTTGGTAGAAGAGAGGAAGAAGACCGAGCTGAAGAGTCCCCGACGCGTGGCTTTTTTGCAGTGGGGAGACTAGAGAGACCAAAGGTATCATTCGTAGAGGAGTGAAGGTCCTGGTCTTCGTCAGATGAGTAGCCTGAAACGAGAGACATGACTGCAAGAGCGAGAGCGACGTGTTATTACGTAATACACACCGATTAAGTTATAAGGTCTACTCTGCTAAAACGGGCGCTTGAGGGTGTTGGCTGTGCCGCCCCGGGTGGGCACTTTGCTTTAACCACAACGACCCTGGACCATACGGCAACGATAACTTACAACGCCTCTTGACGAGGGGTAGATGAACGAAAGGGGTGTAGGCAAGCCATGGACGAGCTACGAAGATGATCTCCTTATCCAGGCTGTGGCCATTCATGGCGAGAATGACAACTGGAAAGCTGTTGCTGTTTCCGTACCTGGCCGGACGAACAAAGCGTGCAGAAAGGTCTGTGACTCTGTTGAGTGCCTTGACATTTATAAAAGCACTCATGCGGCGTACCGCAGCGCTGGCTTCACTCGCTGTCCCCTAATGTGAAGAAGTCCGCATGGACTCCGGAAGAGGACCAGCTGCTCCTCTCGCTTTACGCTCTCCACGGAACGAAGTGGTCTGTGATAGCTCGCAACATTCCTGGTCGGACGGACGATGCGTGCTCCAAGAGATACAGAGAAGCACTAGATCCGTCTCTTAAGAGAGATGATTGGACGGCGGATGAGGATGCCAAACTACTCGAGTCTTACTCCCGGCTTGGTGGTAAATGGGGACTTATCGGACAAGAACTTTGCCGTAGCGGTCTAGGCTGCAGGAACAGGCAAGTGATTCTATCGAGTTGTAATATTACTTCTGGCTGAAGGAGGTGTAGATGGCGCATGCTTGAACGGAAGAGGGCGGCAGCGACACGAGGGACCACTGCGCAAGGGGACCCCTTAGTATCTGCGCCAACAACTGGGTCTCCATGGACTACAGACCCCGTCTCTTCGCTTGAAACGCCCTCCTGGGACGGGCGCAGTCCTCAGTATGTCACGCCCTCGATGCTGTTCAACAGTTCTCCAAATCATCCACAAGAATCACGCACCCCTGTATACCGGCCGGAGCAGATTCTCTCGGGAATTCATCTCGCCGGCACGTCGGGTACCCCGCCGCACTCCCAACAGTTCCATTACGGTCTGTCTTCGACGAGTGACCAATCATCTCACCTTGGTTCGGTCGCTCACCCTCCTAATACCCACGCGTACTCGTCCCAAGCCACCATACTATCGTCATCACATGAGGAAGGCCGGCTACCGCGCACCAGTATCATAGTATCCGTACCTCAGTCCCCTGAGTACACCACTAGCGGTGTCGAAATGGCTATCCCTAGCAACCCCGTCGCCCACACAGCTCCCGAACCCGTTCAACGAGAAGATCCACATAGGGACGCACCATCCGCTCCCAACTCCCTGCAACCGGAGGCTCACCACCCTCTTCGCCCCTGCGACGATTTAGGGCCTTCGGTCATAGCTGATTCACCAGCCTCGCCATCCCCTGTTAGGTCTCCGATGCACTCGATACTCCCCCCGAAACACTTCCTACTTCATGCGTCGACTTACCTACTACAAGCAGTGTCACCGGTAGTGCACATGGCTCAAAGTCCTACTATCGAACCGACTCGGAGAAGGCGCGGCAATATTCTACGCCTCGGAATGCACCCCATTCTCAGCGCCCCGCTCGCTTGTCATCTCTCCTACCCGCCACTTCAGAGTGAGTCTGGACGTTACGTTATGCGCCCTCACAAGATGACATGATCCCCTTAATGCTTCCGCCATCCCCACGTGACACAGTGCAACCGTTCTGGCGTATGCATGCGGGCATCGCGATTGTTGGCCGGCACACGCCGCCCACAGCGACAGTGCCTTTACAACGTCGAAGGAGTTGTCGGATCACAGCAAAGTCGCCCACGGTGGCGACCTAGGAGGCACAAGACCTTTCAGGTGTGGGCTGACGGGCTGTGAGAAGAGCTGGAAGGTACGGTGGGTTACATATCGACGCCGACGAGACCGGCTGAATACACCCTGCCATGATAGAGTGTGAACGGTCTGCAGTATCATTTACAGATGTACGTCCGACCGTCTGGCTCTGGTGCAGGTCTTGGACGGGCCGCAGGCACAACACGCGTGGAGGGACATGATCGTCGCGCGTGTGCCTGTGCCCCTGTGTGTTTCCCACCGGTAACTCACATCGTCTTTCAGATCGAAGGTGCACTTCCAGCAAGCCCTGGCGACCATATGCGAGCCCTCCGAATCTCGCCATACAGTGGCACGTTCAGTAGCGGCCGAAGGAGAGGCACAGGGCGTATCAGAAGCCGTCGCTGTGCGCCCAGCCCCGCCTACCACCGCCGACAGGGGGTATCTATCCCTGCGACGGTTGCAGGACACCCGGGTTCTGAGGAGGCGTGTCCGGCAAAGCCAAGACGGAAACTACACCCATGCCCGCGCCTAGGATGCGGCAAACAGTACAAGCAGCTCAGTGGGCTGCGATATCACCTATCTCATGTGCGTGCATCTCCGATGCGTGCTTGGTGTGGTTGCTGATACGGTCTCCGTTCTGTTCGAGCATGCAGGGTCATGCAGAGGAGCTTCCGTTACAACTCGACGTCGTGCCGCCGACGCTTGCACGCATGGTCGCGGAAAGGGCGGTTCCGTAATCAGTAGGTTCAGTCGCACAATGATAGCCCATCTCCGTACAGTACCCCGTCCCATCGGCCCATTGATGGCTCGTCACGGTGTTATGAGAAGCTGCATATCATTTCTGAAACAATCGCGAGTCGTATTTCCATGTTCTCTTTGAAGAGGCTTCCGCAAATTCGCGGACAGATGGTAAGATCGTCCTTTGATGATGCGTGATGGCCAGCCTGTCGACGTTCGACGGATCTCCGCGAAAATGGCCAGCATGATCAGCCGCGCGATTCGTTTGTATCTAGCTTGGTTGATTTAAAAAGCGTTTCGTCAATCGTTGCGCGACTTCCACTTGGGAAGCTACTCATGAACTGGGATGCAATTAGCAGATTGTACACAAAGCGCGAAGGGAAAGGTCAAGCCGGGACAACATAATCACAGCTCGGCCCAACCGCCGTCGCTCTCGTCCGGACTCCCAATCAACGCGAGCACAAATACCAAAAAGCTTGCTCCAACACGCATCCCCAATCCACGGTACAGCTGCCCGATACCGCTGTGCCGCAACCAGCTGCCGCTCTCCTGGTGGGCATCTGCATACGCTACGCCTTCCTTGTCTTTACCCTTCGCACTTGACCTCCGTCTCCTCCTCTTGTGCGGATGTGGCTTCAGCGGTAGATCCGAGCGCTCCTCCGTCAGGATGTGCCAGAACGCGTCGACCATGCCATTGTACGGGGCGGGGCGGAGTTCCACACACGCCTTGAGCGGACGCGCACTTCCGCGCGGTTGAACCTGTAGTCGCCTACGAACTGTCTCGAATGGCAATAGCACGAGCGAGCCGGCGACGCCCCCGAGTAGTTCCGCGATGTTCCATTGTACTGGGTGCGTCTCCGGCGCGATGTGAGCGCCGAGCCCAACATTTGCAGCGACGAGCCCAGGAAGCGTGAGCGGCACAAGGGCACGAAGCGTGTACTCCAGTAGCGTCGGTACGAGAAGATGTGGGTGCAAATACACACCGCGCACGCCTCCCTCTTGGGCAAGAATCTGGCGAAGCGCGTCGATTGGCCCAGAATATGTGCGATGCCGTGCAACGGAGGATTGTACGATGAGACGCGTCCGGACAAGGTCTAGGGGTGACAGGAGAAATCCAGTGAGGACTTGCGAGGCTACTGGGAGGAGAACAGATGTTGGTCCGAAACTCGAACCAGTCGCGGAAGAGAATGAGGGGGAGAATGGGGAGAACATTGACTGCAGGAGGGAATAGATGGCAGGTTGTAGAGCGGAAGAGAGGGCATTTTGCACGGCGGTGGTTAGTAGCCCTATGTGCAACGAACAAAATTCAGCATGATAACTGCACCGAGCGAGTCGCGTGACATACCTTTCCATAGCGCGAGCCACCCTTCTGCCCTGAAGCCTCCTAGCTGCTTCATCATCCCCCATGTCCCGTCCGCGCTCCCAACTGGAATGACATAATCGGGCTGCGTACCCTCTTCGAGGACCGATTGTCGTATGATATAACCGTGTTCGTCCGCCGGGCGCGGTGGTTTAGGAGGCCTCTCTGCCGCCGGGTCCGCAAAGTACGAATCGTTCTCGTTTGAGGAGTCGCTGAGCTGCCTCCCCAAACACAAAACACAGAAGAAACATGAATGGCACGGATGTTGAACATCAACAAGAGAATGCGGGTGAACCACAGTCAACAAAGAACGTACTTCTGCATCATCATCTGCACCGTCCACACCGTCATGGTGGTGCTGACCCTCACTAAGCTCAGGCTCACGCGGCACCCATTGCACCTGGAGGAGGGTCTTCCCGACCTCCCATGGTTGTGCGATTGCATTCGTAGCGTACTGCAAGAGCGCCGCGGCAAGGAACTCTTTCGCAAGAGAGGTGACGTCCAGGCCGGAATCGTCTCCCGAGAGGGAAGAGGACAGTTCAAAGAATGGGTTTGGCGCTGTGCGAGTCGACCATTGATTTGAGGATGATGGCCCAGCGAGTGGGGGATCGGGGGCGGACGAAGAGTTTTCTTGGAGGGCGGGTGGAACGAAGGACCAGGCGTTGGAGGGAGGTGCATACAGGTCGCGCAATGACGCCGGTGTCGGAACAGCCATTGCACTGAATCGTTCAGCAGATCCAAGTTCAGAGGTTTGGGGGATAATACATGCTCAGCGCGGGGCCCAGCACGCAAACGACAAGGGATGGGGTCAGAGTCGGACGGAATCAAGAGCGCACGCGGCACGACGGCGACCGCGTGTTTACATTTGTTGACGCGTCGGTGTCCCAGTATGCGCGGTGTCAACCCACTCAAACCTATATCGTGCTAGATACAGGGAGGTATGGTCGTATGATATCCATTCGAATGACCATAGTACTTTTCATACACATAAGTACGCGTCTCCAGCTCACCGCTCGCAGTCCTCTCTCTTTCGCAACACCTGCTGCACCTCCTCCCTCGAAAGCTCACACACCCCCACGGTCTCCAGCACAACCTCCACCCATTCCGTGTCAGGTAGCGTTCCGAATGTCGCTTCGATAATGCGAGCGCACTCCGCACTCTCGCCAGCAAGGAGCCGTGCAGCCTGCAGATACCCGCGCCAAGGCGCCTCCGCTCGCCCACGCTGTCCCCTGAGCGCTGTACGTGCCGTCTCGACCCATAGTTCCGCCTCCGCCAGTATGCCCTTACCCTCGTAAACGCTGCAGCGCGTGCGGCCACGGTAGAGCACCTGGCGCTGCAGGAAATGCGTCGCGAGCTGCGAGGCGACCCGCCTGTAGAGTGTTGTGACGGCAGTATGCGGAAAGCGTACCACGCAGGAAGGCAAGGTGGGATGAAAAAAGAGCGAGGGGCGCAAGAAGTGTTTGCGGAGGACAATATCGTCCAAAATATCTGCCCATGGGAGGGGACATTGGGCTGTGGGAAGTAAGGGTCAGACTGGGTTGCTTCGAGAGTAATACGACAAAGCGCGAACGTTGAAAGACCTTGAAGATGGGGCTTCAGGCTAGCCTCCACCTCTCCAGTAACGCATTGCACGATCATATCTTCGGCACGACCAACAAGAGCCTTGTAGTGCCTTACGAGCTCTTCGAAAATTGTACCCTCCGGTGGCTCATCTTCGTTACCATTCGGATTCGGCAAGGATGCAACGGATTCAGCTTTTGTGCGCAGGTTTACTCGCCGGCCGATCTCTGCCCAGAGCTCTAAAAAGAACTAAGGACTTCGTGAGCGCGTGAATTCAGGTCCAGAAGTGGTGGTGTACTGACCAGGTCCTCTCCCCAGGCTTCCATAGCGCTTGCGATATACTGCGCGCTAACAAAAGCCTTGCACAATCGCTGCACACCCTCAACGCCAGCGGTGAGCCTGTGCGTGTCCCCGCCCCGTCCCTCGCCGGCACCAAGCGCTCCCGGAACAGCACGCATGAGCGCCGACGATAGCGTCTCGAACGCGTCGAGCGAGGACGAGATCCGTGAGTGGTATGACTCAAGCAGTGGCAGCTGTACAACGATCAAAAATCGTGTACGCTGCGGATATTGCGGTAGGGGAGAATATCGGTCTTTACATTGGCACCGTCAACATTGCCGAAGGATAGATGAACGGGACATGGACGCACCAGTGACTTGCTCGACAAGTGCCTTGACACGGCGTGCAGAATTGGTGGGGCGCAGCTCACGCTCAGCCACAAGTGGGTCATGTCCGGCGTCATCATCCTCGTCAGCTATGAGCCATGCGTCAGAGGCACTGATAATGTCAAGGTATTGGTCCATTGCAACTGCGTGAGCTTGTTAATCCCTCCTCGCTCGTAAAGGGCATCAGATATATCCTTACACTTGCGTTCTCCCTCAACCCAGGCCTCAAACCACTCCTGCTTGCCCAGAATTTCGTCACTGATACCATCCCAATGCGAGTCCTTATCATCTGCCGTCGCTAATGTTGTGCCGGGGAGGTCAAACCCCTCGTCTGTGAGCGCAGTATCGAATGCAAGTGCCTGGTATATAGTATGCGCAAGAAATCGGAGGATGTGCAAGCAGAGCGGGGATCGAGCGCTGGAGTTTCCGTTCAAGAACTGACAAAAGTTGGAGGGTGAACTCGCGCTACATACGAGTTTAATTAGTACTTCATCAACATTCTCTAGATCTCCCTGGCGAGGACTGGACATACCCAAGCGTTTATAGAGCGGTATTCAGTTCCGGCGAGAAGACTCTGTATGATTGACTCCATAAAAGGCCGGTGCTCGTGCGATTCATTCACAATATGTGTGAAGTACCACTCGGGCTACGTCCTGATAGTCAATACGTGTGCTTGAAGGGGGCGAGCTCCATTCACCTTGTCGAGTCGGTTCGTTTGTCGAGTCCCTTCGAAATGATACTTGAACCTTAGCGCAATTGGTTGTACCAGTGCCTGGATTGCATATAGGCCTTCTTTCGTTGAATCCTTGTCCTTGCGGATTCGTCGCCCGCTGTGGACATATCATTACAGGGCGAACGGGAAGTGTTTGGAAATATAGGGGCGTACGTAGTTTGGAGCTTTAGCAAATGCTTAAAAGCTCTCTCGAACGTCCGTCGATGTTCTGGCGCCGTTATGACATAATCAACCTTCAGAGGCCACTTCAATGTCTCCGCCGCTTCCAGAAGTGTGCTATGAAAAGTTCATCAGTGTTGGGAAACAAGCAGCTAAAGATGGAGATATGCACGACGTCAGGACACCTCTCATGTCTCTCCAAGTTCTCTCGACAACCCCATTCAAGAATGCGACGACATGGAGGTCGGGCTGGCTAGCAACAGCCTCGACCTTCGAACACGCAGTAGCGACCGATGTCACAAACGCCTGCAAGTTCTCATACTCTGAGACCAGGGGGGAATTCGCACTCCGCACTTGCTCCACTGCCGTCTCGCTTCGAGGACAGGAGCCATCAGTACCACCAACACCTTAAGCAGACAGGAAGATATATACCTGAGTCTCAATGCATGCTCGATCACCTGCACATACCCTTCACGCTCTCCAGCTCCTTCAGGCTCCTATGAAGCCCCTCCAGATCCTCAAGCAGGGTTGGTGTGTCATCTGGACGGCCAAGGGAGGACACGAGCTCGCCAGAGAGGAATGTCAATTCAATCTGCAAGCGAATGCCGGAGCAGGGAGAGCTCCTGAGCGGTATGTATATGCGTCGAAACCATTTCGCGCGTCTCGGTTATGGCTGTATCGACGACGGTTTGGGAGTGCACGAGCTGAACTGAGGCCATGGGTGGTCAGGGCTGTAGTTTGAACTCAGTCTGCATACGTACCTTCGCGTCCAAATTGTCGAGCTGTTTACGTGTCTGATTGAGGAGCTCTTCAATATTCGCACCATGGTCCAGATCGTCAAGAGAGTGGAATGTGGCGTTCAAGTGTGCAAGTGCGCGGGCATCGGCTTCGTGCACATTGGGGGGTTGAAGGAGAGTATGGATCTCGACGGTGGTCATGTTCTAGCAGCACTCTAGTACCAAATTCACGCAATGAGCCGGAGGACAAGAGAAGGTCGGGATAGGTGGACGTCGGGACTAACTCTGAGCGCAAGTACTGTCAGTGTGTGCGCGCCACACGTGTCCGCGGTCAGGTACTAGTAGCGAGCGAGTTGACGCCCATTCCAGCGAATTCAGTAGGGTACCGTAAATAATTCATCGGGTCATTAACATACAGTTGATAACTCGGGTCCCTCCAAGAGGTGTTCCTCACCGCGGTTTTGGACAGTTATTCACATCGGTGTTATTAACATGTTAGAGATGATTTATGACAGTTGATGAAGTGTTAATAACCGTAAGCAAAGGATAGTATATGCGATCGCCAGTTCCAATTCCCTTGCGCTTCTTCGGAAGTGCACCAGAGGCCTCCACTACGGCTTGATCAGGACCCTCTACCCTCATCATCCGATAGGGTGAGTTCCTTGGACGGGTCACTCAGCATCCCACGGAGTGTGTACGAAAACAGGTCAGCGACAGCGAGTGCGTCTACCGCAAAGTCGTCAGCCGCAAGCGGCGGCCTCAGACAGCTGAGTGCGTACGCAATCTTGCGGTGAATCAGCCTCGTCCGAGAGCCATCCTTCGAGGTGGTTCTCGTCGCCAGTTTCGCTCTGACTGTTTCTCAATACGACTGATGTCGGGCAATCGGCGCCTATTACAAGGGCCCAGGCCAATACACCAAGAGCTCACATCCGGCGAAGACCCGTTTTGGGCCCTTTTCGGGGGTCCCAAATTAGCTAAATTGCGGGGTTTTTCACGCAAGTTGCGCCCGGCTTCGCCGGATTCGGGGAATGTTGTCATATAACATCCAATTTTATGTATGCACTACAGCAAAAGTCTAATAGCGGTCAGTACTCGGGAGAGTTACAGCGGTTGGCGAAATCTTTGGACAGGCGCCCCGCGAGACGCGCCCGCACGAATCAATCCAAAGAATTCAAAAAATTCAACTACAATTCATAGACACACCCTGACACATGTTTGTGTGTAAAATATGTACATAGGGGCATGGTATAGATGTTATACATGTACATAGCTCAGCCAATTGGCATGAAAGGTCCAGTAGACTGTTGAGGTGGTCGCCACATAGCAACAGCTAAGACAGAACTAGTACTAGTCGGTGTCGGCCTCGTCCTGATGCTTGGTGCTCTTTTCAGGCCGTCAACTCTGTCCAAAACATTCTCTGGTACCCATCCTAGAGCTCTGTGTGGTGGTTGTACTCATGTCAGAAGGTCAGCACTGATACGGCGTTTGACCATGTTGGTCGGGGAAGTACATAGGGTCGTATAGGACTACCGTTACTACGTGGCAGGCGCCGGCCTTGGAACACATCGCATCAGGAAAGTGGGAAATTTCCGTACGGATATAGGTTTCCGGGCGCTCCGGCAGGACCCAAAGGGAGATGTTGTCTCCGTCCGGAGGGTGCATCTCCGTGGGCCTCCCTCGACGGTTTGTCCGGACTCCACTGTTGGCTCCAACGTTGTCGGTGCACATGCGCCAGCTCGCGGGGGACGTACCGCACCCAAATACCAAAAACCCGCATGAGCTAGGTCAATCTCGCGAGCCCGGCTGGTCTCCGACGCACGCTGGATGGAGACCGGCATTTCCATCCGGAGATGCACGGAGCCAGATCTCCGCGGCCCCATCGGCTCCGTCCGGTGCCTCACGGGCCGGCTGGAGATATTCGCGTTTCCTGATGCGTACATATGTATACACGCATTTTCCTCGATACAAGTGATCTCGTATGAAACCTGCTTGTGTCATGCACGCCTACGGTGCAGTCAAGATGCACGAAGAGGGCCTCAAATAGTTTTCCGCATTTTTTGGATTGTTTGGATTGATTCATGCGGGCGCGTCTCGTGGGGCGCCTGTCCAAAGATTTCGCCAACCGCTGTAAGTTGATGCGTAGAATTGTGCGAATCCCTCCTAGATCTAGAATCCGGTAGGGTGTCCTAGAGGTTACCAGACTATCCCAGGCGGGTACGGAGAAGGTAATTACTAGTACACGGGGCTCACCATGCTGCCCTACAGTATAACGGGCCAATTGGGAGCGTAATGATTATCTGCGCTCCATTTGTACCCGTGGTACCCCCTGCCAGTACTGTCACTGGTAGCTTGTATGTTACGATCGAGGTCATGCTCAGAGCCAAGAGCGTCAGCAGATAGCCCCTACATTCCTTTATACGTCGATCCGAGTGGCTAGTTTAGTACCACAATACGATCACAATTCCGCGACTTACTTTACTTATGTAGGATTAGTACGAGGTCTTGTTTCCGACTGAATAAAGCACCCTCGAGCTGGGACTCTGGTCCTCAGCTTCGAGCTGGTACATTTTCCCCCATCCTCCCTGGCGTGATCCCGACGCCGCTCGTATCATTGTATGAGATGGGAATGATAGTGGAGACGGGAATGATAGTGGAGACGGGAATGATAGTGGAGACGGGAATGATAGTGGCGGCGGGAATGCGATTGAATGGCAGTTGGAACCGCACTCTACGGTCTGGATATCCTCCAGTATCATACTCGCGGCTCTGCTGTCTTATAAGGAGTTGATACAGTCATTTCATGAAGCAGGTGCTCACCGACGCCCTAGTTTGCGAACAAGTACCGTGAACGAGCCGATTCATCCTCCCTTCGACGGCCATGCAGGAGATGTATCAGCACGTATCCCCACAGCTCCCCAGCCGCGAATGGTCTGCGACGACTTGGGTCTAAAACAAATCTGCTGCGCTCGCCGTTCGTAAAATTGCTCGTAAACCGCGATGTTCTGCCAAGAGGTAAGAGCGGGTCATAATACATAGGTACATGATCTTCACAACACCATCTTGATACGTTTGTCGTCTACAGATTGTAAATTTAGACCCTTGAGCCATCTACAACGATGGGCCAAGGCCTTTCGGCATAATTCTTGATTTCTAGGACCGTTTGCCATAGCATATAATGTGACTAACACCTGTATACGTCTCCTGAGAGCAGACGCGGTAGTAAGAATGAGCCATGAAGAGGTTCGGGACCGGCCTGCGAAGGCACACGCCGAGGGTTTACAGGGCCGTGCCCCCCTGTATAGGGGGGCTGTCAGAGCCACTGCCACCAGCCTTGTCATAGCTACACATGTATCCCAGATCGATAGGAATGGAGTTCGTGAGCGCGAGGACTCCGCCGCGATATTCAAGATGACAGATACGGGGGTGTTGTTTGGGGGACGCAACACAAAGACATCCCGTTTCCATGCGACTCGGAGGCTGTTGGTTCGAGAGCGCCCATGCGCTCGCTATTCGCCATAACACTATGACAAGCAAGTACTGCAGGAATTGAGGGGCTTGGAGCTTGAAGGGTGGCAGCGTGGCAGCGAAGCTTCTTGAAGGTCTTGCAATTTGTAGTACTTACTCACCCGAATATTGCAAATCAGGCACCATCGACTGACTTGACATCGTCGCACTTGGTGAATCTCGCGAGGCTCTAGCTGATCTGATGTCACTTGCGGGCGATATTGCGGATGAGTGTGCATTAGAGAACGTGGGTATAGGCTGTCAACCACCTGATAGATACTAATCATGAGACGCCGTGTACTTTCTCTGCGACCGGACACATCCCTAAGCCCTTCCACCCTCGGCATCACCCGTCTGGCTGACACCGCCGCCACCAGCAGCGTCTGGTGATCATGTCAATGATAAGGTCTGCGACAGAGCTTTTGGGAGGTACTTACTGGAGTTTGCCGCGTTGTCGATGGTGTCACCAGAGTTGTAAACGCTGCCACCTGTGGCGGGGCCCGACGCACCACTGTACGCGTTACCGCCAGGCCCAAGGCCGTTGCCGTTGCCGCCATCTGCGTCACCAGAGAATGTCGTACCAGCGCCACCAGCAGTGTCTAAGACAATGTGAGAATAGCGATATATAGCGCCGCAAGAGAATACGTACTGCCGCCATTGTTATTAACAGCGCCACTTCCGTCGGACTCATTGACGAC
Organism: Trametes gibbosa; assembly: GCA_022606055.1. Taxonomy (NCBI): domain Eukaryota; kingdom Fungi; phylum Basidiomycota; class Agaricomycetes; order Polyporales; family Polyporaceae; genus Trametes; species Trametes gibbosa. Next base: position 732,651 of record JABYQJ010000011.1, read on the forward strand.
CGAACCACCGGAGACGTCACTGGTGGCACCACTGTACGCGTTACCACCAGCAGTACCGTTATCACCAGCTCGCTTGCGCATAGGAGTAGTGGCGGTGCGCCGAGAAGCGTCCGCCCTCGGCAGTGCCGCTCTCCGAGAAGCCACCGCCACCAGCATTATCTACGGCACACAATGAAACCAATAATACAGAGTAAGAGTGTACATAACTCACTTGCGGTGGTGTTGTCCATGGCAACGTCTTCTTCACCGGCGGCAGGATCACCCTCAACCGTGTTGTACACGTTCCCGCCGCGAGATGCTCCGGTCGCGCCAGTGTAGGCGTTTCCACCAGGACCATGGCCGTTACCGTTACCACCCTTGGAGAAACCACTGAAGGAGGACCCAGCACCGCCAGCGGGGTCTATGAAGATCGTTAGCTCAACATAATAGACCACAAAAACAACGCTCACTGGACCCGTCCGCGTTAGTGAGTGTCCCGCCAGAGGCATCATTCTCAACGTCCCCACCAGAGGAGTCACTGGCAGCGCCAGAGTAGGCGTTACCACCTGCTGTCCCCTGGTCGCCGGCACGCTTGACCTTGGGGGTAGCAGCAGCAGGCATCGCGGCCGCCTTGATGGGGCCCTGGCCCGACTCCGCCTGAGCCTTCGCCAGTCTCATAGCCTGGGTGCGGTGGACCGGGTCGTCGGAATGCGCGGGTGGAGCGGCAGCGGCAGCGGGACTTCCGCCTACAGCGTGCTCGATCTCACCAGTAATTGCAGAGAAGGAGCGAATGCCATGCACGACATGTGCGGCATTCTCGGGGTGGGCGATGGCGTTTTCGAGCTGGGGCGACGTGGGGGCCCCGGAAACGAGAGCGGGGCTGACTGCGGCAGCGAGGAGAGAAAACGCGATGACGGGGCTACGCATGTTGACGGCGATAGTAGATGTCGACGGGGAGTCTTGACGGGGATTAAGCGAGGCTAGACTAGAAGAGTGAGAGAGGGAAAAGGAGGGATGGGGCACGACGGAGTGTCGATGAGGATTATATACTCCAGGGAAGGTGCATTCACGCCCCGCCGCGTCTTCTCGAGCTCCCCGCTGTGGATCGACCGACGCTTGCCTGATCTGGGTCGTCCTTGACCAGATTCAGAGGATGTGCCGTAGGCGCCGGGACGTAGTGGTGCGCCGTCCCAGATTGGGTGTGAAGCAATGACAGTTGGAAACATTACGTAGCGAACTTGTGCCGTTCACGTCTTCGAAAGAACATCACACTTCAAACCATGTCATCTCTCAGATCTCAGGCCTCGGCGTTTGTGTGACGTGCATCTGCACTATCGCCACGTACCAAGGTTTGTACTCACCGCAAGGCGTTCATGATGGTGTAGCATTGCAGGTGACGTGTATATGCATCAGGTATGCCCGTTTTTCTCTCTATAAGAATTGAGGCGCTGCACTTGTTGTGTGGCTTCAAACCAGGCTCTGGACAGCAGAAGGGTTTGCGAAGAGTTGGAGGAGCCGATTAGCGCCAATCGGCGCCTGTCAATGAACCGATCCGGGTAAGCGCTTGTGGTGGCTAAGAAGTTGTGACCAACCTGTCACATTTGTTTGTTCAAGCGGGCAACTCGGGCTCGGCTTCGACCGCAACGCCCATGCTCTCGCACTCCATCGTGAGCAAAGCGACCGCGTGCATTCAAGACTGTCCCCCTAAAAACCGTGCCCATTTGTCCTTGCTAGACCATCCGCTCGCCTATAGCATGCTATGGACGAATATGATTCACTTCCGGACCCTTTTGAGGGCATTGACTTTGACCAGATTCCTGCATTATGCCACCGTCCTCCCGACAGCAGCCAGGACTATGACTCTTATTTCGACGAACTGGACCCACGGGAGCTGGATCGGATTCCACATCTAGCCTCGCTGCAGCACACGATCTGGCACCACACGCACTGCCCGCTGAAGAGCCTCGGCAGCCCCCACCCAACGCCGCCGGCGCCATGTACGGGGCACAAGACCTCGATATAAACGCGGGTCAGCCCCACGACAATACACAGGCAATCTCTGTACCGGAATCTCAGGCACCTTCCAGCGTCGCAGCCCCCTCAACGCAGTATACCTTCGACGATATCGACGACACCTTCCTCAACGAGGTCACCATCGTCGAGCAAGAAGTTGCCAATAACCACATTCCCGGTGAGCCTCCGCCTTCAGTCCATGCTACCGAACATCTTCTTACAGTTCTAGCCACCAACCACCTTGACGCTGTCGCGCAGAATATTGCGGCCACTCAGATCCGCAGGCGATGTATGTGTCTCTTGCACACGATGCATATGAAATGTCCTTCCCGAAACGACTCACGCTTCACGCTCAGCTTCCACCATCGAGTTTTTTGGACGTCGCGCCTCTCGAAGCTCGTTCAAGCGGAAGCGGTCGGACGTTTCTAGCGCCCCGACGACACCATCGAAGCGGAAGCGGCTCAGCAGGGTGAAGTCCAGCAAGGAGAGTTGGTAGACCTGAATGTCTCTGCACGAAGCGTACTCACCAGCATGGAACCTGAGTTTACATGCCCCATGTACGTCCTCTCGCCTGTCTCTCGGCCGAACACAGAGCTCATCGGCCCACAGTTGTCTTGAGCTGCTGTAAGTTTCCCACGCCTCGCATCTCACACCTCCAGCGAAGGTACTTACTCTATGTCAGCGTCGTTGCTTACTGCGCGAATCCATGTGGCCACTCATGCTGCGGTGAATGTCTCATGCAATGGGTCAAAGTCATGGTGCGACACTCTACATCTTCCTCGTGCGCACTTGCCCTCACTGACCACACTACCAACAGAGGCTCGCGCGTGCCCACAACCCGGACCCCTCCCAGGAAGTCTCTCTTCCACAATGTCCCATCTGCCGGACCGAGCTCAACGAGCAGCGCCCCATGATACCCAACATCCGGATGGACAATGCCGTACAGACTCACATTTCATTGTCTGCTCAATTTGGGAGGGTGGACTGGGAGCCGACCGGGAAGCGGTATCTGGACTTCGTCAAGCGGAAAGAGTACGCACACGCAGTCGAGCACCCCTCTCTTGTCCCGCTCACGTGCACCCTCTTCCTCGCGACAGACCGTGACGCTGCCTCAAAGGATCGCTCAACTGCAGGACATAGTGCCTCCTGTCCCAAGCCGCCCACGAACCATGCGCTCGATTGGGTTGACGAGATGTATTCCGAGGTCGAGAATCTCTCGAGCGAGGAGTGATCCTCCGCTCACGAACGAGCATCTGGTCCAGAAGCGGACCGCTCGATGTGTCGAACAGACCTTCGGAAGTCACAGCCTATCTGTACTAACCTAGGACGGACAACTGTATGAATAGCAAATACTGTAGCATATGCCCCTCTCGTGCTCCATGTACTTATGCGATATCTATCTCTTATTTCATTGCTGTAGATCAATCATCTCTATGGTCATTGCAATCCTCGGAACAGGTCGTAGCATACATGGCGGTCATGTACATGATAAGCGGGCGGGAGCGACGATACAGGCAAAACAAAACAAGGCTGATGCAGGGGTACGAGGTCAACAAACACAGTCGGTCCGGCCGAAACGAGCACTACAGAGGAACTCAGGATAGTCCGACCCTCCACAGGCTCCAACATGCACCACCACTTCACGACTCGAACGCGATCTCGAGCTGGCCCCACCAATCCGCCCCGATGGTGAACGCCCGAACCCGTCTCTCAACGCCTCACCGCCTTCAGGGATGCGGGCCTACCGTCCAAGCTCGCGCGCGGCTCCCCGACGGCAGCGTTCATGTGTAGCACTCCGACGACGTCCCCGGACGCTTGAAACGGGATAGTGCAAGAAAAAACGCAGCGCGGCGGCATATCCGCAACCAGCACCTCCGGAGAAAGACCCGCAGCGTACTGCGGGGCAGGCGCGACGACCTCCGTCGCGGCCACCTTCTCAGCCGCCTCAGGAGCTTCCCCGACACCCTGAAAGTCGCCCGTCGCCGCGCCCTCCAGATCGCGGTCCGAATGATCTCACGACGTGCAGGCTTTGGAGATGCGGGGGGAGCTGTCTTCACCAACGCGAGCCCGATGAGCCCCGAGATGCGGCGCGCGACCGACTCACCCACAACGCGCGTCGCGAGTGCGCGGACGAACGCGCTCCAGAACCAGAACACGACGTTGATGACCATGTGGATGTACCGGCGGATGATATGCGGGGAGCGGCGCGCGAAGGGCGGAGGACGGGACACGGCTGGAGCGGGCGCTTCTTCTCGGCGTCGAGCGGGGTATGGGTGGGGTCGCAGGTGAAGACGCAGAGAGAGACGGGGTTGCTGATGGCCGGAATCCTCTGCGATGGGCGTAGCAGAGTGCGAACATGGTGGAGACGGTGGTGTCGGGAGAGTGTGGGCAACAGGCACATCGATCTTTACAGAAACATCCTTATGTGGCGTGAGCAAGGACAGACGAATCGTGCTTTCTTCGGCAGAGACGTTTTGAATGGGAGAGATCAAGAGCTCGCATCCGGACGATCCAACTATGGCTAGACATCCGTTCGCCGAAGGATACTCAAGCAGCACCTCGACGGTCTCTAAAGCGAGGGAGGACAGTACCACGCCTTTCCATTCTGCGGCTCCTTGGGAAGGTCGTGAGGTCGGAGAGGGAACGTTGGGTGTTCACCAATGTAATCGACCATTGGGAGGACGATGAGATGGACAGGCAGCTGGGCATCGTGAGCACGGCACGAGATGACAGCCAAGGCATCGTCGAAAGCCGTCACCTCGCGTTGCTCAACGCGGCGACGCCATCCAGCAGCTCTCGTGAATGCTCAAGAACGCTGAATGATACCCGCGCAAACGGACTGGACGAGTGCAGAACGATCCTTCCCTCCTCGGTGATCTTGAGCGTCGTAGAGTGGCTGGCAACGAAGACGAGGGGCCTCGGTACGTTGACCTCACGTGTGTACGACCTTGGCGACAACACCATCGCCAGCCCCTCGCTTGCCTCAGGTGCGCGCGTGAACGTCGGCAAACTACGGCGGCGCATAAGAGCCTCGCACACCCGGACCGAACACATCCACCCACCTGAAGGGCTTCCACGACCAACACACCCAAGCTCCAGGGTCCGTCAAGTGCCCCAACACCCGCTCGCCTGGGAAGGCATGCGTGCGATACGTCCCGTCTTCAGCGATATTCCATCCTTCGCGCAGGTCCACACCAGGCAGTCCTTGCTCGATCACGATCTCGCCATTCCGACCAAACTCACCCAACCACTCGACTTTGCCAGAAGGATACACCAGCCTGTAAGTGAACGAGAAGCGCGTACCAACATGGTAGTCGAGGGGAACGCGGAAATGGACATGAAGGGAGGCGTCCCGAACCAATTCGTCTTCCTCATCGCTGAGCGAGAACGTTGGCGCGCCGCCGGCTGGCACACCCTTGGGCTCCAGGCTTCTGAACTGCGACGAGCCCCATTCCCCGAGCGAGCGGCCGCCGGCAGGAATATCTGACCACAGCTCGACCCTAACGCCGTCCGCATGCGCTTGGAGGAGAGACTCGCGACTATCAAAAGTCGCCCGGAACAGGATAGACTGTGCCGCAGGCCTCGCGGAAGCAGCGGGCGCGACCTTGAGGATCGTCTGCTCTCCGAGAGCAGGCGAGAATGTCAGCCGCATAATGGTAGAGGATGTAGCCCGCCAGGGGTGTTTGAACGTAGGAGATCGTGAGCTCAAGTCAGGCCCGGATAGAGTGTCGTCCACGCTAGAGTAGAACTAGAAGAGCCAAGAGGACTAAATCTTTCGAAGTTGATAATCAATGCACACGAGCAGCTGCCTGCAGGAGCCAACGAGGCATGGCGCAGTGTTAATAACCGGAAGAAGCTCGCGGAACGCCCATCTCGTTCGCCGAATCTAGCCGAGTCTAAAACGCATAGCCTCAGTAATGATTCAGTAGGCAACTACCTTGTCGTGAAACACAAGGAGGGACAAGTTTATGAGATACAAGGGTACGAGGTCATGATGCGAGAATGACAACCTTGAATGATTCAAGATTCGCGAGTGTGATCGTAGATTTGTTACAACACTAGTAAACTACGGATGCCCATCGATCTCAATCGTCGTCGTCGTCGAACACAGAATCCCTAGGTCTCTTCCGTGAGGTCTCCTCACCAAATCTGCTGTGGTCTGCTGCACGTGACAGGGTTTGCGCGACGAGGTCGTCCAACAGCTCCGGAGGCAGGTCGTACTCCGACGTCCGTACGACGACCGCATATGTGGCTGCACAGTATAAGAAGTTGAGCAGAAATCTAAAATGGCCAGAGACGGACCATCTTCTATTTTCTCAAGAGACTGGGCGGTAACATGCTGCTTTTTGCGCAACTCCTTGAAATGAGGCGTCAACCGCTCAAAATCTATGGCCGGCATGAGCGAGGGACCGCAGGATCACACAGCCCCCGCACCGGCTTTGCAGGCGCGGACGAAACTGCAGACGTCGCTTGCTTTTTGCCGACCGCCACGCCTGGGAATGGCTGCGATTGCAAATCGCATGAGCTCGCCGGTGAGATCGGCCAGCCCGAGGAGATAGTCTTCGAGAGGTAACGGGAAGAACTGGGGTGTGTTGCCTCAGCAGATGTGCAAGCGAAGGAAGGCGCTGTAGCTGCTCACTGGAGCTCCATCAGGGTCTGAGAGGGTGGCCTGCACTTGGTCGTAGGAGATCAAGGTCCTGTGCTCAAGATAGTGAGCGAAACTAAGGGCCTCGATGTACTCCTGCAGGCCAGGAGAGATGTTTCTCTGGTGGTGCCAGAAGCGGTCGCCGGCGAGCTCACCACGGAGGGCGGCAAAGAGGGACTGTATTTCCTGCAGTTTGCCTTTGGCACGGGCTGCGGCTCTGAGGCCAAGTAGACGGTCGTCAGTCTCGGTGGGATCCTCGGTGACGGTGCGGTGCAAGAGAAAGATGAGCTTTTTTGAGAGATTGGTTATGTCGCGGCTGGACTGATGGCAGCGCGGCCTTAGATGGGAAGTGACCAGACGATGCGCGCTGGGGGGCGCGAACCGACCTTTATGAGGCGCTCCCTTCTGTCGTTGAAGTCATCGAGCTCGTCTGTGAAGCGTCCAAAGGCGTGGAGGATAGAGTCCCTGGAGGTGAGCGTTCTTGGCGAGGTCATGGTGGGGATTGGAGGAGAGGCTGGAGGGGTTGGCTGATGCTGTGTGTGCGCGCGCTCGGGCTGGGGCACCTCGAGAGATGGCGAGGATGAGATGGATGTTGTCCAGGACGAGGCTGGGATGTGTTCTGTGCAGGGCAGAGACACCGCCACCAGGACGGGGGACGGGCGGCTGCTGTGCCGGGAGAGCACTACTGGGCGAGTGACCCACTGTCGTGCGCCCGCAGTCCGAGTCTCTCACTGTCTCTCCTCGGGCGCGACGGCCCACCCTCGCTGTGTTTCATCTCCCGACTCTCCTCCCCGTCCCGCTCTCTCCCAGCCTTCTCTCTCCCCGTCGTCCACAAATATCCGCTCTTTATACTTGCCCCGCCTCGACTCCCCCTTCCCCTCCACCATGCCCTTCGCACCCAAGCCCGGCTGCCCCATGTGTGGCATCGTCTCTGCCGCTGCCGCCGCTGCCCTCGCCCCCTCCTCGCCCTCTAGCCACTCCACACACGACATCCTCTGGAGAGACGACAACTTCACCGTCTACCGCGAGCAACTCAACCCCGTCTCAAGCAAGGGCCACATCGTCGTCGTCTTCAAGTACGTCTCCCCTGCCAGCGCGTTCGTCCCCTCCTTGCTGACCCCTCCCAAGCCTGCACGTACCATCCCTATATACCCTCGTGAGCGTCGAATCTCCCCCCAGCGCCCCCAGCGCGTCGGACATTGACCCTCTTCCCATTCCGCAGTCCTCCAGTGATCTCCCCCTCCTCGTCACCCTGCGCGATGTATCCCACCGTCTCCTCGCAGCCCTCCTCGCCCCTACCGCATCCCCCTATCATCTCCTGCCTCCATCCGGCCACAGAGCTTGCTCAACGCAGAACAGAGCACCCGTGCCGCACGTGAGTCCTTCCGTGTAGGCTTCATCACCCCCCCCTTCAGAGACAACAAAATCCCCGTCACCGACCACCTCCACGCACACGCCTACGCCCTCCCCGCCGACCTCATGGGCTGGTGGCGGAGTGTCGCCTACAGCTCCGTGGCTTGGTACGACATCGATGACCTCATCGCCGAGATTCGGTGAGCAGTCCTCCTTTCCCGCCTCGACTCGCCCCCAACCACTCACCCCTGCCCCCCCTCCCCAGCGAGGAGACGTCAAACAACCGCGTACGTACGGGCGCCAATCCACGCCCCATTGACCTCGTGCCCGACGCCGGCGCGCGACGAGGCACCGCGGACGGCATCGAGACAACCGACCAGAGCCTGCTCGTCGCCGACCCCGACCCCGAGCGCGGAGAGACCAGCCCCAACCTGCTCCCGCCTACCCCAGGCACCGCGCGAGCGCGGGCCTCCCCGGACGCTTCGATACCCCACTTGCAAGTTTGACCCCATCCCGCCTGATACCACACGCGCTAGTTGTACTCCTCCCCCATAATTCTCTCTATAGGACGGTCTTGGTATGACCTACCCGGCACTTGCTTTCTTTCCCGGGGCCTGCTGGTCGGTCGCGGACATGGGTCGTCGCACTGGTGCCGAACGCGTTACGTGAGGTGGAGAGACGAAATGTACATATCCAACCTGCTTGCGTAGACTACGCCCGCGTACAGGCTTCTAGTAAACGAGACAAGTCTAATGCCGCCCGTGGCGGCGGAGCCGAGGTATGCGATTAAGCGCTGCGGCGATCGTCAGCGGCCCGAACAATAGGCAGGAGAGAATGCTCGTGTGCTTGCGCCACTCACAGTACGACGAGCCAGAGAGCAGCGGTGGAGAGCGCGGCGAGCTGCTCCTCCGAGAATTCTTCGAGTCTTCATGCCAGGTATCCTGGTGCGTCTTGCGGAACGTGCTCGCGCACGTCTCACGGTCGTCGAGATGGGGATCTACACATATTCCATGAACATTTCGAAGGTGCATGACGGACGGTCAGGACTCGCCGGATCATACGTATGTTCCGCGAGAACACTCGTCAGGAGCTCGGCATCCATCGCTCGATCGTGTATGGGTAACTGTCGATCAGGGCGCACACTCCCAGTATCGCGGCGTGCAATTGCCGGAGTGCGATGTTGTACGCGGCGACTTCCTGTCCTGCGGGAGCTTCACGTTCTTAATCAAGCGGACGAATCGATCCTGCCAGCAAGCGTGAGAGAACATCATGCGAGGATGATGCACATGCAGACCTTCAGCACAATGATACTCCTTCGGGGCGACAGACGCAAGATGCCTGACAGCGTACTGATGGCCAATGTTCAGCAACTACGCCCATCATAATCATCAAGTACCACGTAGCAGCCATCTCCCGCACTTCGACAACCTCGTCGTCGAGACACATACAGACGACCTGGCATAATACTCAGTGGAACGAACGACGCCCACCTCTCTCTCGAAACGCACCTCAACAAGCTCCACTAGCTTCCCGTCTCCGATGAAGAATGACTGGCGGAAGTAGAACACTGATATCCTGTGAGTGCCCACAAAGAGACAAAGAAAATATGCAGCGCATGGAACACTCACCCTGCACAAGCGGGAGAATCTTCAGGCGAACCTTCCACGACTGTTCCCGTTCGTCAGTGACGTGTTCCTCGTATGTCTAAATTCGGCAGACTCACCGGGAACGTCGTGATTGCGGAGAATATCTCGTCCAGAAGCGGGTCGACGAACTGACGGGGAACGATCACACCGCACATTCGGACCATGAGAAGCTTGGCACGGTACGCTAGCTCGTCGTTGTCGTTGACTACGAACTTGATGAGCACAAGAGGGGGCCCGAGGACCGCAGCAAATTACCTTCGGTGAAGCGGATGAGCTCAGGCTGTAATGTGCAGACGAGACATCGTCAGTTGCATTTGTTTGCGTGGATATGATAGGTCATACCATTAGCGGCAGTATGCAATCGAACGCCGAGACTGCGTTCGTGTCATGTATCAGCTGAAACAACCACTTGCAGACGAGCATGCCGATACTAGAGGACGGTTAGACAGCACTCGATGGTTTCTGTGCTTGAAGTCTCCTACCGATCATATGTCGACTGAAACGCGCGCACGCCGGGTAGTCGTTCTTTGCGCCATATAGGGAACTGCTTCACGAGCTCTTGTACACGCTCTTCATAGAATAAGCCGCGTATGCCCATGATGTCTACCACCTTTGGCAGAATCCTACATTCACGTACGAACGTCTCGGGCGTCAGCAGCGACGGATTTGGGCGCCACTGTTCGTCATTAGGGTTTGCACGCTTCTATGAGTTGCACGGAGCTTACTGTGATCTTTCCGCAGAACGCCAGAATCTCGCTGAAGTAGGCCAAAACCTGTATGAGAGCACCGGGCGCGTGAGATGAGTATGTGCGTGCAACCTCAAGAAGTCCTTACATCTTCATGTTCGCACTTGAGCTCCGCCCAACATCTCTGGAGGACATCCTCAACCCAAGGCGAGAACTTCACGCCGAGCTGTTCGTAAAACGCTCGGAAGAAGCACAAGACCTGGATGATCTCAAACGTGGACTCTTTATTGAAGTCGACCTCGTTGAACGCCGCCATGATGTTGTCCACGATAGGCTGGAGACGACGCGGATCTTTGTTGTAGAAGACATGCTATGAGGCTGTGAGCATGGATCATTAATGATATGTAGCCAACGTACCTCGAAGAACGAAGACCAAACGGAGAGTGACTCGTTGCTCTTCTGACTGAATATGGTCTTCATATGAGGCGTGAACCATTGCCACAGTTTGACCTGCGAATCAGTCGGCCAATGCTTCGAGCCTATTGATATGTTTTCCCAATCAACACGCCGCTTTACCGAGTTCACTACCCAGCCACTTACCAGCAATCACGCCGGCGAGGAACTCCGCGGCTGCTCGCTGTTTGTTCTTGTCCTTGTCGGCAAGGAGCTCTTCCACGATCGGCTTGAGAATCTCTAACGGCTCGTCGTCTAGGAGTTGGACTGCACAAGAGTTCAATGAGCGGAAGTGACAGCATTACAGCTTCTCAAAGCCTCACATATCGACTTGACGCAGCACAGGTTGTCCTGCAGGATGACATCTGAACTGTTCTCCATTGCGTAGTGCGTTGACAGCTTCTTCCAGAACGAACAGTCTGTCGCGGTTGCGCGAATCGCCGAAACGGCGTCTTCACTGTCAGCATCCCAGGGCTGAAACGTCGACTTCGTAGGGTCCGGCGCAAGAAAGCAATCGATCGTCTTGTCGAACACGAGCCACCCTGATCCAGGCTTGTCTCGGATGAGGCTTCGATTGCGGTCAGCATATGCGCGCATCTGATGAGACTTTACAGCGGCACTCACGGCTCCTGTTGCGCACGCTCTAAATCTAGTGGCTTTCTATACTCGCTCAACGATCGTTCGAAGAATTCGCGGGTTTGCTCTCGCACTGGCACCTTCCTCCGTAGAGGGTTATGGTTCTGCTCAACCGCAATGTCAACAGGGCCATGTGCGAGCGTCCTCAGCTTGATGAAGCGCGAGATCTTCATGACCGCTCGCTGAGAGTACTGTAACAAACCCGTAAGCAGATATCTCGCTAAGCTTTCGCAGGGAGCATACATAGCGCTAAGACGAGAGATCAGTCATTGCAGTGTACTAGAGTTACACAGCACTCACCATGCTTGCGTTGGAGTCGTGGGTCTTGTTCAGGAGGTAGCTCACATGCGCGGGCTTCAATGGAACGTCGCGTCGGAGGAGCGAACGGAGGCATCTAGTGGCCGCGATGGCGTATCTCCAATGCGTCTTGTCGTCGTTCGCAATCTCTATGAGGGACTCCGTCTGCAGTTGTAGTCAGTGAGATGCTTCTTTAGTAAGAAGACTGTGGCGCACGGTTTGGACAAGCGCGTGGTCGATCTCAGTGAGGCGTGCTACGCGCTGGGCCTTGCACTTCGCAGTGATATCATCACCTTGTACCTGAGCCAAGACCAAATTCCTCAACCCTTGCACTGCAGCGTCGACGTTGCTGTTCTCGATAGCGTACACCACGTGGCAAGGCTCAGCGAGATTGCTCAAACCTAGGACGTGTCAGCAAGCAATCGGCATAACGTGACCACAACCTACAGGTCTCTGCCAACGACGCGACGCAATCCTGGATGGATGCCTTCCACATCGACATCAGAACAACGCGCATTTGAGCAGGTCTTATATTAATACCTTCTCGTTGTGCTGGCAATTGAATAGTCTCTTGAGAAACTCTCTGGCAAGCGTTGGTTCTTATAGTATTGGGCTTCAGCAAACCTGCGCAATTGACGATGCAATACAAACATACCCCCGATTGCATACTTTGCTGAATAGAACGCGCGTGAGCATGCGTGACAGAATATGAGAGCATGCCTGACGTACCAAAAACGGATAGATTCAACGTCCACAGTGCACCTTTCATGCGGTCGTCTTCTACGCCTGGCTCCAGTGCTTGATAGAGAGTCGGTAGACAACGACGCCTCACCCCATCGAAAGTCTACGGTTCGTGATTAGCTAGGCAGAGACAGCAGGACAAACGATGCTTACACTACAGAGGCTCTCAAGAAGCGCCTGGCTTGTTCTATGATGGCCGTGGTTATAATTTGGATTGGTGACACAGTGGGCATCGACACAGATTCACTCACTCTCTGACTGCAACAGATCAGCAGATGCTCTTCGACAACTGAACGCTTGCTGACTTACCAGTAGCGTAATTCCACATGGACCATTCCGTCACGTCGTCGACCAGAAGGTCCTCAAGGGGACCACGTCTTCTCTCGATGGAGTTCCACCGGAGGCGTGCGGCATGGTAGAGTCTGTTCAACGCGTCAGAGTATCCTGCAAGGCTTGTGCTCTGATACTGACCTAGCTCGCCGGACATAAAGTGCCCGTGGCCACACCTTCTGCCCCGCGTAGTGGCGTGCGATGTTCAACTCGTTCTGATATCGATCGGATTGGAGGTAGTAGCTGTAAAAAGTAGGTTAACATAGACTGCCGCGATATAGGCCGTATAGACAAAATACCTATCCCTGCTGTCGCCGTACTCAAGTAGGTACGTGCGAATTGACCTTAGCTTTGGGGGACATCAGTTGCAGTCAGTCGGAAAACCTGCAAAAGAATTACATACAAGTCCGTGCACGGCATCAACCGTATTTTCTTCACCCTGTTGCTGCAACGAGACAGACGCTTTGTGAAGAAACTCTCCAAAGTGGCGACGCAGATTCGTGATATATTGATGACGTGGGTCAGTGGGGTCCGATAGAGCAAAGCCGGAGTTGAGCGGCTCGATGGTTGCGATCATCTCCGGGATCTCGAACCTGAGCGAAGTGTCATTCATCAGGTCTGAAGTGAACGCGAAGACCTAGACTCACAAGATATCGCTAGATTCCATGGACACGCGCAGCTCCTCAGGCGTAATCACCTCCTTCGCAACAGTCGGGATTCCGGAGAAGGCATTGCGAACGAAGCTTAGATGTCTGGACAATGGTGAGATACGCGAAACAGATACTGAGGAGAAACACGTACCTGCAGAAATCGTTCCGCCACACCGAATCACGCGTGACACCTACTGCGAGTCAGCATCTATGTAACTAAAGCGTGGATGTACCAACCTGGCTTGAGGAGGTCATGAAGCTTATCGAGGATGGGCTCGATTACCTCTTTGAAGATACGTAGGACGAAGTCGATCTCGGCCTCATTGGGGACGTGCCATGAGAGCTGTATAAGTGTCAGTACGAAGTGATACGCCTCAATAAGTGTTCCCTACCTTGACTTCCTCAGGACGGTACAGCTTGCCCCAATGTTTGTGATGATTCGCTTTGAACTCTAGACAGGTAGTCAGCGGGATCCAGCCCGACAATGAGATGCATCACGACCTTCGGAACTCCACTCGTCGGGGTTCACAAACTTGTTTTCAAGAGGGTAGGTATGACTGAGCGTCAGCAGTGTACTCGAGAGCAGTTTCCCGCTGGAAGCGTATCCGCGTTTGGAAAAGGTTTTCTCGTTCAAGAGCTTGAAGAGCGCGATCAAGCGGTCGCTGTACTTCAAGGTCTGCAGGTGTTTGTTAGCCAGTCACTTATATGTCTCGTATGGCTTGTTTACCACACGCCCGTCACTTCATGGGGGTCCTGCTCAGCATGTACTGTCTGAAGATTGATACACGGGCACGTACTTGTACATTGCACCCCTCAGGATCGCCAAGTCTGTAAAAGAGTGAGCCAAGCCGAGAACCTAGCGTAAATCTCTCCTTACTCCAGTGTAGCGTCGCATCTGACGGCATGGGCGTAGAACCCGACGACGTGATCCTAAGCGAGCTCGCGCCATGCTCTAGTTCAGTTCGAATGCTTCGCTCGCAGAAAGGAAGGAAACGGTCAAGCGTCTTCGCGGGGTTTGCATTCGCCACGCACTCTACGAGCTGATGGATTGCGCGTACAGCGTTCGAGCGAACGTTCTGGGTGGCATAATCGAAGACAAGCCCGAGCACCAAATCATACAGGGGCTCGGATAAGTGCACGCAGATCTGGCTGAACGTGCCTGAGACAGCGTCGACGAGTTGCACTGCGATAGACCAATCGTGAGTCATGAAACTGACAATGGCACTGATAATGCCGACCTTCTGTGGCGCCTCCTGCTGATCCATTGGGACCTTCCTCTGGCAGATTCTCGAACAGGAGTATGACGCGACGGAGGAAAGATGCAACCCAGTCCGCGAATGTTCCTGCCGTGTCCCTCAGGATAGCGTCTTCCTCTCCCTTGGAGAGTTGGGTGTCGCTTCCGGGCTCAACACCCTCTGGGAACTGTTCCATGTCAAATGCAGGGAGCTCTGCGGAAGTACGCCGGATGCGATCGACACCATCGCCAAGAGGCACCTCGAAACTGGTCAGCTCGCCAAACTTGATGTACTGCGCTACTTCGGATATGAACGAAGTGGTGCAGAACTATGGCATATACGTCAGATGGA
This sequence comes from Trametes gibbosa, assembly GCA_022606055.1. Taxonomy (NCBI): domain Eukaryota; kingdom Fungi; phylum Basidiomycota; class Agaricomycetes; order Polyporales; family Polyporaceae; genus Trametes; species Trametes gibbosa. The sequence continues at coordinate 747,666 of JABYQJ010000011.1, forward strand.
GTGCCCATGTAGAGAGTAGGGATACTTACTGTCTTGGGAGGGTCGTTCTGCACCACAATGAAGTCAGTTTGAGGAATGAAAGATCACGAAAAGCACTGCACGCACCAAATCAATTCCTGGGAGGAGGAGGTCGAGGATTGGAATGAGGTGTTTGGCACCTGGGTAATATACATGACGACAGACCATCGCTGGTGCAACAGCCCCAAGGGCTTTGATCACAGCGGTCGTGCGGTGTGTCTTACCCGAGTAAGTTATAGTCGGACGAATGTATCTGGAGGCGTACCTCAACCAACGCCTCGAGCGCAGGGACAGCGCGCTCCAGTATAGGGTGCAAGATGAGGTCTGGCTCCATGATGCTCATCGACTTCATGCAACTTTGTATGTTGGAAACAGTAGCGCTGTCCTGTGAGAACATAGCCAGCAGCGTGACCGTCCTGAGGCACTTGACCAGCTCGCGCTTGATCTCTCGAGTGAGTCGTCGGTGCTAGGAAAATTGCGTCAAGGCTAGCCCCTGTGCTGATGCACGGCATATCTCACTGTCGGTGTCTTGCAATCGAGTTGCTGCTCCTCGTACCAGCCTAACTTTGCGATGAGTAATGTGGGTCTCACAGAGACTGAACAACTCACGCTTATTAAAATCATAGACGATGTACTTAATGAATGCGCTCAGCTACATCACGCCATTAGCGTCCAGGGCTCAAGCAGTGCCAAACAAGCCCAGGACATACATCGGACGTCCAGCTGCCGGAATTGGTAGGATGGAAGAAGCTCTCAGTCGACGCAATAAGCTTTGCCAATGAATCAAGGGCCTTGCATCCAGCGAGATACGTTTTAGTCTTGAGGCGGCCACCTTTGCCTAGAGGGGAAGACAGGTAGTCACCGAGACCCCCGTTCTGTTGGTGAGGCAAGGGTGTGCTTGTGCCAGATGCCATGGGCGTGAAGACAGGTGTCGGAGCCGTGGATACCGGGCTAGGCATGCTATCGGGCGACATGGAATAGACGATAATGCGCGCAAGAGACGCTATAGAGAGACGTATAAGGGCGACTCAAGCTCTCCTATACCAGTGCACCTACCTATGCGCCAACTCGGCTTCGGCAGCCTATTCATCTCAAAAGTTGCTTGACCGTCCGCATTAGGACCAGTCGTCAATGAGCCGGAATCGGCCAGAGGTATTTCTGCACAATCAGACGAAACGTCTGAGTACATATAACGTTCTTCACCGACCAGATACATACCCATGGACGCCATGCATTTGGCCATGATGAAGTTCCATTCGTCGCCTGAAAAGATGCCGATATCGGAGAACAGACCTGACCAACGCCATCTGGTCTCGAGGTCGTCCCTAGGCCACTTTGGCCGGCCTTCCCCTTCCGACTTGGCATCGTCGGGTATGTTTTCAATTCTCTGAGGATTACTCACGGAAGGATCGACATGCATCTCGGCAAGCTTGGAGAGGAATTGCAACATGCGGTCGTCGAACATGTAGGAGTTGACGGATTCCCATACTCGGAACAGCATAGGCAGATACGATTGGGGGTGTGATAGGGGCAAGAACGTCAACATATAGTATTGCGAAGCGAGGATGCTCTGCACGGGAGGCATTAGCGTCATCTTATTTTGAGCATCAAGGCCAACTTACGTTCAGGCTTGTGCCATTCAACATAGGTAGAAAGGTGGACAGCATTTCGTCAATTGCAGCAGGGTGAAAGAAGCGGCGAACATTCTCAGCGATGTAACCCATGTACCATGAGGTTTGGCTGAGGTAGCAGGTGGTCAGTGTCTCGCTTGTATTTCGGAGAGTTTGCGCAGCCACCGACCTGATTTCATACTGCCGCCTTGTCAGGAACAGGTCCTTACTTAGGATCTTGTACATGGGCATCCACGGTAGCCTGACGTCCTCTACAGACAGCTTCTTTTTGGATCTTGCGAGGACCTGCAGGCCGTCGGCGCAGGCAGCGACGATATGATTCGGCATGCCTGAGGTAGTGCTAACATGTAGGTATGTTCTAATGATGGCAATGCGCTTCTCCTTTGGTATGGGATACTTGAGCATGCACCAACTGCGACATGACGGTCAGGGGAGCACGCACGCGATCCGGAGAAGAGACGCTCACTAGGTTAGCATGCTGTCCCATTGCAGCAGGCCCGGATCGTAGTCTTTTGCCTCTATACTCTGGGTGATGCGGAGCAGGATGAAGTCGAGCATCCGCTGCATGTGAGAGTCCGACTCGACGGAGTAGGGTATCGACTTGGCATAGTTCCGGAGCTTCGACATGGAGCGGTCCGTCCCGTTCATGATGTCGTCCGGAATAGGAGGGTCGGTGGACGGAGGCCCTGTGTCGCGAATGGAGAGGGTGGCGAGGTCTGGTACGTCCATGTCGTGTATGGTGGAAGGCAGAGAGGAGGTGCTAGCGTGAAGGCGGGCAGGTGGAGGGAGGGCAGAGTCCCAGCACCCAACGGCGGCAGTGCACCAGTGGCGCCGTCCATTGTGGCGCGCGCACTCTTCCCCGCATTCACTCAACTGTTTTCCCCATTGATCGTCCCATCCTCCTTGGTTGCGCGAGGCCGGGGTCCACACTGATACAGTCGTTCCAAACGCGCGCAATATATGGAGACATTATGTACGGTATACGGGCATGGCGTGTAGGCAAAGAGCGCGCCGACAGTCTATGTTTCAGTTACGGAGCCGTGGAGGCGGAAGCAACATCTTGCAGTTCTTGAATCGCCTTCTTTCTCACCAAATCCCACACGCCGTTCCTCTGTGTTCGGACCTCGCCTAGCCCCTCCCGAATCTCTTCTAGCCGCTCCACATACTCCCGCCCGTCGTCTTGCAGCTCGCGCAGTGTAGCGAGCGATTTTTCCAATGTTTCGAGTTGCATGTCTGCGCGTGAGAACTGCGTGCCTTCAAAAATCGATTGTTGGTTCGGCGACAAGAACAGCTTGTGAACGACCGGGGCAAGGTCCGGCGCCCTTGCAAGTCGGCTTTCTGGCGCGTTGCCCTCGCCTTCCTCGTCTTCGCGCTTAGGGACCAGCGATGTCCCGACACCCACTTCGTCCGGACTCTCACTCATGACTTGCCACAGTCTGCCGAGCGCCATACGCAGACTTGTCTCTCCCTCGATAAGCGTGTTCGTCGAGTCTTCCAGCTCGTCGTAGACGTCCGAGCGGAACGAATGTGTGGCTGCCTTGTCCATGACAAAAGATGTGAAGGAGAGGTGGTGGACCTGGGGATTGGGGTATGGGGGCCATTAGTGGGGGAGACGGCGAACGGAGTGCGGGAGGGTGACAGGTGCGTCTTCATCCTCTTCACTGGGGAGCAGCTGCCGTATGCGCTTCCTTGCGCGGTCCTCGGACTGCACGATTTTTGTTAGATCCGGAATGGTATTCGGCCACAGCCCACTCACCTCCCAGTCCTCCATCCACGGTGCCCACCCAGTCATCTTCCCTCTGCGTACCCATTTCGCCTCATTATATGTTTTGATGCCCCAATTGCCTTTGAAAGAAGGATGTGGAAGATCTTCGTCGTTTGGCTCAAAGCCATATGATGGATAGTACCAAGCATCGTTGTCGTTAGAGGGCAGGCTCATGTAGCTATCCGGACAATCACACAAAGCACATGACAAAAATCTGGAAAGCACATACCTTGGGTCCTCGTAACGAGCTTCGTCTAGTTGGGTGAAACTCCTCTTGACACCGTTCATATGGGTTGTCATGTGTTGGCCGCTGGTGGGGGGTCGCGACGAAGACGGGTCATGTACGACAAGGTCAGAGGCCATCACGGCGGTATGTGCGCGCGAGAGTAGCCTTGTACAACGCGTGGGCAGAGGAGGAACGGCGCAAGATGCGTACAGTTGCAGGATCGGGCGCTTGGCACAGGAGCAGCCACTGGGAGTATCGGCAACGGCCGTGGCGGTCACGGATTTGGCTTCTGGGTGGTCGACGTCGCCGAGCAGCCTCTTGCAGCTCCTGAGCCCGTCCGGACTCTTAACATACTCTGCGCTGTACATCTCTCTGGCTGGTTCATACCTTCCTCACGGCTGGACTACCACCCAAACTCGCTCTGCCGAACGACATCTCCGTCCGTGCGTCTTCAGACGCGTCTATGGCTAGTACCGACACTGCAGACCCAGTTCAGCACTCTCTGAAGGAGGAGCGCCCCGAGACTAACCATGCTGATCTGACATCCCTCAAGGACACCGGACCTGATACGCATGGAGTGCTCGAAGTGGAAAAAGGAGCTGGAGAGCGCTCCGGAGAGCCCAGTCCAGCTCCTTCCTCGCCCGCCTCAGGAGTTTCCACAACCAAGAGTGCTATACAAGCACCCTCCGCTTCTGGTCAAACTAGTACACCCCCACTCAGCATGCCCCACCCCAAGAAATTTAGCCATGTTAACATCAACAAGAAATTTCTTGAGAAGACATCGGCGTCTACCCCCACACATACCCTTTCCGCCTTGCCTGTGACGAAAGTACCCAGCACGAACCGTAAGTCCCGCAATTCTCGAACGAGCAAACTGTGACGTTCATTCCCATTCAGAAAAACCTGCGCTTCAGACTTCCGTCTCTCATCCGCGCCTAGTGACTGCCAAACTCACTGCAGCGTCGCAACCCAGCACCACAACTGGACCTGGATGGTCCCGGCCATCCTCTGCCGTGCCTTCTGCAGCACCAACACCACACCCGGCAAACAGTGTCAAAGGTTCCCCAGCACCTAGCGCGACTCTCGGTGGGGTGCCTTTACCGCCGCCTGTTGGTAAGGTGATACAGCCGCAGGCGCGCTCTTCGCAAGACGCTGTGCACACAAAATGAAACCTGTGTGGGAGCTGTTCAGGGCAGCCCTGTCAATATTGTCAAACTTGATATGGCCCAATCCGATTTCCCGACCGCTGCAGAAGCTGCTCAAGGTTCGTACGCCCAACTACATGTACGACACTACATTGACATCGGGGGTGCAGGTCGGGCAGTAAAGGCCGCAGAAAAGATTGTTGCACAGGAAGCCGCTGCTGTACACAAACAAACGATCATCTCCGAACTGCAGGCAGAAGAAGACACTTTCCGTGGAGTTCATCTTGATCCAAACGCTCACCACTGGGATGAGGTCTGTCAACTGCATCTCCCATCTTCAACATCTCTCCTGACCATTTTTCAGATGGAAGAAGACGATGACAACTTCTTGGGAGGTGTGATCGAGTTCGGGGATGGTCGACAATACCAAGTTCAGTCGGCTCAATCTTCTCAACAAACCCAGCTGCCACAGGACGCGAAAGAAGTGGTCCCAGGCATGGCGGATAAGCCTGTGAGCAAGGAGGACCGATTTGCGGAAGACTTCGACCGGAGTTGGCCTCGCTCACGTCCTCCTCAGCATGCCCCGGGGCCACATCGCGAACAACGGCCTGACGGCTTTTCAACATCCCCCTCGGGCTCTTCGCATTCGCCGCAGGAGGCGTCTAGGGTTTTGTTCAATGAGCGGTCCAACCGACTTGAACCGTACTCTCACCAACGGTATGGGACACCCGGGGCAACCTTCCCTCGGAGGGGCAGTCGTTCCGACCATGCGATCTCACCTACCGAACCTCGCCGCGACGCGCCACCTCACACACACCTTTCCGGCATTCAAGTTCTGCAAAGAGGCAATCATGCAGAGAGTGCCTCCTTCTCAAGGGCACCGGGAGATCGTCCGCCCATTTCTCCACATGATGGATCTCGATTCCGTGACCGGCAACCTCCTCAACGAGACAACCCATTGCCTAGTGGTGGATATCACGGGCCTGACCGCTTCGGTACTCATGGACTGGCACATCCGCCAAGAGATGCTGGCTTTGATGACCGGACGCGCCGCACTTCAGGAGCAGAACCCTCGTCAGTGTCACCAATAGGTGACCATCGGAGACAGCTTCCCCCGCATCTGTCAGCAATGGATCCCAGACAGCCTCCTGCAGCACGAACTGAGCCCCCAGTGCAGTCTCAACCAGCCCCTCATGTATCTTCCATCCTTCATGAACCGCCTGCACTATCTGCGAGTTCGCAAGCAGCTATATCTCCCGCCACTCCAGACAAAGCGCTTCCTGCGTCCACGATGCCCATCGTGGACATGGAAGAGGTACGTAAAGCCGCAATGCACAGTGCAGCTGAGCGAGCCAAGCTGCGACGCCAGCAAGAAGAAGAGGAGCGTGAAAAGGAGCGAGAGCGAGCCCGTAGGAAAGCTGCTGAGCTAGAGGAGCGGATCAAAGCGCAGGAGCAAGAGAAGGCTCGTGAGCGCGAGAAAGCAGAGTCAGAGAAGAAGCACTCCGAGGCCGAGGTATGTGCCTGTCTTCCCTGTGTGAAGTCTAAATTAGCTTATGCGAACCAGGTGGTCGGGTTCATCGAGGAAGCTGTCTCATCTGCAGGGACCGCCGAGAACAAGGTTGCCGTTGCGGAGGCATCTGTCCAGCGGCATCCGGACGCTCGACACACCTTAGGGCGGAATACATCCGCGAGAGGGACATCCCGCCCGTTCAACGCAAGGCGTGCCTCGTCATCATTTACGCCTACAGCTGCGCCTGTCAACCTGCCTGTTCAGTCTTCCCCTGCTCAGGAGGCTGACACCTGGAGACGTAAGAATCCACCCTCCGCACAACCCCCGGTGGTGATGCAGAAATCTCCAGCAACGCCGATCCTGCCCCCGCCAGTCCTCGCACATGCTGGGTTGGACGTCCAAGTAGGCGAAGAGGTCGAGGTAATGGATTTCTCCGACCATGGTCGACTTGCCGGTTCCGACGGCCCCGCGAAGCCTTCACAGCACGAAGTGGCTCTTACTGGGCGGCCGTCTCGTGCCGTAGCTTCAGACTTCTTCGAGGATTTGTCTCCGTCTGCTGAACGTGTGACACCTCAGAATCCTAGAAGCGAAGAAGAGTCGTGGCGGCGAGGGCCTCCTCCCAAGCCAAATGTGAACGTTGCGCAAGAAGCAGCCAGCCCTGTTGGCCCTCACGATGGGCATCACGTACCGGCCTATCCTCATTCTACTACCGTCAACGGGTTCCATGCAAGTGGTCCTCCACACAGTCCTACGTATGAGGATCATTCTCGGCGTTTTCCTCTCACCAGCAGAATGGGGCCCATCGGCCTCCACCCAGTACAACATATCGTGAAGCGCCTATGGCAGCCTTGAACGATGTAATGGCACGTATCAAGGGAGCAATCGACGTCATACACCACGAGCACGATGTTAAAGCCGAAATCGAAGCACCCAAACCGCAGAAATGGCTGCCACCAGCGCTGCGAGCCAAATCCACTCAGCTTGATCTCGCTGCTCCGCTCGAGGTATTTGATGTAACTTCATCGGAACCACCCAAGTCCCCCAAACCGGCTTGGAAGATTTTCCATGCCAAACTCCCTCATGTTCATCGCCCGCTCGCTCCATCCCCGAGGACCGAACTCGTGTGGCCGCGTGGGCTGCGTTATCCTCGATTGGAGGTGTACTCCTTCAATCCTCCGATTGAGCTCCTTGCCCGTCGAGACGCCACGGTGACCGATGTCATCTTCAGCCGACCGCCTCTTGTACGGGGGCAGCCCAAGTACTTTGTGTCCATCCCGCGACGGCGCCTAAATCGCCGGGGTTCGGGGGCGGAGGCCTCGCCAGTAGTCAATCTCCCCTTCACTCCGGTCCGCACGCGGGCTCCCGGGCTTCCGAAAGAGTCTACTTCGTCCGCTGTATCCAGTTGGCGCAAGGCACCTGCTTCAATAACCACGACATGGCCTCCCGTCCGCGACGAAGCGAAGGAGGAAGCCGGATTAGACACCGTCAGCCGCTCGCCGCCGCCGGAAGCCCCGTCGGTGTTGCCCACCTCCCCCCTTTGCCATCTTCGATTGTGCCCGAGCCCTCTACAGGGCTAATCTCTGCGAAGTCCAAGACAGAGCCCAAGTTGCCCATCGGCTCTGACGTTGCGTTCTATCGCAATGCTCGCGTGGAGACGGTCGCAGAGTCCAAGCCACCCGTGCAATTCATTGTCACAAGCGAGTTGGAGAATGAGCCGAAGGGACAGTCGCGGGAGGCACAGCCCTTGCGTCCTACGAGCGTGAATGTCACTCCTGTTGCTCTCGCAGTTGGGTCGGAATTAGAGCGACAAGCGCCCATTGCCCGTGTAGTTACGGTAAGTCTCTTCCGTGCTTCTAGGATGTTCAAGGGTCTCACGCGTGTGGCCAGAACGGAACTGTGACGCCGCCTCCACAACCTCCCTCCGCATTATCGCCATGGCCCAAGTCTTCCAAGGCGTTCTCGACGAAAGAGTCTCCCGCTCGCGCTCCCGATCCTGAGCACCTCAAGGCTGTCTGGTCTCAAACTTCCGATAAGGCGCAGATTCAGCCTGTCAACTCGTTGAAGAGCATCGCCGATGACCTGACCGGGGTACCCTTCACGCTGCAGGAGGTGAAGTCGGATGATGGAGAGACGCCTCCCCCTTCTGGCGCCGGTCCATGGTCCAGGATGACCTCCCACGAGGTAACTCGCGCGTTCCAGCAGGTGCCGTCATCATCTTCAAGTTCGTCACAACGTCCGCCGTCTATTGCCCCGTCCACCAGCACTTCCACGAATGGGTCGACCTCTCGGCATGCCGGTTTCTCGTTCTCACCGCCACCCATGGGTCAGCCCGCACTGCGACCGGGGTACTCGGCCTACTCTCCCATGATGAGCCACACGCCTAGTCCGACCGTCATGTACTCGCAACCAAGCCCCGTACCAAGACACATGGTGCCAAATGGCGCCGTGCCTGCGTACCCTGCAGTATGGATGCCCGGTGCTCCCCCACCCCCGCCCGCTGGGATGATTCGGTCGCCGTACCCCCCGCACTACATGTCGTACCCGTCCCCAGGCGCCCCCATGCAGATGTACGCGCCAATGTCCATGCAGAACGGGCCGCCTCAAAACGGAGTGCAGGGCCGCCCTCCGAGCATGGCCATGATGAGCCCTTCGATGCCACCAGCCATGTCGCCGATGTACGGGAGTCCCGTACCAATGCAGGCTGTCCCTGCTATGCCTCCCAGCCAGGGCTACCCGATGCCTGGTCAGGCGAGCCGCGCACCCATGCGGAGTCCATACGATCAAAATATCACGAACGGTGCACCCATGCACTCCTCTCCCATGCGCCAGCCCCCGCAGAATGGATATGCTCCGATTCCTGCAAATTACGCACGACCGCCTTGGTGAACGATTGTACTCAGCTTGCCGCATTTGTATCCTACTTGTTCTCATTGCTGTTTTTTTGGTATCATCATCTAATTATACCCGCTGGGAATGAATACCAGGATCAGGGCGTACATTAACGTGTTCATTGTATATCTCTAAGGCGAAAGACAAGAACAACATGCAGTGGGATACATATCTGCTTGGATTCTGATTCTCAGACAGCCAATTTGGCAGCGTTTTCAGCGGCCTCGTCGAGGTCGTCGAAGGGAATAATCTTGAGGCCCGACTTGCGGATCATCCTGTAGTGATTGGTAAGCGCTTGGCGGAAGGTACAATTGGGGGAGGACATACTCTTTGGCCTCGGACTCCTTCGTGCCCTTGAGCCGGACAATCAAAGGGACCTGCAGGGAGAGCTCCTTGGCAGCGTTGATGACACCTTCGGCAATGTAATCACAGCGCATGATACCTACCACGGTGTTATAAGGAGGTTCGATAATAGCAAGGAACACTGTACACACCACCGAAGATGTTGATGAAGATGCTCTTCACCTTGGGGTCAGAGACGATAATCTCGAAGGCCTTCTTGACCGTCTCGGGCGTAGCACCGCTGAAATGACCTTAGCCTCGAAGAACAAGTTCGACAGGATATTTTGGCATACCCTCCGACGTCAAGGAAGTTGGCGGGATTGCCGCCATGCAGGGCAAGCACGTCCATAGTTGCCATAGCTAAACCAGCACCGTTCACCAAGCATCCAACGCTGCCGTCGAGTTTGATGAAGTTCAGGTTGTACTTCTGGGCCTCGACCTCAGAAGGCTCCTCCTGTGTGATATCGCGGAGCGCAAAGATGTCCTTCTGCCGGAAGTCGGCGTTATCGTCAAAGCCGAACTTCGCGTCCATGCTTTAGCCGCTATGTAAGTAAACGCCGTGTGGTCTTCCGTCTAACTCCGCACGTACCACAGGACGTGTCCGTCGGAGGTCTCCCCCAGAGGGTTGATCTCAATCTGAGTAGCGTCCTTATCCTTGAAGATGTTGTAGAGCCTGATGAAAATGTCTGCGGCCTCATTCTGAGCACCCTCGGACTTGAAGCCCAGCTTCTTTGCGAGAGCAACGGCATCGGCCTTGTCGAGCCCTTTCTCGAAATCGATGGGAGTAGTGATGATAGCAGCAGGGTCCTTTGCGGCTACCTCCTCAATGTTCATGCCACCCTGAGCGGACGCAACAAGCACTGGGCCGCCAATGTTACGGTCGTTTAATACTGCGACGTAGTACTCGTGGGAGGGATCGCGACGCTCAGCCAGCATGACCTTCACGAAGGCGCGTTAAGACAATGGGCGCGAATGATGTAGATGGACTCGCACGGCATTGCAGACACGACCACCAGCACCAGTTTGCTTGGTGATGAGCTTCGCACCGATCATCTTGCTCGCATAGTCCTTGGCTTGCTCAGGGCTACGGCGATAGGGCGCATGAGAACGCCCTCGACTAGCAGAGTAGGAAACTCACCTTTCGACGATATGTACACCTCCCTGAAGGCCATTGTCGAAATGACCCTTGCCGCGACCACCTGCCAGGACCTGGGCCTTGATGACGCATCCAGTAGAGCCTACATAGATGTTCAGAAACTGACGAGATACCGTATGTGCATATGGACACCGACCAAACTGCTTCGCAATCTCGAAGGCCTCTTCCGGCGTCTTGGCAGCGATACTTTTGGGCGTAGGAATTCCGTACTACACGAGACATGTCAGGAAACTATACCCGAAGTTGATCGATGAAGATTTAGTACCGCGTTCAGCAGGTTGACTGATTGATATTCGTGAATGGAGAGAAAACGCCTCTGACCCGCAGACGCAGCCTGGTGGGGCGAGCATTAGTGTGTGTAAGTCCACATATACCTCCTGACATACGCGAGCCAAAGAGCCGGCCTTCCTGAGAGACGCGAGCATTGGAACGAGGGGGAGTGCAAGGGAAGATGGTGGGGGAGGTGCTGGCAGTGGCAGAACTTGGCAGACGGCAGACCGACCGGGCAGTACTTGAGTATCGTGATTTCGGAATAGTCGCTTAGTCAGCAGCTTCCTTCTTTTAGGGTACGCTGCATGACCTTCAATCATCTTCATTCAGGACGACGACGACGGCGGACTTCCTTGTGGTCTGCCTGTCTCTCACCGCCTTGGTCTTCGTGATCTCTTTGCTGCGGATTAGTTCTGGGAGATGGAAACATCCTCGCTTTGAGTTTGGACCGCTCAAATCACGGAGTCGTTCGAAATTGTGCAGAGGCACATGCTACGTCCATACTGGTCTCGAGATGTCTATCCATGTACAGCGGTCGTAAGTTTTGTAATCAATACGTTCCGTACCATATACCACCTACCAATCTCTATATTCACGTCCGAATCACCCGTAAACATGACAATCTATCCTGTGAGGGTGAGCCTCGTGTGAACCACACCCAGACTGCACCTGACTCCCCAATTGGTTCCACCAATTTATTGGCGAAGCCTCCCGTCTGACCCTCACCACGACCATGTCCTCGCCACCACCTGCCACGACCACCTCCTCGGCCTTAAACGGCTGTTCAGATGACGCAACTGCGCGGACACGCTTGTTAGAAGTGTCTACGGCCATCTTGCGACAGGGGTCAATCTTGTCGAGGATAGCCTTGTCACCGATGAACAACTCACCGCGCACTCGACTTTCATACCCGGATCCACGATAGGCATGTTATCAAACTTTCGTCACGATTCTCGCTAACTCCCACACTATAGGAAAGCATCTCAGACACGCCCGTGATCATTTTGTACTCCTCGTGGAGGCAATATCCACATCAGCGCCCCACGTGTTAAACTATGACAAGAGAGCACGCAATACTCCGATGGAAAGCCAACGCAAAGCAGCAGCCGACGCACTCAACGACGCTATCACACAGTTACAGGCAGTCGTACCAACCATGAACATGACGGAGCCTATCATACTCCATGCAGTCACGCCGTATCCTCAGGTCCTCGAAACCACCTTTGGGCGCGAGGTGTGTGCAATACTTTGTATCGATGTATATTCGGGCCCTCAGGTGTTTATAGCTGTGGTTCGCTGGCCTACATGCCATTCATCATTGGTCTATGGTAAGCAATTTTATTCGATCGTCTTCGTGGCATCGACCCTAATTATGATATGTTCAGGTGCGGGTGATAGCAGGCGAAATGGTAGGTATTCTGCGCGCGCTACTATACCTACTACTTACGCAGAAGCGCAGGGCATACAGATGGATGATGCCTTTGGCTTTGCGCCATCGACGCTTGTTCACATGGAATCAAAGTCTCTTGGAAAACCAAAGATCTAGACCGCGTTATGCTTGCACGTTGTTGTAGATAGATGGGTTTCATGCTATTCTAGCTCTACTGCGTATTGGTCTATGTGTAATATGAACTCCATGACATCTAGTTTTTGGTAGGGTTGCGTTACTGCAGGATTTGTTGCATGCTGGGATGCGGCATCAATTTCGCCGCGGGCCATACTATGTACACACCGGCGGCGTCTGCAGGCGTCTGGTAGCTCGCAAGTGCTGCAAGCGCCAGAGATCGATCGGGGGCGCGCGTCGTGGGGCGAATCTGTACATGCGAGAGTTGCCCAACCTCTCTTCCTTCCGAGCGGCCACTCGAGTTGGGGCCATCGAACAAACGCCCCGCCCACCTCAATACTCCGACGAACATGCCGCCAGAAATGATCCCCATAGACGGGGAGCAGAAGAAGCGTGTTGTATGTTGTGTCTCATGATTTCAGACCCAAATAAGCTCTCTGGGGTACTCACATTCACCCGTAGTGTTACTTCTTCGACTCAGACGTCAGCGGCTTCCACTATGGACCGGGCCATCCGTATGGACGTCTTAGGTGCCCATATTGATTGTACTTACCTATTTTTTTGTCAGGATGAAGCCCACGCGTATCCGGATGTGCCATTCGCTTGTCATGAACTACGGACTCTACAAACGAATGGAAATCTTCGTATGAAAACATGCTTTCTCTCTTGTCCTATCCCCAGGCACCTAATCTCTTTAATTTTCACTTCCAGCGCGCTAAACCTGCCACCAAGCGTGAGATGACACAGTTTCATTCTGACGAATACGTCGACTTCTTGAGCAAGATTACCCCGGTCAACATGAACTCGTTCATCAAGGAACAGCATAAGTGTACGCATGGTCTACTCTCACGCACAAGGCTGTGATGGAATGAGCGCACTTTTTTGTACTCTAGGCAATGTCGGAGACGATTGCCCTGTCTTCGATGGTTTATTCGATTACTGCGCCATATCGGCGGGTGGTTCTATGGGTATGCTCAAACGAGTCAGCTCTGTGATCTCTGCTCACAGGTCTCAGAGGGTGCCGCAAGATTAAGCCGGGACAAATGCGACATCGCAGTGAACTGGGCAGGTGGCTTACATCACGCTAAGAAGAGCGAAGCCAGTGGTTTCTGCTATGTTAACGGTCAGTTTTCAACACATCTGTGTGCCCTGACTAACATCGATGGTACAAAGACATCGTGCTGGGTATCCTCGAACTTCTGCGGTGAGTGGTCACATATTGAGTGACGAGTTGGCCTCGTCTAAATCGAATCCAGATATCATCATCGAGTTCTTTACATCGACATCGACGTGCACCACGGGGATGGTGTAGAAGAGGCCTTCTACACTACAGATCGAGTCATGACGGTTAGCTTCCACAAGTATGGCGAATACTTTCCCGGAACAGGGGAACTGCGGGTGAGGCTTTTGTTCGCTCACGCACAGAGTGATTCTGGCTCATCGTGGGGCTACCAGGATGTGGGTATTGGAAAGGGCAAGTATTACGCACTCAACTTCCCTCTGAGAGATGGTATCACCAACGAGAACTACAAGAGCGTGTTCGAGCCTGTAAGTTATTACCACTTGTCGACGCGTCGTGAGACTGATACCACGTTTCCTGAAAGGTAATTCAACAAGTCATGGAGTCATACGACCCGGGAGCGGTTGTACTGCAATGTGGGACAGATTCATTGTCCGGCGACAAACTCGGCTGCTTTAACCTGTCTATGCGGGGTACGCGCGGCATTCACGCAGTAGTTTGAGGCAGCATCTGACTATAAATTATAGGCCACGCTAACTGCGTGAAGTTCGTGAAATCCTTCAACAAACCCTTACTTCTTGTGGGAGGCGGCGGATACACCATGCGTAACGTCAGCCGATGCTGGGCATATGAGACCGGACTCGCGGCAGGTGTCGAGTTGGGTAAAGGTATGAGGACGGGTATCTATGCACTCGTCGGTGTGCTTACAAAGGCTTGCAAATTCCGCAGAGATTCCCATGAATGAGTACTACGAGTATTTCGGTCCGGATTATGAACTGGACGTCAAATCCTCCAACATGGACGACATGAACTCGCCCGAATACCTAGATCGAGTGAAGAACATCGTCCTCGAACATCTGCGTCATGTCGGTGGCCCTCCATCCGTGCAAATGACAGGTTTGTTTGTTTACCTCCATTTCTTACCTGCGCTGTGATATGCTAATTCACGTTCATAGATGTTCCACGTATGCCTATTGATGAGATAGTAGAAGATGACCCAGATGAAGATATGGATGACCCCAATGACCGACGACCGACGCGCCAGTTGGACGCACGGAGACAAGCCGACGGCGAACTATCTGACTCAGACGACGAGGGAGAAGGCGGGAGGCGAAACCATGCTAGCCATAAAGATGCAGACTCGCCTACAACGGGACGGAGATTCGGCGCACCGGTTGGGATCATGAGCACCGGCACTACGCATGGCGTCGGCCCAAGTGGTGGACCAGCCGTCGCCAGTGCTCCGTCTGGCCCTGCTGCAGCCTCTGCCACAGCCTCAACTGTGGCGGCCACGGATCCTTCTGATATGGACGTCGACGACGGTGCTTCGCTCTCGCAAGCTGCGAAGAAAGCCTCCACTCCTCCGGCCACTAATGGATCTGGCACTGCGCCTCAAGGCGAAGGAGACCGTCCATAGTGATTGTGTTATGATAGACCGTTCTCCATGTTGTTGTGTACTAGCATCTGTTTTACCTTTCGCTCTTCTGTATGCTCAGCGCTCAACAGTCACAGCCCTTTCCCAGACCAAAAAATGGGAGCATCTGAACAGATTGCCGACTTTGAGCGCGAGGTCATGTGTATATCACGTGCGACGCGCTGAGTAACCGCGGCAAGGCCCAAGGACGCCAACCCGAATCCGGAATTGACGAAGTGGCTGACTTCGACGAGCCACCTCTCTGCTCTGTACCTACACTACGTTTTTGCACCGATATTGAGGATCTCAGGCAACAGCCACTATGGACACGCCGGGTGCCTCAGGCTCACGATATACCACTCCGCCTCCGCGGCAGCTTCCTCAGAACCTTGACTTGACACCGGAACAAGTCAAGCGAATAGAGCTCAACCGTCTGAAAGGTCAGCATATGTTCAGTCGATGGCCTCCACCGGGCGTACTCATAACATGCCAGCGAAGGCCCGGCAGCGTGAGCGAGAGGCCCAGACGTCCGCTGCATCTACCACCAATGCGAATGGCAAACGCGCGATGGGGGTAGTGCCCGCGGCATCGACCTCGCCCACTGCTCCCAAACCTCCCCCAAACTGAAGCGCGACTCGCGCCTCGGGAAGTACTTTGAATATGACCTTTCCAAGATGGTCAACTCGAAAGGAGGATTTCTGGTCGAGGATGGAAAGGAGATAGACGAAGAGGTCCGCGCGAAGGAGAAAGAGCGTGAGCGGCAGAGGGCGAAGCAGAATCTTGAACCTCGTGAGCGCAGGACGACGTTCCAATGCATTTGGTCTGCTAAACCTGGCACAGCGATATATCTCGATCCCAAGCTTAATCCTCGCTGTAAGGATTGTAATTCCATGGATATAGACCAAACGTACAAAAAAGTTTTTGGATGTCTGGTCTGCAACAAGTGCAAGAACGAGAAACCCGAGAGATACAGCCTGCTTACGAAGACGGAATGCAAGGAGGTAAGCTCTTCAGCGCTGCCATTCGATACACTCGCTCATCGTCTCCGTCCTCACATAGGACTACTTGTTAACAGATCGTAAGGCAAACTCTCGCATCACACTTTTGCTCGCTATCCAACTCTTCCACAGCGGAGCTCCGGGATCAGGAGCTCATGCCTCACCTCCTCAAAGCGAATCCGCACAAGTCGACATTCGCAAACATGATGCTCTTTCTGCGCTACCAGGTCGAAGAGTTCGCGTGGAAGAAATGGGGTTCTCCCGAGGCCCTGGATGCGGAATGGCAAAAGCGGGTTGACGAGAAGAAGAAGAAAAAGAACAAGAAGTTTGAAGAAGACTTGAAGGCGTTGCGGCGCCGAACGAGAGAAACGGTGTGGCAGAAGCGGAAGGACAAGGAACACAAACACGTCTTCGGCGTGGTAGAGAAGGGGGCGGATGGCGCCGGAAAGCAAATCTGTCATGAATGTGGATTTACAATCGACGTGGAAGAGTTCTAGGATACAATACCCCTATCTATCAGTAGTATCGCTCGTCTATCCCCCACCACCACTTATGTTCAGGAATCATGAGCATCTGCTCCAACTAGTGCAGTTCCAGCTCGAGACTCGCATATGGACCTCTCTAAGTTAGACTCTAAGTCTTTGAAGACGCCGTCGGGGTTTCCGGTAATACGCTAGCCGGACCCAATCATGCCCAGTGTGTCGGATGCATCTGCTCGGCGCGTCGGGAGACCGACCTCGACGACAACAACATCTAGGATATATACCAGCTTGTCGCTGGCACGGCGCTCGGATCCTTCTGTCCTGGCTTATTCCTGATCCTAGGCCTGATCACCATCCCCATGTCTGAAGTTGACGATCAGCCTGGCCACGAGCAGATCTCGTCTGCCCTCGAAGTAGAACAGCTCGATGTGAACCTCTACCGGTCTAAAACTCTGTACCTGCCCGTACACGCAAGAGGCGTGTTCGGTGGCCAGGTTATCTCGCAAGCACTGGTGTCGGCAAACAACTGCGTGGACCCCATGTTTAGCCTACACGTACGTGAACATACACTCTTGTGGCGTTGTGTACTAACCCCCCTATGATCATTGGTCTGTTTCTTGCGATGCCGCCAGTCCCTGCATGTGAGCAATACCACTAAAAGCCGTCATTCTGAACGCCTTCTGACTGGGTGCAGTGTTACTTCCTTCTGAGCGCCTCAGCTGCGGTACCAATCTTGTATAATGTCGACCGCGTACGCGACGGACGCTCCTATGTGACGCGTGCTGTCCGTGCGGTCCAGCGAGGTCGCACTATCTTCATCATGCTATGCTCATTCCAGCGACCGGAACCACGGCAGCCCACCTTCCAGCTGCTCATTCCCCCGAACGTCCCGTCGCCAGACGCATGCGAAAGCATCGAGCTCACCTATGAGCGATTGTTCAAGGAGACGACGGATAAACGCGTCAAGGAATTCTGCCTCACCGCGTTAGAGGTGAGTATGCCGTTCACGTGGGCCCACTGCTGTACTCATGCCCGTGCCGTGCTAGGAACGTAGGCGTAGCCCCATTGAAGTCAAGCTGGCGGGCGTCAGGGACTCTGAGAACGGGCTACCTGTGTATCTGTACTGGCATAAGGCAAAGAACACACCGGTGCGGTATGACCCCGCTTTCCAAAAGGTGCGTTCCTGTGTGTAGTCAGGAGTACTATTACTAAAGTGTCCCACAAAGTGCATTCTGAGCTACATATCGGATTCGCAGTTGTGAGGACCACGATTCAGCCAGTGCTTCCCTGTTACTCAACCCCTACGCTCAGCATTAGCGCTGCTCGGCGGACACTTGCGCACACTCATCAAGGAGGCAAAACCCGATAAAGGTGGTAATGCAGGTCAGTCTGATGCCGTATATGCACCACCAGGCCTGCTTATTCATGTATTTTTAGACTTCGTTGGACCACAACATCAGTTTCTATAGGTGCGCAGAGATCCTCTTTGTCTTCGAGACTCAAAGTATTGACATATCCTAGCGACGACTTTGACTGTGGCGACTGGTTGCTCTACGTTGTAAGTCCTCCACATGGCGACCTCACGATTGTATGCTCACAAGTTCCCAGATCGTCAGTGAGGCAGCTGCGAGCGGTCGAGGATCAGTCCACGGCAGAGTAGGTTACCACAAACTGCGGTTTGCTAACAGTAAACTGACTTGGCATAGATGTACACACCCTCTGGGACGTTGGTTGCAGTGTGCAACCAGGAAGGTGTGGTTCGAGTGGATGACCGGACCGAGGCCGACCCATCGCTTGCGAAACCGAAGTTGTAGGCTGGCTACCATCTTGCTTTTAGATGTTAGATGCTTGCTCGTGTGACTGGATACGTCTTGGACAGGGGGTGGGCTCGGGTGATGGGGCATAGTTGCATGAACCCGACACATACTGTAGTTCGCATGTTATAATGGATACGACAATCTTACAACCCTAGCACGATGATTGCAGTGGCCTGATGATGCTAGAGCAAACTGAATGTGCGGGAGACAGGAAGATAGATTTCGTAAGTATACACTACCCGCGGTCGAGAGCTTTTCGAGCGTGACAGAAAGCGTGGTGAGACATCGATGCGATAACCCAGGCGGCTATGCTACTGCATGGAGAGCGGAGGAGACGGAGACCCAGGATCCGATGGGACCGCTCAGTTCTTCCGACGGTAGGAACTCCCTGTGGAAGGGCTGATTTAGCCTGATAGGTCGAGGCGGTTGGCGTAAAACGTACCCTCCGTCAGTCTCGCCTTACCACCGGTGGGCTGGCAGAGAACGCTGCCACATGCAGCACAAAGGACCACAGTCTGTGCGTGCGAGAACACGGTCGTGATGGCGAAGCAACCTAGCGATAGTACCGCTTTAGCATACGGAGCATTTGCGGCTGATAACAGACGTACCAGGGCACTTGACGTCCATGAAGTAGGAGTTGGGGGACTGCACGAGACGCTTGAGCTTGTGCCTGCGCTTCTCGGACTCAGCAGTGGGGTTGAGGAGGTCAACGGCGAGAGTCTAGGGCAACATAGTGTCAGCCGCGATGTCTTCAAGTAAAAACACAGAGGGTCGTAGCATGAGTGTCACGCACCATTTTGTATAGGACGGGGCTGAGGCAAGCGAGGGTCAGCGACAAGGGAGTGAACTTTTTTACACGACGCTAAGGTCGACCTGCGTGGATGGAGGGTCGAGATAAGGTTTGGCATGTCCTACTGACTACAGTCGGGGTTTGAATTTTCCCACTCCTGGGTGGCTGAACCAGCGCTTCTCCCCCATTCCGCGACGTGAGCGCTTGAGCACGCCTCCGTCCAGCGAATTCTCTGGGTTATACACATGAACACAGCTCTATAACTCACCTCTGCTTGCTGTCCTTGGCTCCCTTCGATGACATCGCCCTCTACTTGATCATCTGGGAGTATCTGGAAGTCAATTATGCTGGCACAACTGTCACCACAATAGAGGGATCCGCCACTAAACATGGGATGGTGTACACAGTGGCAGCTAATGGCGGATGGGCAGTGAGAGGTTTGTCGACGGCTAGTTGTCAACTGCATCGTTGGCTTAGAGGTCCAAGGGAGCAATGATACCGGGGTGCAGCGCCCAAGCATGGAACGATGCATCGCCGCAGTTGAGGGCGAGCCCACTCTAGGTACGCTCACGCCATGCCGTGATCTTACGAGGCTTTTCGAGCGATGAGGGCATCAGAAAGAAGTTGTATGAGAGCGTTGGTAGCCGGTGGGTGACAGGCATAATTGTATACAGCGTAGATAAACAAACCGCATCAGTCTCGCTACCTAATGCACAAGCAGGCACGGCCAGACTCGTAGCGAAGCCTTGCGAGACAATGAATGGGGCTATGCAGAGACGTAAATGAAGGAGCTCGCTATTGTTCTCGAGGAGGGATTCCGGCGCTCGGCCACGTGCGGATGAAACGCGGGAGCATATGCGCCTTGTATCCAAAAGAGGCAACTCTTCAGGTTGGCTTTTGTCGAGTGCCGGTCCTTTTGTTCTCGCTTCGCTACGCGCCTCGCGCCTTCTCTCCCATTGTCTCCCTAGACGCCGTCATAATGCACCCCCAAGCTATAAGTACTGTCTTCAATCCCGATTACTCTCTCCTCATTCCGGACAGTAGTTCCAACAGCCTCTCCTCCACCCACTCTCCCTTCCAGACCAGCTCTTGTTAGGTCAGTAGCATTCATATCGTTTCCCCTCGCAAGTCTTATTAACTAATCCCCTCTTAGATTTTCGTTATCAGTCGCCTCTTGACTCGGCTCGACTGCCCCACGCCACACGACTCCGTTCGGTCGTCTCGTTGCACCATCATCTCGATCTCCTTCGCATCTCATTCAGCGAGCATACCCCCGCGCATTCCCATCGCCGGTCGATCACAACCTTCACGACTCTTAGCATCCACACGCAAGCATCTCTTCACTTTCTTCATCTCCACATACTCCTCGTCGCAATGGCCGCTTCCAACGTCGCTTTCGGTTCCCTCTCGATCGCTCTCGCTCAGGCTATCACCTACATCACTCGTCCCCTCATCGCCAGCTACTCTGCGGTAGCCATCATCAAGCTCCAGCTTGCGCTTGAGGCAAACCTCACCACGCAGTTTTCGTCCTCTTGGGTCCCTTCCGAGCCTCTCCGCGGATCAGGTCGCCGCTGCCTCACCCTCTCGCCTTTCGGTGTACCCCCCCGCGCCATCTTCAACGCATGCAAGTCTGCGGGTGTCGAGTGGTCGCAGTGGATCGCTCTCCTTGGCAACTTCGAGTTCGACCTCTTCATCGACCCCGGCTGCGTTTCCGTCCGTTTCGGCAACTGGGACAGCGGCAAAGTCGGCAAGTTTTTCACCATCTGGTCGGAGGACGCGGGCAAAGTCGAGCAGAAGAAGGCTGTAGCAGAGAAGGAGGCTCGTCTTGACGCCGAGCTGAAGGCTCAGGCCGCAGCACGTGCGGCATCTGCCAGGCCGGCGAAGACCTACGCTCAACAGCTCCTCGAGGTTGACGAGGAAGATGATGAGCTCTTTGCTCTCATCGCAGACGAGATCCGCGAGCCCACCTGGCTCACCCCCATCCTCAGCGAGTTCCCCCGCGTCCCTGCACCTGACCGTGCGGCATCCCCCATGTCGACCATTTCCACCATCTCTTCGCATTCACGCTCGAGCTCGAGCTCCGGCTTCACGTTCTCTTCTGTCGAGAGCAGCACCTCCGTTAGCCCCGTCAGCACGGCTTCTTCCTCGCCCTCCGACGAGGTTCCCAAGTTCAAGCTCTCTCGTCGCGAGCGCGCTCGCCAGGCTCGTGTCTTCATCGACGCCTCCAAGACTGATGTCACCAACTACGATGGCGGCAAGACCACCGTGCTCACTGGCGGTGTGATGCTCGGCGGCGCCACCAAGGCTAAGCCCGTTGCTGCACCCAAGAAAGTCAACAGCTCCACTTCGTGCTGGCGCTCCCTTCGCGCCTAAGCGTGTTCACCTTCATTTTTTCCCTCGCATCTTTATCTGGACGAGCTCCACGACCCCGACGTGCCAGGCCACGCCCAAAACGCCCTTCATGAAAATCAACGCAAACACCAAGGCTCCTCTACCCTATCCCGCGCGCCGCGCTTTATTCCGGCTCCCCACTGTTTCCATTGCTGGCCGAATGTGTAGCATGAACTCCCACTGTGTCGAACACTGGACTCTCCGTATCTTGTAGGCTTCTTGTAATCACCGCTTCTTTGCATCTGCCTTTTGTCTTTATATCGTGCTGGTCTGGATTCCACTGTATATTCGTCTTTATGTCGCCATAGCTATCGTCGCTGTAGTATAACAAAGCTGGTTTGGATTGTCCCATCTATGCGGTGTGCACGTCAACGTGTGATCAATCTCTGCATTCTTGACTCGACTCCTTGGATAGAAACTGACGTCAAGCACAGCAGTCCAGACGTAGATGAAACCGAAGCGAATCGCAGGGTGCTTCGCTGTCGGGATATCTGGATGCCGTGTCTGGGCCCGAACAGTGTTGATTGCGATTTTTACTCCTCTTTGATGAACCACAACATTTATTGAACGTGGGTTAGGACTAATATCTCAATGGGCGTCGCACCCATATTGAAGCGAGTCATGTTGGGGCCGGAGCCACCATTGCGATGAGATCGATTAGGATGGAGGCGACAACGTCGTCATATCGGGAAGAGTCACCGCCGCCGTCGATATTATCGTCCTCCTAGCAGATACACGAGAACATTGCTGTATACTGTAGCATGAGGCTGTATTGTACACTGCAGACACGATCAAATGACCTCCGAACACGTACGGTGCTTTGCGGAAAAGTAAGTGTGTGGTCGTGTACAGGACGCGGATCGTGGGAACAGCGGCGAGTGCTATCGAGCCGAAGCGTGCGACAGCCCGATCAGGAAGGCCCGATCCACTTGAACTTGTAAACCTGCCGGATTTGGGGCATTGTCGTCATTCGTCCTGTGCCCGTAAGTGGTGCACCGCTGTGGATTCGAGGGAGTTCGTCGCCGCATAACATCATGGGCCCTGTCGATGCCTGGCCTATAAAACCCCCCTTAGCTCTCCCTCACAAGATTTAGCCGTTCTATCCTCTTCTACATTCTCCTCATACCACTCACAACATCCCAGTATGACCACTACTCGTGACGCTGCTCAGACCATTGAGGCCCGCAAAGCTCGCTATTCGCGCGAGCTGGCTGCCTATACCCTCCGCCAATGGGACCTCGTCCGAGACACCGTAGGATCCACGAACGGCCACAACGATCGAGACAAATCGTCCACCCCTTCGGCAAGTTCGCGACAAGGTATATCCCGTTCAGCCGCAAGACTCCCTGCCAAGTCTTCGAGGGCACGAAAAGGTCAGACTAACACCCATCGCAGAGAACTCGGGCTCTACCCAAGGTATCCATGCACGAGATTATGCACACAATCTGCACGGGCAAACCAGTGGCCGCGTCGTAGCGGGGAATGTCTAACCCGCCTACTTCGCGGAGTACGTCTCTTCAGCATCGCTTTGTGGGCGAAGTTGACAAATTTCTCCAGACCACCATACAAGAAGTTTTTATCTGGGATTCCTGAGCACGTTGGACAATCGTGTTATATGTTGCGTAGCCTGACACATACCTCGCCGTCTCTACATCGAACATTACAGTCGTACCACACATCTGTAATATCATTTTTCCAAACTCTTATCACGGTCGCTTCCTTCTTTGATCCATGACACAAACGAATAGTTTGGGTGGTGTGGAGGGTAGACCGATAGCTATCATGATGCTGCGATCTACCATCATATACACAGGTTGACATCAGTGGAAAGATCATAACACATCTTCTTCACAAGGTGTGTGCGGAGCGTCACTGCGTTCAAGGTGCATGCTTGTGATGCATGCATGTAAAACCTCGCTATGCCATGAGGACTCCGTGGGGCACAAGACTCACAGCCAACTGACATGAAAACTTACCATATATTTTTGATGCTCCACGTCCTATGGAGAAGAAATCTTCTCTAGAGGACATGCATGTTTCTGTTCCGCCGAAGTCCTTTTACCGAGCTAAGGTGGAGAGCTTTGACACTCGGGCAATTGGGATCGTGCTTCAGCTGTATGACTGGTCTGGCCCCGTCTACCGCAAGGCCCTGCCCGAAGGAATGTGCAGGGTTATTCGCGACCTCTACTGCGAGTTCGCAGTCAGAAAGGGCGACTAGGACAACGCGGAGGCAGAAAGATGCTCACGTTGATTGCGTCGATGACCGACCTATATACGCTGACGAATGCAGAGATAGTAACTAGACCTATCGTGCTGTGATGCCCCTATCACTTCATACAAGCCACATCGTTCTTAGGTGAAAAGCTGAGCCAGGCTTGAAATTAAACCAAGTCCGTGAGGAGCTCTAGACCGTTGGACATGAAGGCAGCACATAGCCGAGTTTGTATATATTGGGGTAGAGAAAATGGTATGATGTCGTGCTGAAAACGCTAGCTGTCAATGGGTCGAGGTCGTAGCGTGAGTAGAGTGGGCTTGGCTATAGAGACCATATCACCGCGTTCTACGACCTGTAAATAGGGGATTCAGTAGCGATCAGTTCCCGCGAGCTAATTAGGTACTCGGGGTTTGAACTCATAAGCCACCCCCACTACAAATATCTGTCAAGCGCTATCGGTACACTCAAATTTAAGCACGAGTAATATGCGCAGTAGACTGGCTACTCAGAGGTCCGAATGTCCATGACAAGCACACAAGATTGCATCTACTGTCATACAGAGCTTGGGAAGAGGTCACACTCGAAATGGATAGAAAAGGCACATCTATTGGAAGGTATTGACAGGTCACAAACAAGGCAAAAGAGCGCGCTGGGATACGCCACCCGCCCTAGCATTCATACACCTCTCTCCCGCCCCGGCTCCTCATCGTCTGCAATGCCTGACGAGTGTCCGCCAGAAGTCGCTGACATCCCCAGTTTGCGTGCAGCTTGGCATCTTCTCGATGATGTAGCACGCGCGGCCATCCTGCAAGGCATGCATAGTCAGAGTGGGCCACACGGAGGTAGGGATAATGTGCGGACCCACCGCAGCGGCGCCCCTGCGCTCCGCGCCTCGCGCAATAGGACGCGTTTGAGTAGCGGGGGACATGAGGATGAGGGCTATGGTGGTGATCAAGAGCGCGGGACAAATAGGTGAACAATTTGTTCGAAAACAGCGCATATATGCACTCACCTCAATTTCTCAGAACTCCCGAGAGCCGCATAACCACGCGTCGCTCGATTGCGGAAAGCCCGGCAGTTACACTCCCTAGCGGTCCTGACACAATGTAAGTAAATGCAGCCAAAAGTACACTATTTATTCTTGGCTCACCTTTATCCAGCCGTCGCCGCATCTCCCGGAGCGGCGCGTACATCCCAATTGATCCAGTACTTCTCCAACAAGACCAGGAGGCCGCGATGGGTCGCACGCAGCAGCTCGAGGCACGCATGCTCGCTTTGGAAGCTCAGGTGGTAGCATCCAGGGAGGTGGCCCCGGTCGCTCCTGTTCCAGCGAGGACGGGTCAAGCTATGGCATCACGCGGACGTGGTGGTCGCGCGCAGCGCCGCCGTCGACCTGCAGCTGCCCCTGCCAACACAGAAGATGTTGAAGCCGGCGACGTAAATGAGGTATTCTGCCCCGACGCGGATGCTGTCAAGGATGGGTCCGACCCCTTGAGGCTTGTGAGCCCCCAGCACAGGCACGACTTGAGCGCGATGCAGAGGCAGGCACTATCGAAATGCCAGGTAAGTTCCATATTCAACATCGTATGGAGTTAATACTTAGCTGGAAACAATAGGCCGTCGTCCAGGGAGCTTTTCGAGAGGTCACAGGTGTTCTGAGGGCCAAGGACCCATGGCCAAAATGGAGTGAGTCCGAAGATTGGACCGGCCCAGGGCTGGCTGTGAACTTCAGCGACACGGTCAAGCATCCGGTCAACCGCGTACTGTTCCGCCGCGTTGCTGCAGTCGCAATGCAGGATCTAAAGGTATGCAAGCATTAGACATGCGCAATTCAGAGGACTGACGTAACGTGTAGAAGGATTCTGCCACTCATGCAATCTGGATGAACGCACCGGACGTGAAGTTGACCATTGGGCTGCTAATCGAGGTTGCAAAGGCAACCTTTCGCGGATTCAAGACCGTCTTCCTCGCTCAAGAAGATGCGGATGCAAAGCAACGGCTGGATGCGAACGCGCGGTGATACGCACGCATGACGTACACGACCGGAGCGCCGTCTCCGCGCACACTTCAGGTCTCTCCGCGCATACTCCAAGACCCAGCGCTGGCCGTACGAACCTGGCGCAAGCAACTGCATCGCGCGACCCACTCTCAGCGGGCGACGGGCAGCGGACACCATACCCAGTCGCCCTATGCGCGTCGGACCCCGATGGGGTCCCGAGGTTCTGCACGCCCTCCGACAAACCCCTAGACCCCCAGCTCTCAGTTGCGAACCCTGCGCCCTAGCGGCAGTGTAGCCAAGACGAGCGCCGCGCGGTGCGTCGATCGCGATCTCGCGGCGGTGGCGCGGCAGCGACTCTCGGAGGCGCGCGGGTCTCGCGACATGCGCGCGTGCGGTGTGCAGCCAATCGCGGGCTCTCTGGTCAGTTTCCATCGGACTTAGACATCGGACTTTTGTAGTTACGGGCGAGAAGCCCATTCCTGTACATATCCTCATTCTGGGGCGACGAACCCCCAAGACACCCCCCCTTACACTCTCAATTCGCCCCGGAAGCCCACGAACGGTTCCAGGGTGTCGCGACCGACTACCAAGTTCGCGAGAGCTCCAAAGGTTCTATACCAGGTCCGCCAGCCAGTGCGTTCGACGCACGACTACGCGTGAGTGTCCCGACCGACTGCGTTACGACTGCGTTATCCCTGCGATTCCACTGCGTTAGAGCGAGCGAGCTGCGACTGCGTTATCCCGAGACTGCGACTGCGTTGCGCTACACCCTGCGACTCTCGGCGCGAGGCAGCGACCTGACTCCCCCTGCGTCGCGCGATACTGCGTTACACCCTGCGACTGTCCCCCCACTCTCTGAGCACGCGCGATCCGACCGCAACACCTAGGAGCGAGCTCGTCCGACAGGGAGCTCGAGACCGGACTCCCCCCGTATCACTACTAGGACGCCCGCTACCCCGCGGCTACCGGCCGTCAGAGCCTGTCCTAGCATATCATTTTGGAGCCCACCGCGAGGGGGACGTCGAGATCTCGACCTACGCCTGCGGTCGACCTCTTGCTTCTAGCCGCGCCGGTTGCGACCGACCGCGAGATACTACCAAACCCAGCCGCGACCCTCGGCCACGAGCTCTTATTTACCACTCTCCAAGAAATAGTCGAGACAAGCTTCCGACACTGCGAACCCGCGGAACTCAACACTATATTCGAGTCGCTGTCACTGTTCCTTGCATACGCCGCGCGCCGCGTACGCACCAACCCCCGGACGCTGTGGTTCCGCGAGCTGACAGCCGCTATTTCCGCAACGGATTCTCCGCCAAGCTCCGCGTCCGTACCACCGTCGCCCCCACCCGAGTTCTGTTTTCCCACCAATTTCCCGGCGCGAGCGCGTACCACTCCCAAGCGACTCTTCGTGGAAGCCCTGTACCCAGCGACTTATCCTCCGAACCGTCAGAGCCGATTGTTGCGGTCCTTTCTTCGTCGCACTCCGAATCATCACTGTCCACACTCCCTAGTATGGCCGACCTTCCACCAGCAGCTGCGCCGCCTGCGACGCACTCGCGCTTCCATATGCCGGCCCCAGGACACAGCACGGCGCCCTCCTTTGACCCCGCGAACCCGCGCACGCTCAGGCGCTTCTTCCAGGACATCGAGTTCCTGTTCGAGCAGTCCGCGACCGATAATGAAGAACGTCGCAAGAGCTGGGTGGTGCGCTACCTGCCAATCGACGTCGCGGACCTCGCGGAGGCCCTGCCCGAAGCAGAGGGTGACGCGACGTATGAGGAGTTCAAAGCGGCGATTCTCAAGCTGTACCCCGGCGCAGGGGCTGTGAAGACATACTTCGTGCGCGACGTACAAGCGCTAGCGCTGCAGCGTAGTAAGGCTCCCATAACCACCATCGACGAGATCGCAGCATACCATCGCGAGTTCCAAGCTATCTCGGCGAGCCTCATCAAGTCCGGCGTGTATAGCGATACCGAGCGCGACCGTCTATTCGTCATGGGCTGCGAGAACCGCTGCGCGCACAGGTGGGCAACCGTCTGCAGCTCAAATTCCCCGACCAGCCTGCGGACCGGCCGTACAACCCGGACCAAGTCCTTAGCGCGGCAGAATACGTCCTTACAGGCGCATTGGCCAACCTCTCGGCCGCGGCGACTCCCGCGCCTGTAGCGGCAGCCCCGCAGAGCGTAGCGTCCACCGATCTCAAACTCGAGGATCTTGCACCGCTACTCAAGCTCCTGGTCAAGTCCGCGACCGGCGCGACCGCAAACCCGGCCACTCTCACATCAGCGCAGCGGGCAGCGGCGGGCGCACCATCGGCGCAGGGCGCGGGAGGCGGCTACCAGGCCAATAGCGGGTTTTGCCACTACTGCGGTGACGCGGGGTGCCAGGTGCGATTCTGCAGGCATGTCGATGAAGATATCAAGGGAGGCCGCATTACGCGCAATCCTGAGGGCAAGATAGTCCTACCGAACGGGCTCTTCGTCCCGCGCAACCTGCCCGGTTATACCATGCGCGATCGCGTCTTCGAATATCACCGCCGGTTCCCCGCGGACGCTGTGCCAGGAGGAGCGGCCGCTCCAGGTGCGGCACCAGCGGCCCAGATGGTCCTGCAGATTGCGCCAGCCGCGCCAATAGACGTGCAAAGCTTCCACCTCTCAACAGACGAGAGGATTGAGCAGTTAGAACGGGAGCTACTCGCGCTGCGCGCGCGGCCCCGCGCGTTCGACGGCGTAGAAGTTCCCCCACGTCCCCCGCGTATCCTCCAACGTCAGCCGACAGTAGGCGAGGCCGCGAAGCAACCGCCCCGAGCAGCGCTGGGAGAGCAACCCCTGCAGGTCCCTCCTACGCCCCCAACTCGGCCGCAGCAGTAGCAGCCGACCATGCGCGACAAGCGCGGGCAAACCTACCCCCTGCGCAGCCGCAGGCACCGGAGCAGCGAGCGCAAACGGTACCAAGGGACCAGCAAGGCACGACCGGGGCGCTGCCCGAGCATCCATTCGCCAACGTCCGCGACGCAACGTACGCGCCGCCGCGAGTTCGTAATTTCGGTGCACCCCCGGTGCCTCCTAAGGGCAAAGACGGAGCGTATACTATGCACGCTCCTATTCAGCAGGCGCGCATCGCGGAGGAGCTCTTTGAGCGGTCCCTAAAGACCCCCGCGCTCACCATCACACCCGAGGAACTGCTATCCATCTCACACGAGGTGCGCGCGAAGTATCGCGATGCCGTGACGCCCAAGCGCGTACCAAATGAGTTGCGCGCCGCACCGCAGCCGCCTGAAGGGGCGACGCGGGTGATGGCGATGACTGCGCTAGAGAGCCCGAGGAGCGCGAAGTCGCGGGTGGATCGCAGAGTCCGACACACCTCTCTCGTGCAGCGGGGAACCTTTGCTACCAGGCGGAGTCGTACTCCCTGACCCGTACGAAGTTTACCTCAAGCAGTTGCAACCCGGGCACGATC
The DNA here is from genome assembly GCA_022606055.1 of Trametes gibbosa. NCBI lineage: Eukaryota > Fungi > Basidiomycota > Agaricomycetes > Polyporales > Polyporaceae > Trametes > Trametes gibbosa. The sequence continues at coordinate 776,987 of JABYQJ010000011.1, forward strand.
CGGAGGTCCTGACCGTCGCGAAGGAGTCGCATGCCCTGCGCTCAATCATAGGGCTGGTCGACAACAAAGAGTATGTCGAGGCTATCATCGACCCAGGTTCGCAGATCGTCGCGATGTCGGAGGACGTCTGCCA